>LPNX010259121.1:168056-295464 GCA_001517045.1 Pseudotsuga menziesii
GGACAAGTCACGAGAGCTGAAATCTCATGAACACTGGCACGATCAAGGGGGTAGCATATAAGAGATTCCACCAATCTGGAAGGTCTTCTACACAAACTGCTATGAGTACATGTCCTACTATGAAAATAGAGGTGTCGAGGTCGAACATAGTAGTCCATCGTCTGATTATCGGTCATTAATGTATACCGTTAACAGACGCAAGATCACCCACCAATAATGAAAATGGGAATCAAGGTACTAGAGTGCAAACTAACAAGTGTGAATAAATGTGTTGAGGTCGAACACTTGAGAGAATCCATTGATCAGGGGACATTGATGTATTCCCAAGATTGTCGATGGCGAGAGAACCTACCACTGATGACTGCAAGTCTCAAGGCACTCAAAATGACTCTAGACTCCAATACCAGAATAAATGATCTGAAGTCGATGGGATGAAATCCGCTAGAAGGAGGGCTTTAAGGCATCCCCCATCATCCAACAAGAGGTACTCAACAAAGCTGTATAATGTGGAAGGACTCGATCATAAGGTGCACGAACCAGTAACTGTACCGGGAATGGCTGACATGCAAAGTCAAGATAACTGAGGAATGGCCGACTCAGGTTTCAAATTCCTTCGAACAAGATCATAACGGCGTATGGTGACTGAATGGAGGTAGCATAGACTCTATATACAAACTGGGACATCTCTATGATGCAGGAGGCATCAATAGAGGCTCCATAGGGACTGGAAGCATAACCAGTCGGTGGAGATAAACTCAGATAAATGAGTACATCTCCTAAAGTCAAACTATAACCCAACCAACGGATGTGATATACAGTTATCTGTTCGAAGGCGACACGACTCAACAGCTGCCAAAGATAATATCTTTTCTTGTCCAGATTTTTGGTTTTTTGATTTTTTTGGTCTTTTTCAATTATTTGAAAAGCTTGAAAAAAGAATAAACTAGCTTTATAGTTACAAACTAGGAGGAGACGAGTGTCATAAGGACAAACAAACTAGTTCCATGCAGTGGAACATACCTATGCTCAATGCAAGGATACATGTGTAGGATATCGACACTCGAGGTAAAATCCCCTCTCGGTAAAAAGGGAAATCAAGCTGTGAAGGATATACAAAATGGCTCTGCATGGCTAGACATGAGACAAGCTCGAGCTATATGGCTGAAACGCAATGTCAGGGGAGCCGGCATAAAGCTCAATAATACAAGCAAAGCTCATGATAATGCATCCACAACTTGATACAAGGGAGTCCGAGGGGAACATGGCCAACATAAGATCAAGAGGAGTATGAGGCTCTTGCGAAATGTCATGGCAATACTATACAACGGACTCCCACACCCTAAAAAGGAGAAACATCGGCATGGGCACCAAATACAAATCAGGTGCTAACTAGGGTACCCATGTAAGGTGAGGCTCTACCACTCATATTATGCCACTTCTAAAGCAGCAAGAAGGTTCTGTGACATAATAGAGTGGGTTCGTACCTAAGGATATAGTGACATGGTCATAAGGTCATGCAAAATGCAAACGGTGGTGAACCTAACCTATATGCCAGTGTAGAAATTATACCTGAGATAAGCACGAATGGTCTCTGGTCACAAAAGAAGCATCCAATAGACAACTTCAGACCCAAGGAAGACCCAACCACACTCACAACCCACCCAGCAACTCCCCACAACATCAGACTCACCAAAAGGGAGGATGTACGTGACTGTATAAAGAACAGCTGTGTATGTATGCGACTTTTGGCCAAAAAACCGCGTGTGTACGCGACTTTCAGCCAAAAACCCACATATACAGAGAAGGCAGTGGTAAAAAGCAGGTCAAGGCCAAACCAATAAAGGGGAGTGTCAATGGAAAAACATACTATAACATGCGACACAGAAACAAAGAGAAACAGAGAGCAAATCAATAATATCAAGCCCATTGTTCCCCCAACCCCAAAGAAGAACAAGGAACATCCCCAGCAGAGTCGCCAATTCTGTTACGGAGAGAAATTCCTATGGCTTGGGGTACCACAACAGACAGCTAGACTCCAGAAATCAATCTTTCCCAATATGCAATAGAAATAAAAACATCTAACACTAAAGGATCGAACCTCGTACCTTATTCCGGACGGTTGAAGTAGATCCCCAATGAGCTTTCCAATCTTCAGCTTGAATTGTTATAGCACGTCCTCAACAACAAGTAAACAATACTAGCATACTATATTTCATGGTGTTATATCTATTCTAGCATATATAATCAATAATGTAAAAGCATTTGACATATTCCAATGGATACAATATTCATTCAAATACACATTACTGGACAGGAAAAGATATTTCTATTAATAAGAATCAGATATTACAAGTGACAACCTCTGACGGCACATCTGCGAACCATAGAAACTGAATCCCCCACTTGGGCCTCCACCACCTCAATCCTCCATCACTTCGATAGCAAGCTTACTAGCAAAAGGCAAGCTTGGGAAGAACACAACAGTGCTCCAAGGGACAAAGGGATGCAGACTCAAGCATAAGTTCTGGCAACAATGGACTATAGTTTCGTTACTCTCAATGCTCTCTTCTATGCTTTCAATGTACCAAGGGGTTCCTTATATAGCTTTTCAAAGGGATATTGAAGGGTCGAATCCGTGCGATCTCAAGGCATATGGAAGGCCAGGAGTCATATGAGTCGGATCTAAGTCAAGGAAAACTCCAAAATGCTTTGGACTATGCACACATCCCGATGTGCGCGACTATAGAGGGAATATTTGCGTATGTACGTGGTTATCGGGGAAAAATACGCGTATATCACTTTTCTAATGTTTTTAGGGATGATCAAGGATACATCAAAAGATAAAAAGTGGTCCATAGGGGCTAATGAGTCTGCAGCGGGACAGGGGAAGGCCATACAATGTGTGATTCACCTAGTGTGGTGAAATCCGCTATAACAACAGTGCATGTGGGAAGTAGCTATTTCTGTTGGGCATGATATGGAGCTATCTCTTGTGTTATAGATATTTATTGGAATTAAATATTCATTTTGTTGCCGCTTTTGCTTTTGCGAGGTCTGATATCTACCAAATCCACTCAATATTATCTACTGAAAGGAATCTACATCAGTTTATATATGTTCATTGAATTATGCTCAGTTTGTGCAATACCATGAGGAAGTTGAAGTCGTGAAAGACACCTTTTTCCATTGTTGTTAGTGCATCGAATTTTCCAGAAATGTATTCCCCTTTTCATTGAGTAAAATTTAGATTTGGAAATTTGGCATTAAAAGTATGATTTATGCTTTATATTATTACTGTAGCATTTTATTTTGCAATATTTAATATTATCAACATGTGTACTCAACAGTCCCATTAGATCTCTTTTGTGTACAAATTATGGAAGCTCTTTATCACTAGGTTGTGCAAAGTCCACAGACATTCTAGACACAATTATAAGTTTGGATTCTAATTTTGAGGGTTCAAGGTCACAGAAAAATGACCCTTTCTATCATAGGAGGTCATTTCAAATCCTAGGTTGGATTTCCAAAATGGATGACGATGCTGCCAATATGAAGCCAAAATTGCAGAGGAAATGCAGAGGAATAGTCAACCAAAATTGTAGAGGAATTAGAAATGGTTACGGCTGCTTTATATTGATCAGTCGTATTCTTCTCTGTGCTAGATTTATAGCTCTCTACAGGATGAAGATGGTGTTCATGCCTTTGATTGGATATGGACTTTCTGTTATTGAAACAATAAAATTAGAAATTATAGTCTTCAACTTCTTTGAACTCTTGTAGCTGATCTTTGATTGTTTTGATTTCATCTCTGGAGGGTTTCACCATGCCATAATTGAATTTGGATTTTAAGATGCTTATCTATTCTTGTTTTGGTTTCCATCTAGGCTTTGTTTTGAGAATGCTCCTTTCCTCATTCACCGATGATGTACCTGTACAAATTACAGCTCTCGTAACTTTGTTCCATATCATATCATATCACAGATAAGGAAGAGAACGTTGGAGTTGCAACGGATACTTACCTTCGTAGGATGGTCTCTGGTTGGAAATAGCTGAAGAATTTGACGAGCTGTGCTTCACTTTTCTTTTTTAAATGTCCTCAGGCCATCGGACTTTCGACGCCTAGGTCATCTACAAGTCGTCGGTTATTCGACGCATAGGACATGACATCCAACGAAGAGTTTAGGCCCTCAGACTTTCGACGCCTAGGACATCTACAAGTCGTAGGTTATTCAATTCATAGGTCATGACATCCGATGAAGAGTTAATAGAAACGACAAACCTAGGTGTTGGATTGAAGTGGGATCTGTCGGTTGTCAGAGTCGCGTCGTCAGAATTTCGACGGCTAATTCAAGTAAAATTTTCCTAATTTACGATGATATGATGTCTAAATATCAACAGAGTTTGAAATGGTATCGAATAACTGATGAATTCCCACCGATGCCAAAAAAAATGTCGTCGAATAACAGACAAGTGTCTGTCGAATTTCAGATATCAAAGCTATCGGATTTCAGGTTCAAATTTACTTGTGAAATCTCATCACTTATGTGCTTTAGGTTTTACACCCAACACATTCAAGAACTCAATCATGCATTCAATATTCTACACATTTCATCGCAATAATCATCTTAGTATATGCATTAAGGTAAATCATATAATAATACATCCAGTACCTCGTACTAAGACAATAATTATTATCTATCAAGGTCCACACCCAACATATACAATCATATACAAGATAATAAAACATATTAATTGGCTTATGCCCAATATATCTAACTAATCAACATAACTCACGTGTAGTGGGACATACGCCCAATATACAAACATAAACATCAAAGTAACTCATATGCAATGGGACTCATGCCCATTATAGTTAAGTTCAAAATTCGGGATATTACAAGAAGGGAAAACAAAAGGGATTTTTATAGCCTTCCATCCATGAGTGGGAATGACCCTTCATGGGAATCCATAGAAACAACCGCCCATTCAACTTAGTCTACTATAAATTTAACTTTTAAATATATTTTAATCAACATAGAATCCTTCACCATTGTCGTTCTTTAAAAACCCAATTGCAAAACTTGTTGAAGCACATGAATAAAAAACACACCAATCCTACACAATGTGCCTGTAATAGAGAAATTTGTTTCTTATAAAAATAACTAGCATAAATAAGCTAAAAAATCCATGAATGGATAATAATAATGTAATTGATAAATATTCAATGATGATTTACATTTTCAAGGGTTGGACTTATATAAGTCCATTCGTGACTGATTAATCATTAATCATTAATTATCTATTACTATTACTATTAATAATATATATATATATATATATATATATATATATATATATATGTATATATTGCCTTCCCCTTAAGAGAACTTTTGTCCTCAAAGCTTAAAGAGACAAGGGTTATGTCTGATTTCTTGTTTGTAATGACATCTTCTTCATCTTTGTGTTAGTAACTCTGACACTTGAAAAAACTAAACGATATGAGTTATGGATTCCCAAGAAAATTGTCGCATCGCTTGTGAAGTCGTCCATCAGAGATATGTCTTTATTGGAATTGTTTGTAGAGCGCTTTGTTGGATGAAATTTCTTGTTTTCTGCTTAGCTTGTTCATTTTTTATTATTTCTCTTTTGAATTCATATCTCCTCTGTTTATGTTCATTTTGACCATGTCGCTGGTCAAAATTATTTTGTAATTTGGGTTTTGATAAGGAGTTCTTATTGTTTGTTTTTTTGCTAGATTGTCTTCCTTTTGAGCTGTGACGGGGAACACATTTGTATTTTTGTTTTTTCTTCCTCAAATAGAATTTGTTTTCTAGAAAGTTTGGATGCTTCCTTCTGGATTTGAACTAATTTTTTATCTAATAGAATATTATTATTATTATGAATCTTCTCGAACCTTTCATCTTGCGATTGTCTGTCCTCTTTTAACTTCTTGATTTGTTCCTCTAGTTCTTGATTAAGATTTCTCAGACGATGGTTTTCTTCTTGTTGTTTTGGTATTCTTCCTTAGAGGTCTTCATTGGATATTTCCATCTTCTGACTATTTTTTAGTTTTCTTGATTTTTGTAAGTAATGTTTTGTTATGAATTCTTGGTCGAAATAGTTCTTCGATATTGCCACAAGGACTTCACTTAGTGAACCTCTCACATAGCACGTGCGATCGTGGGATATTAAAGAATACCCTTAATTTCGAGAAATATTGACCCAAACTCTTTTTGTTGAAACCCCCTCCCAAAACTTAAAACCTCCTCCCCACTCCTTTTTATACCTCAATCCTTATAAACCACCCTACCCAACCCCACCTTAAACCCCTCATTTCCCCAATACCTGCAATATATTGGTTCGATTTTTGATAATTTTAAAACCCACAATATGAACTAACGTGATAGGATATTGGTCAACAAGTGAAGCCCCAGTGGATATTGCTTACTAATTTTCTATGATTTTTTGCAATTTCTAACTTGTACTTATTTTTAGTGTATTCATAATTTTTTTGGAGTTCTTCCTTCTATTGCTGATGTCGACATATCTCTGATTCTTGAATTTTTAGATTTCTTTGGATTTGCGTCAATTCATCATCTATGTCCATGATGAGTTTGTTTAAACACTTTATGTCTTCTTCTAAATTTTTATCACTTCTATATGGTGATTCTTGCAACTATGATTTACCTTAATCACCTTTCATAATAAAGTATTTACCACATATTGAATAGGAGCGTTTGTTACTCTTAAAAAATGTCTGATATTGGAACTCCATTTCACAATAAGGACACTTAGTCCAAAATTTGGATTTATATATGGAATCCATAATTTATTCAACGACTTATTCAATATCTTCCGAGACTTTATGTATGCTCTTTTTAATATCTTCTTGGTATTCTTTCTTTGACTTGGTATTTTTTGTCGATTATTTGTCTTTGACTCCTTTGATAAGAGGTAGAACGAAGGGTGCAATACTCCCTAATGTAGTTCCCTTGGAAGGAATTATTCTTTAACTTTGACTTATTTTATTCTTAACCAAGGTGTTAGTTTCAACTAAAACAACTTCGACAATAATACTTGAACGGTTTTTAGTCTATGTACGTGAGTCTTAATAGAGCATCAAAAGAATCTAGAAGAACCATTGCAAAAAACAATTATATCATTGTTATTTGCTCACAATTTATTTGAAAGACTATTTCAGAATAGTTATGGTATTGAATGTGAGAATGTGAAAAGATAATTACATTGATACAACTTTTTCTCTTAAGAAAGCTTCACCTTTTGTAAACAAATAGTTCCACTACCCTTCTAATAAATCAACTAATTTGTTTCAATTTGAAAGAGGTTCAAGTGTAGACTCAAGTAATTGATAATTTGGCCCTAGTAAGGAACAATTAAAACCCCAAGGTTTGTGCAACAGAAAAAAGTAGAAGACAAAGTGTTGTGCAAAAACTTGACACATGAAATGCTCTTTCATTTTCATTAGGAATGCTGATTATAATATAAAATGGCCCTTCTATCTTTACAAGAAAGAATTTTAAAATTTAATTCCAAAGTTTGCATACATCAAAGACGATGATATACAAAAATTTATTTCCATAATATCAAAAAATTGAAATGTCTCTTTGAAGCATTTTGAAAAGGGAAGGGGGTGGTTGGGGAATTTTTGGTGTTCATACATACCTTCATGATTATGTTTAGTATTTCTAGGGGTCTAATGTGCTCCTGCATGAGTTAATCTCCTATATCTAGAGTCAATAACAGATTACCTGGTAAAATACCTAGCTTTTAGGGATTTGAGAATAGTCACAAGACAAAATACCTATAATTTAGGGATTTGTCCTATCCTACTATCAAAATCCCTATATTTTAGGAATAAATCCCCCCCCCCCCCCCACATTATGAGGGTGCATTTCCTCTTCGTTCTTTCTTTTCGTGGGATTAAAGAAACTCTTGTATGAGTTTCCTCCCTTTTCTTTGATTTTGTACACTTATGTTACCAATTAAGGTTCGGTTAATTACCTAATTGTTATTTTAGCTTAGTTGACTACATAATTAACTAATTTAGGATAATTAGACTTCAAATTCACATGCATAATTGAGTTAAATACCTCATGAGGTCGTTTTAGGGCTATTTATCCCTAGCCACTCATGCATGGAAATTTTTCTCTCCAAGGAGGGTGCACTAGTCTAATTTTAAGCATGAAATCACCTCACTAGAGTGTCCTAGGCCTAGTTATACCTATTAACAATTGAATGATCATTATGGTTTCCTTAAGAAAGGAAACATGATCATTTATGGGTGATTATTGTGGCTTTCACTAGCATTAAACCTTATGCATGTAATTAATCCTAAGCTAAGGTTCCTATACATGAAGGTTTTTGCTTCATTGATCATGTGTTCATTCACGCACTCCCTTGGATCATTACTTGTATTATTTTTTCATTTGTTGATAATTGTTTCATTTAACTTCTAACTTTGTTGATCTCAAATCTCGTGTGGTATCAGATCCTTGGAGATCCTAAAGAAATTGTTTTACATGTTTGTAGGTGAAGACAAATATCCCATTTCATCAACTTGGATGAATCTTTCTCCCTAGTTGATTGATCCGAAAACAAGATATTTGCTACTCTATGACGCTAACATGAATTGCATAAAGAGCATGAATGAAGCTCACAAATCTATAAGAAGAGAACCAAACGGCATAGACAATACGCACATAAAGACAACAAGTTGATAACAGAGTTCGTCCAGGATGGACTATGTCTCCGGGCCTGCTTCTCAATAGGAGGGCCGATCTATAATCTCAACATAAGGCAAAATACATGGCAATGATACAATGATACCTTGGTGACAATGTTCAGGAAGAGAATCGCTTCCCAAAAGACAACAAGACTACTTCCAGCAACTCTGAAGCCTGAAGACGGTGTAAAACGAGTATAAACACCCGTACCTTCCTCCTGCAGAGCTACACAATCTCCCTTATCTCCTTTAGCTACAAAGTCTCCACTCCAAAGCATGCCTGACAATGGCAAATGAGAGATTTTATATAGGCTTGTATGGAATCCTCTCACATGATCCTCATGGTTTCTCAAGTTACAACAATTTTGCCTAAATAGGCATGTGGTTACAACTTCCCTAAGTTGGTTTTCATAATAAACGAACATTTAACAATACCCATTTAAAATGGCATTGGCATTTTATGGTTAAAAACCATATTATAATAACCATACAAAAACTATTTAAAACCCATAACCAAGTCGAACCCATTTTAAAAGTCATAACCAAAGTTTGTAAATAGCACGTGGTAAGGAGTGGGCACGTGGTATAATGGTTGCGCCGAGAGGCGCTCTACAACCCAGTATGGGGTAGATCTTGTAACGTTACATAACGTTGTAATGTTACGTAATGTTACACCGTTACGTAACGTTACATAATGTTATGTCGGCCATAAAATAAAAATAGAAAATTAGAAGGAAAAAAACAACAACTATATAAATAGCAAGAAGTATCATAAACTACTTTAGATATTCTTTTTGCAAGTAATATTTGTATTATTTAGACCAGATCAAATCAGCAAAGGTGAAGCCAAATTGTTCGTTGAGTGTGGAGCAGATCACCGACAGAGACCAACATCGGATTTCGTGGGAAGCCTGAGTAGCTCCATGTGAAGATCATAGCCAAATTTTTTTTCTCATTGAAATGCTTGTTTGAGTTTGGTCTGCCGTGAAGAAGCAGCGACAAAGAGTCGTGAAGATTCCTTTTTTGCTACACCAGGAGAAGCGTGGAGATCGCTACTCTGTGAGTGTGGAGGTATATATATATATTTTTTCTCCTTTGAAGATGTAGTGGAAGTATCCAACAACATGCGATTTGGAGAAGTGAGTTGGAGCTCAACGTTGGTGGTAAAGTTTGCTACTGAATCCAGAAACACGGAGATCTGCTGCATCAAGATTGTTGCTGAATCCAAACCGTGGAGATCACCGTGAGAGATCAACCAGTGATTTCCTGGTTAGCATGGAGAGTGCTGTGAAATTGAAGGAGAAACTAAGATTTCAAAAAAAAAATTTAGATCGCTGGTGGGAGAGCAGATCGCCTGTGGAAGAGCCTGGTGCTTGAGTCTTTGAGCGTAGAGTTGACCACAGGTGCCGTTGAAATTAGAAGTTTGATTGCTTGAAGCGTGAAGAATTTTGGTGCCATTCACAAAATCCAAGCTTGATCGAAGGGCTGCTCGCAGAGTGTGTGATTTCAGATTAGGATGGTATGGAAGGGTTTTATGTTTTTCCAAAATTTATACGTGTTTAGTAAGAAGCTTTACCCAATTTTTACAGCAAGGACTTATCACCTCGAAAAATAAGAAACTAATGTTTTATGGATTACAGGTTTCTAGATCCATTAACATGAGGGAAGTACCCTGCTTCCTTAACAAGATTAGTTGGAGCACGGTTACCACAGTTCAGTGCTGAAGAGGCAAAAGCATTGAAAGGATCATTCGAATTTCTTGGCTATAACTACTACACAACACAATATACGACCAATAACCCTAATCCACCTTAGGTATCCATTGGTTTGAATCAAATCAATGGATACTTAATAAGAGATTTGATCCCTCTCGGCACTTGATAAAGCCTAGGATTTGGATCTACGCTGGTTTAAAAACCATTTAATCCTTAACCCAAAGTTTGTTATGGCATATGTGGTGGCACTCCACAAACATTAGGTGGCATGTAATAAATTTTTTATAAAATGTGACCATGTGTTACCCTGTCCACTCCAGCGCGATTTTCATGGGTTGGAGTTGTAACAACTTCGCATTGAAAACCATGGGTCGGGGCTTGCCCCGACCCCCCTTTTTGGCGCCATTAGAAACCCTTTCCAAGATTAAATAAAATATAGTTAACACACATACCAATAATCATATGTAGCCCAAGTGGTGAAGGTGGAGCGCTTATACAAGAGAGGTCACGGGGTCGAACCCCGCGGAGGCCATAATTTTTTCCTTAGACATATTGGCCAATCCTGTGTTGCCACATGGCGGCCTGGGATTGGTCCACCTCATGCCCAGTCAGTGTCTAGTCAACCACCCAGTCACTGCCCGTACTACCACGTGTCACCTTATGATTGGTTCGTACACTTGCCATGTCACCTTGTCCGTACCGTACGAATTCCACGTGTCACCCTGTCAGTGGTGCCATGTGACACCTCCATTTTTCCAAATTTTCTTGTTTCATCAATACAACAGAATGTGATAACTTTCTCATACGAAGTCCATTGGAATCGTCTCGACGAGCCCTTCGATCTGGTGCTAGTTTTGCTGAGATTGGAGGACTTCAAGAATTTTGTTTTCTTGGATCCTCCTGGATCATTGATGCTACAAATGGCTCTATAGGATCGTTGGGGATAGCAACTAAACAAAATTTAGTGTTGCAAAAGGAAAAAATATTTGACGAGATTGATTAATCCTTTCGACTAATCTGTCTCTCTATTTCTCCCGATCTACTATATCGCATTTAGGATGCCAAAAATCCTATTGAGGTATGAACCAATTTGGAAGAAATCTTTGGGAATCATGATGAAATGAGATATCATTGATAGGAGAATGAGTTCATCAATCTAAGACCAAGTAACTTTGATACACTAGTATATTTATTAGCAAAGTTTAAATCTTTATTGTTGCATCTTAAAGTGTTGATGGAATTTTGCAATCATTTTCATCTATGATCACTCTCAAGTCCATCTACCATGGAATTTGATAGATATCTACACTTGCACCATGCAAGTTTCCTGCCAGAGGATAGGGGATTTGGATGCCAACTTTGGTTCTTCATGAGATACCAATGCTCATCCTCAATGTTAGCATTCATGTATGTATTTTCTACTACTTTTGAAAAAAGATTATGGATCTCCTATATTGACAATGTAACTGTGGACGGGAATCAAGGAATCTGTAGTAGCGAGTGCATGAGTATCATTTTGAGTATGTGATTGGGTCAACTATTTATCTATCGGATATCCAACCCAACTACATCACATATTGCATGAAGAGTATGTTGTGCTCAAAGTGGTCTAATTGTTGGGTCTACAACAACATGTTCATTAATGTCAATAATTTTTCATATGGATCCGTAAAAGGTTCTTTCTATGTTCTTTATAAGGTATGGTGCATGGATGAAAGGAAGGATATATTTGATTTTAAGCTTCTAATTCAAGAACACAAGAATATAGTGGTTTGGAACTGATAGCAACAAGTGCATGCCCTACGACTTGTGGCTTTTCAAAATTTTCAAATGAATTTTTGATATGGTCAAGGATTTTGGCATTTCCCCACAGTGAAATATGTCTCATATGATCATTCTCTTTCCTCATAAATTCATTTTCTTCATGATTGTATTTCTTGTAGTAAGTAAAAATGATTATGTCCTTCTTGGTCTTCCAATCTTTGAAGGAGGAATCTTTTGAGTAAATCTAGGGTTTTACTTCTTTCTTTCCTTTATTTTTTTTTCTTTATGTATTTCTTAGTGCCCTAAGTTGTAGCAATAACATGGGCCTTTGAAGAATGCAAGGACCCAATTTGAACAATCTTATCTTGCTCATGGGTGAGATATTTTGGTAAAATAACCCAAGATAGGGTTTTCCCTCTTTAAGGGCATATAATTTCTATTTCTATTATTGGGACCTGTTTCTTTGTCTTCATACTAACCTAATTCAAATCCCTAGTTTTATGGATTTGAGAACAATTACCTTACAAAATACCTAGAATTTAGGGTATTGTCCCTTCCTAGCCAAATCCCTAGATTTTAGGGATGAATTTGCCTTCTATAGTTAATTAGGGTGCATTTCTTCATGTTTGTTGTTTTCTTTGGGACTAAAGTCACTCTTGCATGAGTTTCGTCCCTTTTATTTGATGTCGCTTGCTTACATTAGCAATTAATTCTTATTTAACTATCTAATTGACTAATTTAGGCTAATTATACTTTAATTTCACATGCATAACTAATTTAACTACCTCACGAGGTATCCCTAGCACTAATTAACCATATCCACTCATGCATGGAAAGTTTTCATTCCAAGGAGGGTGCACTTGTCTAATCTTAGGAACAAAAGCACCTCAGTAGAGTGTCCTGAGCCTAGTTACACCCTATTAGTAATTGCATCATCATTATTACTTTCTTAGGAAAGCAAATTTGATCATTCAAGGGTAATTGTTATGGGTTTCACTAGAATTAAAGCTTGTGAATAAAATTAATCCTAAGCTAAATTGTCTATGTATGAATTCATGTGCCTCATTGATTAGGAATTCATTTATTTACTCTCTTTGGAGCATTCATTGTTAATAAATATTACTTGCTTGGATCATTACTTGTATTCTTTATTTGACATGAACAAAGTTCATTTCCCAACAAATATCCAACATATTAACAACGATAAACAATAATCCATAGAGGACAAATACAATATATATTGAATAGATATTATATGATATAATTCCATGGGACAATTTTCTTTAAATAAACGTTGGTTGGCCATTATGGATTAGTAGACATGCCTTTTCATTAGATCATGTCACTTCATTAAATGTGTCTTCTCATTATTTATTGTTTATCATTAATTAATATTATTTATTTATTGATATTATTATTATTATTAATGCTTATTTATGTATATTACATTGTATTTTCATTAAAATGCTTTGTCCTCAAAGCATACAAAAGTTATGTATTCATTCTAGCTTGTAATGGCTTCTCAATATTTATTCTTGAGTTCGTGAGAAAAGATGATACAAGATGACGCAATCTTCTAAATATTGAGAAGAACTATCGAGTTGTGAAAGAGTCTTCCCACCCTAATTTGATATTATGTGGAATTGAACATTTATAGGATTCTTGGAGATAACCTATTGTATTGTGATTTACAAGATGACTTCTACTTTGAGATTGAACTATATTAGCATGAGTATCATTCAAAACATAGGTCAAGTGCTTTTGTTGATGTTGAGATGATAATTTGATAAGGAATAGAATATTATTATTAAGATGTCAATAAGCTATCCTTGTATTGTTATCAACTTAATCCTAATCATAATTTCCTAATCTCACCTTAACAACCTTTTAGTTTCTTTACAATTTTAAGGTGGTTATGTGTAAATATTATATAAATGTAATATTATTGAATTTGAAAATCGGCTTGGGATTCGATCTTCTTTTCACCATATTCATTTCTTTGTATCCTTGATTTAGTTGTTAATATTATTTCTATCAAGTGGTATCAGAGCGGTTATGTACTAATCGAATATGATACCTATGGAAATTATCTTATGGACATGAATGAGACTTGAAGGCTGAGGAGCATTTTCGCTTCTTTGAGGAATGATTCATGAGTGTTGATGGGATGAGAATTGGAGGAAGAGACCGAAATAATGCATTGACATGTGAAGTGAAGAGTGTTGGAGACAAGTCATTGTATGTTTGTTAACATATGAAGCCTCAAGGAGATGATAAGCCCGTGATTGTTGAATAATTTATTGACGAGGTTGAGATTAAGAGAATTAAAAAATCCATTATGTTAATGAATATTATGCCCTCAATCAAGAGTGCAATGAAGATAATATTTTCTAAACTTTTCAATATTATGTTGTCTTGAAGAAATCGGCGATCAAATTATTGATGAGAAATTCGTAGAAATTAAGGAAGCAAGCATGCCATTACTAGTAGGTTTATCCAAGTAGCTTTGAGGGAATTCAAAGATTTGTTCAGAGTCTGGAATTTTTCCTACTGTTGATGTGTTCCAAAGAGTTTATTGTTGAAGGGACAAATGGAAGCATAGATGGGTTGCAACCCATAAAATATTTTACTACACTACAAAAACCTAAACGAACATGAGACTTGAACATAGAAAATTTATACACATAACATCACTTCCTCAATAAATGTATTTTATTCATCCATCCCTCCATAGATGTTTACAAATCAAAAAATCATTTATATGAAGATGTTTCCTCTAGGAAAAACACATTCTCTCTAGAAGCTTATACAAAATGCAAGATCATGCCTTATTGACAATTCTACAAGATAATATATTCTTTACGAAGTTACAAGACCCATATCTACTCTACATTAAATGCAATAATGGGAAGTTGGTTGTAATTAATGCCAACAATCTCCCCCTTAATTATAACCATAGTATTCTATAACTCTTTCATAGTATTCTAAAACACTTAAATTTTTTACAAGGACACTAACAACCTAAATGTATACCCTAAACATTTCAGTAACATGATTGAGTAATGCCTCTATGAGATTAGAAAATTCATTTAGATACACATTTTCAATTCAAGTTCCTGCTTGTCTAGGCTTACAAAATTTTAAAACTATTACAAAAAACAAACATCTGAAAACTTAAACCTATTAACACCTTTTCCATCTTCATCGTCTCCACACTTTGAACCAGCTATGCTTTGGCTTCTTCATCTTGACTTTCTTCTTCAACTGTATTGTTTTCTACGATTCTTCAAATTCGCTATCATCGGCTTCCTTTGGCCTAATTCTATCATCAACATCATCAAAGTTTTCAATGGTTTTTTGTAGGATGTACTCAAAATATTTTAGTTGTAACATTTTCATCCTACAGCTTCTACCTGTTCAATAGTCTGCTACCACAAATTCATCTGATAGTAGTTCCCGATATCTTAAGAACTCCATTTCTCAACCATTCAATTTACAAATTGTTCTTCTTTAAATTCATTACGTTCAAGAATATGCATGATATCTTGTTTAGTGTCTGCAACTTTGGTGATTCCATACAGACCATCATAAGCATTTAATTTTGCTTCAATTTCTTCAATTAAGATTGTTTTAATCAAACTGAGGTTATCTTCATATTCATTATTTTATTCTCCATTCAACCTTCTTTTTGTTGATTACAATTTCATACTAATTTTTAACATTTCATCAATCATATTTTCAAGAACATTATCATCATTTGTATATGAAATTTCATCAGCACCCACTGATTCTAAAACTTTCATTTATAAGTAATCTGCAATTCTCTCTACAAATTCAGTTACTCTCCAATTTTTCATTGCATCAATGCCATCATTAACATTATCATCTTCATTTGATTCAACTAAACATGATTTGCCTTCACACTTAACCATTTTTAAATTCAATTTCATTTCATTTTGGATTGCAATATTTTTATCTTTAGTTAGATATTCTCAATCATAAATTGGTTCTTTTTGAACTTCAGTTCCTTTTAATATTTCTTCAATCACATGTGCTTCACCATCAACATTATAACTTTGAAAATTGTCTAAAATATTAATATATTGATGAAATTCATAAAATTCAAATTCATGTTCAACTATAAATTTTTTATCCAATTTAATTTCAACCTTGTCTTGTGTTGCAACATCTATCGGGATGCTTTCATCTTTCATCAAAATGTTTTATCCATTGTTTTCTTCTTCTTCTACATCTTCATTATTTAGAACTCCAACCTTTTCTTCTTCTTCAGCAGTAATTTCATAGTAACCTCATCACAATTCTTAGCACTTTCCATGACAACTACATCAACATTCTAACTTTCAACACCATGTAGATCAACTTGATGTTGGTTGGTGTTTCTCCCCGTTACACCAAACTCTTTTTTCAAACAATCCCATGCTTCTTTTGCAAAAGTTGCATATGAAATCACGGTTAAATTTCTCTCATTCAATATTTGTTGAGTGGTGAACAATGCAACAACATTATTCTTCCTGTTATAACTAGATCTTGTTCTTAGTTTATCTGTTCTTTTTGTTCTAATTTTCAACCGTTGGTTTAAAAATGATTTTACATTTTATGTTGATTTTAAGAATTTTTGACAATCAATAATTTTGGTTGGATTTAATGCTTTTAATGGTTGAATTATTTCATTATTTTAGTTTTTAAGGTTTGTATTTTGGGCTTATTAGTTAATAGGTACATCTTTGAGCTTTCAAAAACTTATAATAAAAGTTTATTCCAAGTTTTTATTTATAATCTAACTCTCATTTTTTAGTCCTTTGTCAAATATTTTCATGAGAAAATTCCTGTAGTAGCTCTGTTTTTCATGTTTTTTTCATTGTCATTGGGAGCCGATTATGAGGATATGGAAATGAATTCAGGAAAACCAAAAGAGGTTTTTGTCCAAAACTGACTCATTCACAAAAACCTTTCTCAGTTTTGCAACAACTGTTATCGTTTTAGATATTCGAATTCATCTTTGTGGCCTATTTTCAAGGTTTGAATTATTTAATAATTTCTTGTTTTAGTCACAAATTTGCAGAACATATTTCGATCAAGTGAAGAGGAATTTTGAAAAACCAAGAGAGGTTTTTGTTCATAACATACTCATTTAAAAAAAAACGCTCTCCGTTTTTGCACAGGTGTTCCGTATTGAGAGATATGAAGGTGTTTTTGAGACCCAAATTTTTAAAAAATTGTCAAATTTCCCCAAATCCGATTTGTTATTTTTGGGTTAATTGTCTTTAAAGATTTTGAGTTATCATGTAACTAATTGATGTAACTATTTCAAATTTCGACCTAGAAGGTAGTTATGGAACTACTTTACTTTTGTAATGATAAAAGGAAGACAAACATACAGTTTTGGAGGGGGGGATTTTTCACTCAATGAGAGGCTTTTGGAGCTTTGATTTCTCAAGCTAGCACTTATAACTCTTATGTAAGTGGATGACTGTTATTGATTATATATAAACTGATAATCCCTTTTACCTGTCATGCTTTTTCATTTATGATCTGTTTGATTGCTCAGTCTACAATTTCATTTCTTGTTTAAAGGTTTATTCATGTAAATGCTTGTAGCCTGTGGGTGGAATTAGTATTTCATGTGTAATGTTTATGGCTTATTGGGATGTGTTTGATCCCCAATTTATTCAACTTGTAGGATTCAGTTCTGTATTAGCTTGTGGATCTTTATTTCCTCCTTTTTGATGAAGTTTTTAAAACCAAAACCATAAACCAAAACCCTAAAACCTATTTTATTTAATTTTACTTTTGAGATTGTGTTGGCTTGTTCTTCTAGTAGTCTAAGAACAATTTCTGGCACTAACATCTTTGGCGTCATTGTAGGGGACGATATATTCCCTGGGATATCATTATTCATCTGATTTTGAGAGGTGAACAAAGTCAGAAAATCTTTTAGACTACAAGTTTTCATCGGCGACTCCACGATTAAAGATTCCACTGCAAGGAGAATTTTGTTGACAGAAAAATCAAGAAGCCAAATGGAAAGACTGGGTATCAGCTTGTTACTTTCCTCCATGAGGTTTTATTCTTATTCATCAATTCTTTCTTATATTTCCCATTGCATGTCAAAATAATTATTTTTTGTTTTGTCTATTCCGATGATCATAAACCTTCAAGTACATATCTTTCTTTGGAAGAAGAAAATCTACATTCTTCTTGTTTTATTGATGTTGATCATATTCCTTCATTTGAAATACATGTTCAGCATGATATACATATACCCATATCTCTTGAAGCTAATTATTCTGGTCATCTTGTACAGAATAAAGCTGATCTATTACCTTCTACCATCACTGCTGAAACTTGCGAACAACTTTTTGAACCTCATTTTCAACTCACATATTTTCAGTCTAGACTCAGACATAAGATGTTTAGACCTCTTAGGCTACCATCTCTCTTACATACTTACCCTTCCTACTTTGTTGAATATCTTCCCCATTTTACTGGAAAAGACCATATTACAGTAGAGAAGCATTTAGAATCTTTTCATAATTTCATTGATAATTTTGAAATCATGCATGAGGATGTTGCCATGAGGTTATTTTCGAAATCCTTTGCTGGAGATGTTGGGTTTTGGTTCTGAAATTTAAAAGCTGATTCAATTGGATCGTGGGAAGAGTTACATGATGTATTTTTGAAGTATTGGGGTAAGAATGAATCTTATGATCGATTTCTTTCTGAATTTTATAGTTTGAAAAGGGAAAATGATGAGCCGATTACTAAATTTAATTGAAGGTTTCAAAGTTTTTATAGCAGTATGCCTACAGAGATCAGACCTTCGAAAAAACTTGCTATGGTATATTATGTTATGGCTCAACATTTAGATCTTGTCTTTTTCCTGTTAGAAATGAAATCATCATCTTTAAGACAATTGTTTGAGGATGCAAAAGGAGTGGAGGAGAACATCCGAGCTTGCAAAATGCTTCGAGATCAGGCTCATGTTGAAGATATACAAGCTTATGAATAGGAAGAAGAACGTAGGTATCATTCAGATTTAAGACAGTCTTCTTCATCATTTTCAGATTTTCATATGAACAAGGATATAAATGACGCTTGTGTTGATTTTTCATATCAGTTTACAGACTTTTTCGATGATAATATACTTTCAGTGGATTATAGTAGAAACTTCTTAGTTCATGCTATGAGATTATCATGTTATGAAGAAGAAGTTGCTGCTCTTCAACCTCTTACTATTGATACAAGAAATAAGTTGCCATTCTTGACTTATGGTCACTTTCAGAATTTTATTTGTTCAAGTTTTGATCAAAGGTTTTATTTAAAGGCGGAGAAGCAGTTTGAAAAGTCCTTAGTTTCCATTCTTGATCCAAAGTTTAAAAAGAACAGCAATGGAGAGGAAGACAATGCTTCACTTTATGATGAATATAATGAAGACATGGAAGTTTTAAATCAAAAATTTCATGATCCCGTGGCTTCTTGGATGGAGTTGTATTTTTCAAAGGTTTCTAATGCTCCATATTTTGACATACTTCCTATTTCCAGTCATAAGTATCAGCTGCCTACAGACTCTTTATTGCATTCATCACATCTTTTGTGGGTTTTCTCAAACAATAGCATGCATGAAATTATGATTCTTAGTCAAATGGTTTCTTGGCTTCACTGGAAGTATGATTACACTTGATTGGGTTGTTCCTCTGATTAGAAGTAGGAGTAAATAGCAGAATAAGCTCTCTATATGAGCATGTAGATTCTTTTCAGTATGTTGGTTTGTAGTAGTATTTTTTCATTTCAGAGGTATGTGTTCAGAGTTTGACAAAGTTGCAAAGATTTGGTAAATGACTCCATCACCCAATGAATAAGGCATAAGGTCTACAGGTTCTTGAAGCCTCACAAGGAGGACTTCATCCCGCAGCAAGAGCCAGATGTTATAACTAGATCTTGTTCTTAGTTTATCTGTTCTTTTTGTCCTAATTTTCAACTGTTGGTTTAAAATAATTTTACATTTTATGTTGATTTTAAGAATTTTTGACAATCAATAATTTTGGTTGGATTTAATGCTTTTAATGGTTGAATTATTTCATTATTTTAGTTTTTAAGGTTTGTATTTTGGGCTTATTAGTTAATATGTACATCTTTAAGCTTTCAAAAACTTATAATAAAAGTTTATTCCAAGTTTTGATTTATAATCTAACTCTCATTTTTGAGTCCTTTGTTAAATATTTTCATGAGGAAATTCCTGTAGCAACTCTGTTTTTCCTGTTTTTGTCATTGTCATTGGGAGACGATTA
Source organism: Pseudotsuga menziesii (assembly GCA_001517045.1). NCBI lineage: Eukaryota > Viridiplantae > Streptophyta > Pinopsida > Pinales > Pinaceae > Pseudotsuga > Pseudotsuga menziesii. The sequence goes on from LPNX010259121.1 coordinate 188,588, forward strand.
TGAGGAGATAGAAATGAATTTAGGAAAACAAAAAGAGGTTTTTGTCCAAAACTGACTCATTCACAAAAACCTCTCTCATTTTTGCAAAAAATGTTATTGTTTTAGAGATTCGAATTCATCTTTGTGGTCTATTTTCAGGGTTTGAATTATTTAATAATTTCCTGTTTTAGTCACAAATTTGAAGAACATATTACAATCAAGTAAAGAGGAATTTTGAAAACCCAAGAGAGGTTTTTGTTCATAACATACTCATTTAAAAAAACCGCTCTCCAGTTTTTCACAGGTGTTCCATATCAAGAGATATGAAGGTTTATTTGAGACCCAAATTTTCAGAAATTCATCAAATTTCCCCAAATCCGATTTGTTATTTTTGGGTTAATTGTCTTTAAAGATTTTGAGTTATCATGTAACTAATTGATGTAACTATTTCAAATTTTGACCTAGAAGATAGTTATGGAACTACTTTATTTTTGTAATGATAAAAGGAAGACAAACATACAGTTTTGGAGGGGGGGATTTTTCACTCAAGGAGAGGCTTTTGGAGCTTTGATTTCTCAAGCTAGCACTTATAAATCTTATGTAAGTGGATGAATGTTAATGATTATATATAAACTGATAAGTCCTTTTACCTATCATTCTTTTTCATTTATGATCTGTTTGATTGCTCAGTCTACAATTTCATTTCTTGTTTAAAGGTTTATTCATGTAAATGCTTGTAACCTGTGGGCGGAATTAGTATTTCATGTGTAATGTTTATGGTTTATTGGGATGTGTTTGATCCCCAGTTTATCCAACTTGCATGATTCAGTTCTGTATTAGCTTGTGCATGTTTATTTCCTCCTTGTTGATGAAGTTTTTAAAACCAAAACCCTAAAACCTATTTATTTTATTTTACTTTTGAGATTGTGTTGGCTTGTTCTTCTAGTAGTCTAAGAACAATTTCTGGCACTAACACTTCCTATTAACCATAAACTCAATCTTTTGACCTTGGATCAAGTCCTCATAGGCTACCTGGTTTGGGGGTTCCTTAAAACTATTTTTAACTACACTCAACACTCCTTTAGCATGAAACACAATTTTCATTTTAATAACCCAAAAATCAAAATTCTTACCTGAGAAACTTAGAATTGGTAGCAAATCTTGATAAATTTCTTCATTTTTCATCTCTGTTACAACAGGAAAGTCTTCATATGAAAAATTGTAGTTTTTAAATGCTCTTTTCTTGGCTATTTTGAGTCTTCTTCTCTTCCGCATATTTGTCTTAGGTTCTCTCCCTTGTCCATAGTCATTGTTCATTAGTGGAAATTGGGGTCTAAAATGGGCCTCCTAAGGAAAATAATAGAAAGAGAAAAACTATTTTTGTTCATATTTTCAACATATCCCCCTATGTTTTTACTCAAATTTCGAGTGGGGGCACTTTTTGGATGTAGAATCAAATTCTGCATCCAATGAGTACCCACACTGCATAGTTTTTACGAACCATGTTCTCAGGTGTTTCTTGATTTTGGGGCAATGGGGTCTGTCAAAAGTATGCAGTGTGGGTACTCGTTGGATGCAAAATTTGATTTCACTTCCAACAAGTGCTCCTTCTCGAAATTTGAATAAAACAACAAGCAGATATTTTGAAAATACGAACAAAAAAAGTAGTTTTTTTAATGACAAATATGTCAAGTCAACCATTATGGTTGACTTATTTTATTGAAATTTTGTTGGTTCTTGAATTCCAACTCATAAATCAATTATGGTTGGATAGTTTTCTTATAAGACCCATTTTAGACCCCAAATTTCCTCTAATGTGGAAATGCATTAAGCTTGTGCTCTTCTAATCTCAATTTGTTTAAACACGGGTTACAACCCTTATGCTCTACACCGCTACACTTTTCCAGTGCATGAACATGAGGGATTCCTCCTAAAAAAATGCCTAATTTACTCATGGTGGCTTCGGCTCACCAACAGATACATACATATGAATTGGTTCTTCTTACATGTTATACACGTCCTAGGCTTCAACCTCTATTTCACTTACGACTTTGCAAAAATTTATATCATTCCACAACTGTTGTTCTCATCTTTTACATCGATATTCTGCTCCTTATCTTCAAACTGCACACCTTCTCTGGGCGTTCACCTCATACCACTACTCTTTCTTCCAACTGAGAGATTTTTTTAATATTCACTCACCGTCTACATTATGGTTATCAACAATAATTGTCGTCCCCAACTATTCACCAATACAAGGATTTTACCTTCTCTAGCTATGGTATTCACTTCATTCAACAAGCAATTATACGGGCTACAACCCTTCTCTCACGACTATCGTAGTTGCTTCTTTCTAAACCTAGAAACATTGCGGCCCCTTTCCTTCTTCACTTAGAAGGAATCTATCTTCTTTACTCTAGCAAGCTAGCATTCTTCTCATGCAACAACTGCACCATGGAGGGGTCAACAACAACTATACATTGTAGATCCTTCAGGTAAAGGAAATTCAAGATTTCCCTCACACAATAACACACACAATTCACATAATGAAGAGGCCAGTATTTTTACTTACTATGAGGCTTCCCTCTCATAAAACTGTGAAGAACACAACCAAAAACTATTATATTTTACAAGATTATAGCAGTATAACTTCATTGCAATTGAACAATAGGATCTCTAGAAGAAATACAAAGCATAGAAACAAAGAACAAAATATGTTATCCTGGGAAACACAATAGGGAGAAAACCGAACAACCTTTGTATAGAGCTGATCAATCCTAGGAGCATAGTACAAGAAGACAGAGAGAAAGAACAAAATCCCTCTAATGAGAAACCCTAGAAAAATATTGCTTCTCACTTCTGGAGTGAACTTTTCCTTGACTGGATAACTTGCTTGCTTAACTGTGTGTCCAAATGAGGCATCTATCCTCTCTATTTATACACTTTATAAAACCAACATTTAACCCTAACTGGGACAACTTGTCCAACTAACTAGGGCCGACTTACCTTGGAGGAAAATAAAAATAGTAATTTTTTTTTAATTATAAACTTCCCCAAGGTTTACATTGATTCTTTCAAGGGTTTACATGAATGATTACATCAATATGAAATCTCGTAGGAGGTACAAAACTATATAATACAATTACAATAAGAATAATTTCTGAATTTGCACAAAGTCCAATACTCCTTCTTGACAAGAAATTTATTCTTCGGATATGGACATCATCAACATCACTATCATCTAGGTCTCTTCTATACAACACATTTGTCTCGATCATCTCTATACATAGTGAATGTTTTCAACATGATATTTTTCCATCGAGAGGTGTCACCATGCATTTTATATACTCAGCCCATCGGTGAATCTATGATATTTGAAACTCTGCATAGTCCATCGAAGAGTCATCATCATCATATGTCTGATCCACATACTCCATCTATGAATCCATCGGTTTTGCAACTCTGCATGGTCCATCAGAGAGTTTGAATCATACATCTGATCCACACATTCCATCAATGAATCCATTATCTCTCATAGTCCATTAGAGAGTACTTCAATCAATGTCTCATCTACAACCAGTTTATCTCTATTTTCGATGGGAATCTCCCATAGCTGGATGAGAACCTGGACATGCTTCACATGACCATATACTACCTGTATGTCTCTACTATCAATGAGATTTATCCCATACCAGGCTGATAACTATGATTATTAGAGGCACTAGTGTGAACTCCCATATACTACATGTATGTCTCTACTACCGATGGGATTTCTCCCACACCAGGTTGAGAACCAAGACAAGAAGATGCACCGGTGTACACAATCGTCTACTACCAGTCCATCTCCACTATCAGTGATATTTATCTCATACCAGGATGAGAACCAGAACAAGTAGAGGCACCAATGTAGAAGTAAGGTAGGTGTCTGAATCACCTTTCCCTCTCAAGGAGGGATACATTTTATTCTATACCAAGTCTTCCAAGAAAGTATTCAAACTTTTTCTCGGGAATAGGATTGATAAGAACATCTGTAGTCAGGTCATTTATTGGCATGTACTGTAGCACGACCACACCCTTCTGCACCATATAACGAATGAAGTGATATTGAATCTATATATGCTTTGACTTGTTGTGAAACACATGATTCACTGAAATATACACACATCTCTGGTTGTCACAATGAATCATAGATGGTCCTGGAGTATGACCAAACAATCCTACAAGGGGTTTTCTGAAGCCATACTGATTCTTGAATTGTTGTACTAGCAACCATATACTTGGCCTCTGTTGTATTGAGTGCTATTGAGGTCTTTTGATAGCAGGTCTATGACTAATCCTGCCTAAACCCAAGGATCATCAACACACTCTATGGATTTTCCACCATTCAAGGCTCCCATTTCCACTAACTTAGCCTTCACACTAATTTATCTCCACTACACACTTTAGTTTATTTAGTCCTCACTATCTTTCTTAATGAAGAACTCCTAATTCTTTTGAACCCACTTCAACTGATGCCACTAATTGTGGACATAGTTACATAATCCACTTAACACATAGACACCTAATTCTACAGCTCATCAACCTAATAATTATCTTTGAATGCTCTCACGAGTCATCCTACTAAAATAGGAATTAGTTACATGACTCATTCTATATTGAAACCTATTAAACTTAACATCTTCTATCCTATGCTTGCTAGGAAAGCAAACTTAAACATGAAAGTTTATAATGTCTTTTACAATGAACCCTCCTTGGGATTATGTCTAGACCTAAAGGTCTGAATGAACATTCATGGTTTGGATTGGAGAACTAATGCTCCTGCATCAGAATCCCAAAGTAGAAAGAAGAACATGATCACCTGATCATGAACCTTCAATAATCATATTTCCTGGATCCCAAACTCTAGTTTGTTGCTGTCCATAAGCTTCATTGTATTCACTTTTCTTTAGCTGCAACCTTCGAGGATTCCATACTTTATGTTGTAGTGCTCCACTGTACTTACTCTTATCATTATTCATCTTCCAATCATCTTCACAGTGAACTGATTTCTTCATTCTGTTGTATCTCTTCTCAGGGATTTGCATTAATTTCCATATTCCATCTATGGCTTCTTCCAAATTAATTTTCTGCTGATCAACTTTTCAACGTTTCCTGCCTTTTCTTCTACTTTTTCTCTTGAGATTGCTCCAAATGTTGTTGTAGATATTTCTGTAAACATTTTTCTAGATATTACTGCCTCCCAAACTTCCTGAATATATTAATGATATCTCCCTTTGTAATATCCCTCTTCTGCTCACTGCCTACAAATTTACTTTCAAAAATTAATTTGTCTTCCAACACCCTGACTGCAACAACATACTTTCTTCCAGTTCTTTGTATAGTAGCAATCATATCATGGATATGTATACTAGCACCTGCTTCTGCCTCAACTACAACTTGAGACACTCTTCCATTAATGTCTTCAATTCTTTTCTTTTGCTCAAATGGTTCCATCAAACATGTCAGCCATTCATTTACTACCTAATTCCTCTCAAGCATAACATCATTATGTTGCTTATCATTTCCAACATGACTCTCCTCCTCCTTCATGAAAACATTCCATAACTGTCCTATAGTCTTCTTTTGGTTAGTTTAGAAATCCAATTCCTCTCTGTCTTCACCAATAACAGGTTCCATCATATGAAGCATAATTTCTCCTTCTTCGTTGAAGATACATCCTTCATCAAATAAGGAATTTATGAACTCCTGCTGCTGTGATAATTCAACTTTATCTTCTTCTAAAATACATTTACCATCATGCTTTGCTTGAAAAATTTCAGCCTCAATCAAGACAATTCCATAAGATGGATCGTCTTTTGCAATACCTGTAATCACACTCAAATTGTCAGTTTTAAAATCACAAGACCCAATGGTCTCATTTGATGATTCAGTCATCAAATCTTCCTGTTGTTCCAAGTCTTATGCATTACTTAGAAATTCTTCAATAGTCTTCTTCTCAGCTTACTCAAGCACATCACTTGAATGTTTGATATCCTCCTTTGCCTCTTTTTTCTCTTGGCCATCATCACAAGCCAATCCTTCTCTATTTTCAGCTTTTACTGCATGCTAAGAAGAAGCACCTTCACTCAACTATGCATGTGCATTTGCATGATATTTAACCGCCCCATCCTCTTCTAGAACATAATTCATATTTTTTCTATCTCCTTCCTCATGATAATATCAACAAATTGTGCTTCCTCATTCATTTCTCCTGCAAACATACACAAGATATCAGTTTTAAAACCATGAGACATCTTGGCCTCACTTGAAGTTTCAGTCTTCAAGTCTTCCTCCTAATACGCCCTTTCCTTGAGTACCTCATCTTCCTATTGAGCATTCATCAGTTGCTCTTTCCTCTTCTGTAGCTTATGCCACAACATATTTATTCTCATAAGAAAACCACATCTCTGGTCTTCCTTATTCCTACGATAACAAATCCATCAATACTTCAATATGGACTACTATCTTAGCCTTCTCCCTCTCATAATATTCATCACTCAACTGCCTCCATATTCCATTTTCCTTGGCATTTTCTTTCCTCCCTTTGTGGTTGCCTCCTGAACCTCTGCTATCACTCTTAATAGTCATCTTCTTGAGTTTCTTTCACTCTCTATGAGCTGCACTAGCCTCTGTAGTAACAGTTCTCCCTGCTACAACCCACCTCACCAAACCTCCTCTGTGCTTGGTCTTTTGGCTAGTACTAGTCCTCTTTTCTAGGACCTCCTTGAGAAATCCTCTATGCTTCTTTTACACTCACAACTCATATGCACTTGAGAACACAATTGTCCTCATGTATTTCAACCTCAACTGAAATACTAGGTTCTGACCACACTCTTCTTCTTCTAGAAACCCTTACTGGCTTCCCCCATCACTGTTCTTAAGGTTGTGATATTCTTGTTGAGATGTCTTCTTCCCTGCTACTACTTCTTTCATGCAAAGCTCTTCCACTCATGAATCCTCTTCTTTACAAACTGTTGGTCTGTCTTATTGCCTCCACAAAAGAACTTTCTTACTCTCTATTTCTCTTTTTCTCTGGCTCCGATACCAATTGATAGCAGGCCTACGACTAAGCCTTCCTAAACCTGAGGATCATCAACACACTCTATGGAGTTTCCACCATTCAAGGCTCCCATTTCCACTAACTTATCCTTCACAATTAAGGTTATCTCCACTACACACTTTAGTTTAATTAGTCCTCAATATTTCTTAATGAAGCACTCCTAATTATTTTGAACCCACTTCAACTAATGCCACTAATTGTGGACATAGTTACATAATCCACTTAACTCATAGACACCTAATTCTACAACTCATCAACCTAATACTTATCTTTGAATTCTCTCATGAGTCATCCTATTAAAATAGGCATTGGTTACATGACTCATTCTATATTGACACCTATTAAACTTAGCATCTTCTATCCTATGCTTGCTAGGAAGCCGAACTTAAACATGAAAGTTTACAATGTATTTTACAATGAACCCTCCTTGGGATTATGTCTAGACCTAAATGTATGGCTGAACATTCATGGTTTGGATTGGAGAACTAATTCTCCTGCATCATCTTCTTCTTGTTGCACTAGGAAATAACTGTAAAACCCAAACTTAAGAAACATCCATAAGTACTCTTCTTATATGCAACACATCCGACCCAATATGAATCTAAAACTCCTTGCAATATCAAGTCACATTTTGAATCATATCTCAATCCATATCCCACGGTGTCATGCAAATATTTGAGTATATGTTTTGCGGTAGTTTAGTGAATATGCCTTGGCTCACTCATGAACTGGCTGAGAGCATTCAGAACAAAACATATATTCGCCATGGTGTTCGTAAGATACATTAGTGATCCAATCAACTGGGATACATGGTGGGATCAATCAAGTTGGAATATGAGGTTGAGTCCCTCAACTTCTTCATGTTTGCATCCATCGCAGTATCCATGGACTTGTAGTCCAACCTTCCAAATCTCTTTAGTGTATCGATGGTGTGTTTTCCTTGAATTAGGAAAATTTCCTTCTGCCTCTGCCATACTTCTAATCCCAAGAAATAATGCATCAATCCAAGATATTTCATTTAAAAATTAGAGGAAAAAGTCTTCTTACACCATGCAATCATCTTCTCCTTTCCTATCAGAAACAAGTAATCGAGATATAAAACTAGAATTAGTGGCTCATCTTCCACAATATTGTAGTAAAGTTTGGGATTTGCATCACTCTTGGGGAATTTCAAGCTCATGAAGTATCTATTTATCTGTCCATACCAAGCATAGGGTGCTTGCTTGAGTCCATATAGATCCTTTTTCAGCTTGCAGACGTGGGACTCCTTCCTATGGACAACAAACCCATCTGGTTATTCAATATAAACTTCTTCCTTGATTACACCATTGAGAAAGGTAGTCTTAACATCCATCTAATACAACTTCCATCCCATAGATGAAGAAATAGAAATAATGGGCCTGATGGAAGTATGTTGAGCCACGTTATCAAATCTTTTTTTGTAATCAACTCCCTCTTTCTAAAAGAATCCTCTGGAAACAAATATAGCCTTGTGTTTTTCCAAACTGCCATCTGACCCATGTTTAATCTTGAAATCCACTTGGAAGTCACCACTGACTTCCAATCAGGTCTTGATACAACCTATTGTACATCATTCTTCATGATGGTTTGTTATTCTTCCATCATGGCATCCTTCCAAACTTGGTGTCTGAATGCTTCTTCATATGTGGTCGGTTTTGATTCAATGATGTGACTCATCAATGCTACAAAACTCGAGAACCTATGAGGTATTTTCATTTCCCAAAAAGTGTTGTGTGGAGCTTCATTCCCCTTTGCATCCTGCATCATTTATTGTTCCCATCTAGGCCTTTTTCGTCCAACTGCGATGTATGTGGGAGCATCAACTAGCTCAATTGGATCAATGGAATCAATCGGTTCCTCATTTGGAAATTCCCTATGAACTGTTGGAGGGGGAGATGATTTCATATCTTTATCATCATTGATCTCCTTGTCAGATCAACTTCCTTTCTATAGATCCATTTCTTCTTTAAAGGACACATCTCTGCTGACTTGGATTTGATTCGATCCTAGAATGTAAATTATGTAGGCCTTTGAATACTCATTGTATCCCATGAAATCCCTCTTCTTTCATGAAGGATCCAGTTTTATCCTTGGGAACATGTATGTAGACTGGGCATGCAAAGATATGTAGGTGGTCCAATTCTAGATTCACTAATGTGAAGGATTCTTCTAGAGTCATGTTTTTCAAGATTCTATGAGGGAAATTTTTTTGTACATAAACAACTATTCTGGAAGCTTATTCCCACAAGAACATCGATGGACTCTGGACATGTATCATGGCTTTGGCTGCCTCCACAATTGTTGGATTCTTTCTTTCAACAACCCCATTTTGTTGAGGGTTGTAGGGAACAATAACCTCCCTCTTAATTCCGACTTCCTTATAGAAATCATTAAACTCTATGGATGTGTATTCTCCACCATTGTTTGATCTCAAATTCATGATCCTCTTTCCAGGAAGATTATCATCTTATGCTTTGAATTCTTTGAACTTGCTGAGAACTTCCTTAGATTCCTTGGTCTTGAGAAAGTAAATCCATGTCCTCCATGAGTGGTCATCGATAAATGTTACATAGTATTTTTAACCTCCCAAGAAGCAACAGTCATAGGTTTGCACAAGTCAAAGTGCACTAGATCCAATATATCCTTTGATATGCTCTCACTATTCAGAAAGGATCCCTTGGTATTCTTTCCAAGAGTGCATCCCTTGCAAAAATCGTCATGGTCCATGTGAAGTGTTGGTAGACCTATCACAATATTTCTTAATTATGGGAGATCTCTATAGTTGATGTGAGCTAATATTATGAGCCATAGATCAGCCATGTTGGTGGAGTCATGTACTAGTGGTTGAGATGGTTGAGCGGTCAATCAACACAATATCTCCTCTCTTACTCCAATTTATTTCTTTGCGTCAATTCTTGAGTTCATGTGCCTAGAAAGCACTTTCCCATCTGAAAATGGAACTTTATATCCCTTGTACTCCAAGTCAGAGATGGAGACAAGATTTATTTTCATACCAAGCACATTGAGCACATCACTTAAATGTAACATGTCTTTATATTCTAGTTGAATTGAGGTATCCCCAGATCCTCTCATAATATATTTGGCATCATCTCCAAGTACAACATGAAGATGATATTCTTTCTCAACTATTTCAGAAAGGTTCTCTTTATATCTAGTCATATTCCTGGAAACACCACTATCTATGAGCCTAGTGTCACTAGTGGTGGAAAAAGTACTTGATAGTACTGATATGACCAAGAATTATGTATGATATTCAATCCTTTGCTTATTGTGATGGTGACCTTCTTCTACTTGGTTCGTCCACTGTTGGTTTGGATGAAATATTTGGCAAGATGGTGGAAGCCCATTTAGCATAGTCATGATAAGCTCTTTATCTTCAATAGGTGCTCCACTAGGATCTCAACTTTCCCCTAAGTTCTGTGATCCTCATGAACTATGAGGAAATTGATTTAAGACTTGGTCATATTCATGTTCGATAGATGGTTCCTTAGTGTGAGAGCCACATTGATGCTACTATGGTTAAACATCCTCCTTAGGGTTTTGAACATCTTCTTAGTTGTCTTATTTTGTAAAATTTGAGGAACCAATTGGTCTTTGACTAAGTCCACCAGTTTGATCCTATTTTGGGCATCATTCTTCCTCCAGTGGGACCTATCTTCTTCAGCTTCTGGTTCTAGGACCTACTCATTGAAGAAATTCAAGAGGTCGTTTTCTTCCAAGATGGGAATAAATCTATACTTCCAAGAGATGATGTTGGAGGCTCCATTAAGAGATATTCAACCTTCATTCCAATCATCTTGCATGTATATTTGAACCAGAATCCCTAACAAGATCTAGGTCAAAAATAAAGGTTGTACTTTTGTGAATATAACCTCATACATACATGCACCCTAGTAAGGTGAGTTGAGATAAGGTAAGGTCGATCTAAAACTATGGACTAATCAACTCAAAACTTGAAATCCTAATTTCTACAGTAGATGCAGCAATAGAATTAGGTCAAAAATGAAACTTCTTGGAATTTAATTCTTCCTTCACCCAAAGATGCGCCTCCCCTAGAGAGAAATTTCCAAGTCTATTTTTCTCCAAAAATTATGAGGGAATTCCTTCAAATAGTAACCCCTAGTTGCTGACAATGGCTTCTTCTAGAACTACTTTGATACCATGTTCAATTTTTATAAGATTATAGTTGTTACCAAGAATATTTCAATCATTGCAAACACAGTTTGTTCCCCTATCCTACATGGTGCAAGTCTAGAACAAAAGGACACAACAATGTGTCCTCTCCCTAGATGACTGATCCATTTGAATGTCAAGCTCTCTTTAGCTTGAGTGTGGAAACTTGTCCTTGTTTTGTAGATCCTTGTGCGATCAACTATACCTACAAAGAACACACAAAAAAAGACAAGAAATGAGAGCAACATGATAAATCAATGATCTATACTAATGATTAAGGAAATTAGTAATAAAAAATCAACATTAAAATAAATCATTTATGGGAAAGAGAAACACTTTTGTATTAGATATGAGAAAAGAAATCTACAACCAAAGCCTTGATGTCAAAGCTTTGCTTTTACAAGATCTTTGACTCACTCATGCACACTACAAACTATGCAACATCCCACTCACAACCGCTCTCTCTTTTCGTCCTATACTATAATTGAATCCAACAACATAAGGATGCTCTCTTGGTCTCCCCCTCACATGGTCCATGTAGCTTGCTTTTATTGGCTAAAGGAAGACCAAATGGGTTGAGATATTTTGGGAGGAAGGTAGGGAATAATCCCTAGGGGTTAGTAGGTTGAGTGCGAGCTCTCCTAAGTAGTTAGGATCATCCTCCATGAAATATTTCCCCTAGAAGCTTCTCGAATCTTCTCTTTTTCCCCTTTTTTGGGACTGTTGACGCTCCTTATGAGAGGGCTAAGTGTGCTGGCGCTCTTTGTGGTGATGTGACGGGTGCTACCGATGCCTTATGCCAATGGAAAATAGGCATAATGATGTTATACTCCCTATGCTAGAAAAAAAGGTGCATCATACTACCTAAGAGTGAACAATAAGGCCCCAAAGGGGGTTTGGCCAGCAACTTCAAGGGATTGGAGCATTAGGACAGTTTTTGGGTGTAACAAAATTCCCCCCAAAGTATGAAGCTAAAGGAATGTGATAGGTGAAATGATTTGTTAGATATTAATCGAGTATCAGAGGCAAAAGAGAGGTGAGTTAACATTTGACACAAAAAACCAGTCACCAACTAGCTAAATCAAACATGGTTGTAGACCAATACACTGCAAATCCATGTATAATGACCATGTCATGGCTACTGACAATACATTGTAGATCCATGAACAACAAGATTCAAATAGGAACATGGATACGAAAAATACAAAGTAGATTCATCTTATCCTTACTCAAAATCGAACCATAGCCACCAAAACATACAATGTGGATCCATGTCATGACTCCAAAAAATACTCCATCACAACTTGAGGATAGGCACATATTCAAGTGAATACCAAACCACTCAGGGTATTCATTCCAATCCCAAATGATACGATTATATCCATGTGAATATATTTCCTGATGTCAAACATGGTAGAAACCACTTGATTATCGATCATTGATGTATATCGTTAACAAGTGGGAGGGAGATCATCATTGATGTCAATGGATCACTAGGTATCCATTCACATTCCTCTAAATGTGAATAGAAGACTTGTAGTCTAACACTCAGTGGAATCCTTCAACCAGAAGCCATTGAAGAAATCCCACTGTTGAAAGCGAGGAAACCTGCCATTGAGGCATGCAAGCTTCAAGGTTCTTTGACTTGGTTTCTAAGTCCAATTTCTGGATGATGTGTTGGTGTTGATAGGAATAGACTCGTCAAAGGACGGCCATGATATTTCCCCCATCATCGACATGAAAAATGGAACAAAACATGATGTTGAAGTGACAAAAACAACCATAGAATTCACTCAAATGTGACCCACTCAAAGGAAGGTAAGGCAACTATAGAGGTAGATTGCAGAGGAGGTTTCCCTTGAACATTGAACGACACAAAAAATGAATTGGAAGCATTGACTCAATGAGGAAGAGAACATATGTAATGCAAGGACAAAAGGATGCATTCTTTGAATTGACTCAAAGGAGTTAAATGACTCACAAAAGTGGATCGACTCGATGACAAGCTGAATACCCAACATTTTGAAATGAAAATGCAGACAGGTGCCATGTTTAAGGGTGGACTATGAGCTACCATTGATAAAAATGAAAGACGTTCCCCATTCCCTTAATTTCCCCATCACGAAGGATGAGTACCTCTTTTCTTTTTAATGATCTTGAAAAGGGTAACAAATGCTCGATGTAGCTCATCAAGTCATGAGTCCATTCTCATACATTTTATGAACCTGAGAAAGGAGGGGTTCATTCCCAGAAAGGGTCCTTCATCGTTTAATTTTGTGAGTCCGAAGAAGGTAAACTCAATTGTCATTTCATGTTTAGAGAGTATTAAATGAATAATAACACTCTAGGGTGAACTTTTTCGTAAATTTATTCCCTGAGGTTCGAAAATGTATAAACTGATGCCTAGGAGAACTCTTCTAGTTGCAATAAACTAGAGTATACCTTTTTCATAAATGAGTCTAATTGGTCCAAAAAAGGGCAAACTATCACCGACTAAATAGTCTTTCAAATAATTTTACAAGCGTGAAAGCATCAATCTCACTTGGCAATCTTTACATGTTTAACAAGTCTCGAAAATAGATTAAAATCGACTTTATAAAGGGTTATTTTTTCATAATCCATTTTAACGAGTCTGAAAAAATAGTAAAAACACACTCAATACCTCTTCACTAGGTAATGAGCACACTAAAGGTATAAAATGATCTAAGAAAATTTTCTACTTAAACCGAACTATGAAAAGGACAAAAAGAAACTCACTCATAATCAAACAAGCCCAAAAATAACCTGAAATCTCGAAATTGAGATCAAAACATGTTTACCATGAAAACTATAGAAAAACATATGGTAAGACCCTAAATATTTAATTATTGCATCAAATTTAAAAAAAAAAAACAAAAATAATGTATAAATAGTGGAATAGTAACAAATTTCTTATGTGTTTTTACTATTGATATTTGGGTAAAACTTGTGCATAGGAGGGGATTTTGTAGTGGAGATTCTAAGAGTTATAGGCCACCTTCGACTGAACCGTCTAAACCAGGTAATAGCTAAACCCTATCCCTTCATACTAATGGTTTTTTCTTTGCTTTAAGTTCATTTTTTGGTGTTTTGAGGTTGATTCCCAAAGGGGAAGAGCATGCGCAACCTGACGTTTTTCTCCCTTTTAGGAGGTGCATTGATGCACCCATCAAAATGAGGAAAAGCACTGAAGGCACTCTATCCCTTAGGAGGAAAAGAACCATCACTCTGTTCCCTTGGGGGAAAGGTGTCGACGACAAGGGCCTTCCTAAAAACCAAAAAAATAGCATATTTTTTAGATTTTTCCACTTGATCTAGAGTCTAGCAAGTATTTAATGGATGTTCCATTCGTTCTTGGCAGGAACTTTGCTTCCAAAATGGTGATATGGAAAGAACGGGGACATGAGCATGAAGAAAACCAAGTGGAAAATGATCCCATGGTTGTGAGGGATTTGAGAGAATGTGGGATCCTAAAATATTTCATGGTTCCAAGAATGAGGGCATATCTGCGATTTTTGGAGTACTTGATCCATATGTGGAATCCCGACCAACAATATTTTCAGGTTGGGACTCATATATTGACAATAGATGTCGATGACATCTACTTATTGACTGGATTATCCTGGAGGGGAAATCTAGTGGTACTCACATGTCCTAGGGGAGGAGAGAGGTCAGTAGACGATCTCATTAATGAATATTGTGTGGTGGGGAATAGATATAAGGGAGGAAACATCCCTATCAATCACATCGTAGATCGACTTCTGGGACTGTAGGATTCATTATGGATAAGGTAGCGGGTAGCAAGGATTCCCACCAGACCACTCATGCTCACATGTTATATGTGGTGGAGTGTGTGGCTCCTACCATGTTCAACTAGTGTGATGGGATGCTAGTCAATCTCAAATATCATTTGACAAAGTGTCGGAGGGGGGAAATGAAACAGTTTTGATATGGGGTAGTAGTGGTGTCCTTATTCCTTGAGTGGGTGCCATTGATGCAGCCACAAGTGCCTCTGAACATGTTAGACGTAGAGGGTCCTAGGATGTTGATATGGGTCGATGCCATGACCCGACATGGTGGTGGTGTAGGGTCCACCGTCACATACAGTGCAATATTATTTCGTTGGTTCAAAGACCAACTACTAATCATGGAGGAATACACCTATGCCAGAGTGGACTTCAGGTGTGACCCTGAACTCCCATTTCCTAAGGGTGATCAATGGGATGATCAAGGGAAGAAGAATACCATTCCATGTATGTTTTTAATTTTATTATATGTTGTATTTTATTTTTTTTGTTCATTTTAAGTGATACTAAGACATACAATGTTTTTGTGCAGGCATAATACCTTCCCGCCTAGTGGGAATCTCACCCATAGAGAGACAAGGAGAAGTGAGGGAGATAGCTATCATAAATGTGGAGGATGAAGAAGAGATTCAAGAGATTGAGGACAAGCTTCAGCAGCTGACTGTGGGAGTACCAGAAATTTCTATAGATGATCTTCCTAGGTGCTACCAGTGCCATACTATTAGAGTATTTGGATGCTTTGAGAGGCTACTCTACCGAGTGGCTCATGTTGTGATGTGCTACCACGAGCAGGAGGATTATCCCATAGTGGCTTCCTCATTTTTGTATTGTATTTATACTAAACTATTTGAAGCTTCAGTTTTTTCCCTTTTATATGTATTAGAGACTTGATGGATCCATATTTTGGGTGACTTTAAATCTTATGGATTCAGTATGTATATCAGCACCAGTTTATAAATAAAAACACTTATTTACATGTGTGTGTGTGCGCGCGATTTATTATGTGTATGAATGACTAATTATTTATTTATGTGATCAAAATGCATGAAAATAATATTTAAAATGAACTTCAAATATGAGCAAGATACCAATCCAAGACAAAATTTTCCAATGAATCCGCTACTGTATTTAAATGTATCGAGATGTGATGGTAGTAAACTTGTTCAAAACACATTTCCAAAATATACAATATTTAGAATGTACAAAGAAGTAGGTGGTTCCAGATAGTGTAGACTCGGTTTAACTGATGTACAACTAACTCCGAATATAGGTAAACCCTAATATGACTCACATCGTTAGCTAGAGCTTCAGTAAAAAAACCAATCACTACATGGTACTCGACAATATTTTTTGTCACGGGACCTAAACAAGTTCCTCTTGATCTCACCAAATCATCAGTAGGAGAGTACAATACCCAGGCTTTCAATGCGATATTCAAGGTATAATGACTAGCACCATTTGCAAAACCGAAATAGGTGGTCATCTATCCATTTTAAACATGACACTACATAAGAAGGTTTGTGTAAGACACATCTTACATTCACACCAAATCCACACTTCAAAATACGCACAACACTATATAAACACTATATACAAAAAACCTATTTTAGATTACCCAGGCACTGTATTTTTTGAAATAGATCCCATTTTGAGGCTCTCCTAGGGGTATTCCATCATAATCCATTAATTCAAACGTTCCTTTTTCCAAGACACAACTGACAACATAATTTCCATGCCACATGGATTCCAACTTTCCACCCCCTAACTTGTCATGTTTCTAGTCATATGTCAAGACCAGATCACCTTCGTTGAAGAGAGGAGGTTGAATGGATCTATCATATTGAGATTTAATCCATCATTTATGCACCTCATTTTCAAAGGTGGCATCTCGATGAGTCTCATCGATCTTGTTTAAATATAAGAACCGTTATTCCTCTTGGGTGGCGTTGGGTAGCAATTCCACGACCAGTTTTAGATAAGGGATTTCACATTCTATCGGAAGAGTATCCTCCATCCCATACACTAACTAGAAAGGTGTGAAGCGGGTAGATGTTTTGATAGTAGTATTATAGGCCCATAATGCAGAAAATCGTTGTAATTCCAAATGGATTTCGCTCATCCTACCATCCGTTGAAGCATAGATTTAACAATTTATTAATAGACTCAACCTAGCCATTAGCCTGCAGGTAGTAGGGTGTAGATTTGTCGTGGAGGAAACCTAGATTATCACCCAATTTTGACATCATCTTATTCTAAAAATGTGAACCATGATGGGTCACAATGGACTGAGGAACTCTGAATCTAGCGATAATATGGTTGAAAAGAAATAGGGAAATCGTTTTTCTATATTCAGCATATGTAGGCATAGACTCATCCCATTTCGTAAAGTAATCCATAGCTACAATGATGTAACCATGCCCCTGACTGAGGTAGGCTTATAGTGCATGAAATCAATGCCCCATTTAGTGAATGGATGTACAACTATGATGGGATACAATCGAACAGGATGGGTGCACTTTTTAGATGTGAAAAGTTGACAGGGAGGGAATTTTTTGATGGGCTCGATACAATATTCAAATATCAACGGCCAAAATTACCCAACGTGTAATATTTTCTATGCAGTAGCCATCCGAGAAAGATGATCACCACAAGCTCCAGAGTGACAGTCATTTAAAACTACTTTAGCCTCTTCATGAGTTAAGAAATGCCACAAAATTGCATCAATGCCACGACAGTACAATGTATCATTAATGATGAGGTAGTACTTATCGTGATGGCGAATAAGATGATGTTCATCTTGGGTTGCATTGGGATGGAATCATTGTGTCTTCAGATAAAGAATCAAGTCTCCATACCAAGGGTAAGACATACTAATGAGGAACAATGATTCATTTGGCAATGAATCAAAGGGATGCATATACTCGGTAGTACGGGGAAGGTCACACATAAGCTCCATGAGGATGAGAGATTTATTAAAACTGGATTTTGCAAATTCAAACTCAAATTTATGGAGGATAACAATCCAGTGAGAGTATTTGCCCCCAAGCACTTGGAGATTCAATATGTAATACATGGGGTTGGAATATACATATATCGTAGTTGTTTAGAGCAAGATGTAATGATGAAACTTTTGGACAACGTTGAACATGGACAAAGCTAATTTCTCCACATGCAAATATCGGGTTTCAGAGTCCAAAAGAATCTTACTAAGGTAATAGATCACATGTTCATGGTCGTGTTCATATGTTTGAACCAATACCATGCCGATGGCGGATAGGGATTCATCCACATACATGGAGTAGTCCTTGGTACAATTGGATGGTTGCAGAACTAGTGCATGCCTAATGGCATGTTTGAGAGTGTTTAATGCATACTGCTCTAAGTCATCCCAAACAAAGGGTGTGTCCTTCTTTAATAAATGCATGAAACCATGAGTTTTCTCGGCATAGTTGCAGATGAACTGACGTAAAAAAATTTCCTTCCCTTGCAAAATTTGGAGTTCTGTAATGTTGGTAGGTGGAGGTAAGGACAAGATGGCTTCAATTTTCAATGGGTCTATACGGATGTCATCCTTGGACATGATGAAACCAAGTAATCTGCCAGTTTCGACACAAAAAAACACACTTATGTGAATTCAACCAAATGTTGTAATGGAGACACCTAAGAAAAATGGCTCTCAAATGGTCAACATGGTGATCACACTATCGTGAATGGGAAGGAAATTCATCAAGGTATTGTTCCAGGATGTGTTTGATTTCATGGAAAGCCTAAGACATGATGCATTGAAAGGTAGTGCCGACATTCTTCAAATCAAGAGGTAACTTATTATAGGAAAATATCCCCCCATGGGAAAATAAAAGTCATTTTGTGTTGATCAGACAGGAGTATCTCGATCTGATTGTAGCCAGAAAATCCATCCATAAATGAAAAGATAACGCTTTCAGTGTAGTTATTGATGATTTGATCGATATAAGGGGTACGTAGATTATCCTTAGGAAAATACCTATTGAGGTCCTGAAAAATCAGTACAAACTATAATGGTGCCTTCTTTTTTGTTTGCGGGGAAAATATTAGACACCCATTCAATAAAAGGTACGGGGTAGATAAACCCATCCTTAAGAAGTTTCTCAATTTCCTCCTTAATGGCCGCTTCTTTCCACATGTGAACCTGTCGTAATTTTTGGCAGACTGATTTGGCATCAGAGTAAGTCCTAATCTCGTGAACCATGATCAAAGTATCTATCCCTAGAATTTATTCATACGTCCAAGCGAAAATATCTCTAAGTTCTTTGAAAAGGGCCGTATAAGACTTTAGTTTTGAAACATAATAATTTTGGCCTACATTGATGTTTTTCTACAACTCCAGGCTTCACTGATATATTGAATGAGATGGTATTAGTAATGCTTCTCAGATTACCCTCAGACTCAACACCGTGGATGAGTACTAGTGACTGAGGATTAGTTACGATATTAGATGAAACCTTTGTTCCAAAGTGGTCGCCCACTGTATGGTAATAGGGAAGGAAATATATCAATGATGATGATATTTCCAAGGCATCTCATCTAAGGACATGACTTCCATGATAGACTCGTCAAAGGGAAGGGTATGCAAAATATAGTCCAGAGATGGGAACGGGGTCTCTAACCAGTACGGTAGGTAAGATTGGTCCGATGCCACCAAGAAATGATTGTTGGTGGTGGGGTCACTAATGGATTGAATAACCTAGTAAATTTCTTCAAAATGACTCAAATATTTCGAATCAACGATTGATTTTCCTCTATACAGGGTGTCGTAGCTCTAATTTGAGATCATGTTCATGAATGCAGCCTATAAAGGAGGAGGGTCATTCCTTGGAAATAATCCCATAAGTGAAAATTCTTTTAGCATACCTATGCCTATGTTTTTATATTGTGAGGCTGAGGAGGTCAAGAGTGGAACGTTGTTCACAGAATTGGAACTTGCATATGGTAAACATAAATCTAATAGATCGATTGTGATAATATTCCATTGGAATGGGAACTAGAGTACTTGAAATACGGAGGAAGAAACAAATTGCATTGTGTAGAACCAATTCCAACCAAGAAGAAGATTTTAATATAATGGAGCATCAACAATGTCAACGTGAATGGACACTAATTTCCCCCCCAATTCGACCTAGAGGGGAGAAAGTAATCCATAAGGTTGAAAATCATGACCATCAAAGTACTTTGGGTGACTGGTTAATCTTCAGGGATCCAATATCTCCAGTATGACAAATACATGACTGAAGTGGAGGAACCCTCATACAAAATGGTGCGATGGATTATCTTCCTAATAACTTTCATGGATAATTGGAAAGCCAATTGATGGGAGAGCCTGGACTTCAAGTCATACAGTTTGAAGGTGATAATGTTAGTATGTCCAGCATCCAAAGCTCTGAGGGCCAACAACAAGTTCTTTCACTGTGCATGACATGTTTAGAGTACCTCGAGAGTCGACATAGCACATGGTTCCTGAGCCAAATCTTCAACTATGTTCTAATATTGAGAGGCACATGTGTTAGGATTGAATATATATTTTTGATTGGTACTTTTAGGTGTTCGAAAAACTATGTCGGGAGCAGGTTTTCCAATCTGAAGACCATTAGTAGAAGTAGGGATGGATACTGGAGTTTTATCTTGGGTCATTATTAGTCTTTTTCTCTAGTGGATTGTGATAACCCTGGGTTCAAGTAGTGATACTAACCGATTCACTGGACATCATTTCTTACTTCATCTATGGATGGAAAAGGATACCCATGCAAGGATTGGTGGTCAATTAATTGTTATTAGGTAGGGTAAGGATATGTCAGAACTGCCAAAGCAGGGGCATTTTTAAGAAATTTACCGACTTCCTCACAAAGAAGACACTCTTTGGTGAAGTGCTCACCTCCACATATAAGGAAGAGGAACTTTTCCTTTCCCTTGTTTTTAGATTCGGCATCAAAATTCTATACTTTATTACCTTCCTGTTGATTCTCATATTTCTTGGATTTATTCCTTCCTTTATTCTTTGTTCCTAAATATTTTGAGGATTGGAACACATTCACTTCGGTCGAAACAACCAGAGGGGAAGCAGAATTGGGATTCGAAACAGTATGATTAGTAGACATGATGGGTTGATTTTATTTTTTCAAGTATTTCTCTGTCGACTATGTTTGGATAGAACCAAGAATGCCATCGGTAGGTGGTTTCGTTGAAGGTATTGAAGGATCTGAAGTGGGATGAGGAGCATGGGGGATCAAGTTGTACAAAATGCCTAACTAGGAATAGACCCAGTCAAGGTACTGAGCATGACTAATGGCTTGATCCTTGGTAACAATACCTCCCATGGAAACATTCCTAGCAATGGGGAGAAGAAAATATTTGGTAAACCAATCGACAAGTAGTTGACCGGTAATAAGAGATTTTATCAACCTAAAACATCGTCTCCACTCATGTATATGATCAGATATATGGATATAAGTGGTTGGACGAAGCGAGGTTAAAAGGTCCATACATGTTTCATATCATATTGGTAAATGGAAATGCGTCAAAAAGGCCATTGCTAAGGTATTGAAATCCCAAAAGGAATGTTGAGGTAGCTCAATATACCATTTTGTGGCCACCCTGGTGAGAGTTATCTAAAACAATCATATACGGATAGAACCATCCATCAGAGAATTGGATGAGCACCACAAATGATATTTCATCACGTGGTTCTTTGGATCTTAACCGAGTTTACCATCAAATTTTGGTATATCATAGGGTAACTTAACAGGGATAGCAGACCACAAGGGATCGTGATGGATAAGGCCGATAATCAATATAGAAATATCTGGAAGATATAGAGTAGCCAGAAATTGTGAATGTTAGTTAGGTTGAGGGTACTGGTAATAGTGATAAAGCATTTGTGAACTAGTAGGACCATAAGTTGATTGATAAATGGGTGTTAACGATGTTCCCATAACCAGTTGATTAGGTGGTTGATTCACAAATGACCCTCCCAAGGGTCCTCCTAGTGGTGGGCCTCCTAGAGTAGGAGGTCCTCCAGACGGTGGGCCTCCGGGTGGTGAACCTTCGAAAGGTGAGCCTCCAGGAGGTGGTCCTAAAAAAGGTGTTTGTCTAGGCAAAGGACCTCCAAAAGGTGGACCTCCAAAAGGTGGACCCCCAAAAGGTGGGCCTCTAGGCGGAGTACCTACGAAAGGTGGACCTATAGAAGGTGGAACTCCATAATGTGGACCTCAATATCCTCCAGCAGTATTAATAGGTGGTCCTCTAGATACATGGATATTTTACACATTAGGTTTCCACCATGGGGTATGCATACTTCCGGGGTAAGGAATTCCAAGATAAGAAACTCCTGATGCAGCTTTAGGTTGTTAGTTTTGATTAAATATAGGTGGTTTATTTTCTAGATAGGTATAGCCCCATGAAGGTTGATTAAAATTCAGTTGAACCCGTGAGGGTTTTCTTATGCCGGAGGAGGGGACAACCATGTCAATATTCATGGAAGGTACACTGACTACTGGCTTCCCTACAATGACATTTTTCCCCATTCTAGAAATCGTTCCCCTAGTTGATAAATAAAATTGGGATGGGGTTTGTCCCCTAGTCGTGGAATATATAGGAGAATTAGAAACATATGGGAGTTTTTGGACATGTAGGGTGGGGATGGAGGGTTGAACCGAATCATAAGTGACCATGTTTTGAACTGATGACCTTGAGTTAGGAGCCACATGAGATGGTGAAAGAACATGGTACACAATGGAGTCTATTTCTGAACATTGGGGTAGAGGAGAAACACTCCTCCTTCTTATGGTGTCCCCCATCCTACGCAAATGAGTAATAGTTTCCCAAACTAGTCCAAGGATTTCTTCATTTGTAGTGAATCAAGTTTCTCGTAGAGGGTAACATAAGGTAACCTAGTGGTTCTATATTCAGAGATGGCCTGTCCTAAAGAAGTCTCCCAAAAAGGAGCAGTTGGACCAAATTTTGATGCCACAGTATTATCTGGCATATGGGTAAAAGTCCAATCTCGTGCACTAGGTTGACCCTCTGTTTGAAAAAAATAGTTTGTATATTCTGCATAAGGTTTTTGAACTGCCACGGGAGTGGATGGATTTTCAAAGGAAGAAAAGAAAATTCTTCCCTGGATTGAGTAACTGGAATCCCTTCTACATGGGAATTAGTCGTAGATGGTTGTTCGATGGTTTTCCTTTCTATTTCTCCCAAAGGAGGAAATTTGGGTGGTAAACCCTGTAACCTACGATATCATCTCATAGGTAACCCAACCAGAATGCTGGCCGAAAAATTCTACTCTAATCATTTTTATCAAAACAAGATATCACACACAAATAATCCTATGCAAGCTCAGGTCACAAGAAAACTTAAGTGATAGGAGGGGCTGATGAAATCCGATCTCTCATTAGGATTTTCAAGTTTTCATAACTTGCAATATACTGCAGGGTCCAACAGTAAAACATGACAAGGAGGATTGGGACCCTACCCTTTCCTGAATACACCACTACGTAGATGACACGTGTGTATTAGCTCCTCGAGTGTTGTTCTTGGTGTATTGCTCCAACAAGGAGGCCAAAAGGATCTTCTCAGTTGGAGTGGGTTTCCTAGAGGGGTCTCCTAATATGCACGAGGTACGTGGGATATCAAATCCGTGTTAGTGTTATCTGATGCACAACCGTTTGAAAGGGGCCTTCTGATATACTACCGAGTACGTGAAGAAATTTTTGATATACCTTATAGGTACGTGAAAATTTGATCTATATATTGATTGATACGTCGAAGAACCGAATGATCCCTTGGATGCAGTGTAGGCAAATAATGCCAGCTCCTATGTTTATATAGGTTGGAACATGTCTTCTAGCCTATCACTCAAATTACTAAAGATGATAACCTAAGCTACTGTTGATTTTATCTTGATGGTTTGTGAATGTTTGTGGAATATGGATCAAATTGCAATATTACATATCTAAATGAAATGCAACTTTTCTCTTTGATGAACTCTACCTATAGTAAGAGAGGGACTTCTTCTTTTTTCAAACAAGAGTACTATGCAACTTACAACAATTTCACCTTCAAGCTTCCAAAATATTTACAAAACACACAACAATTTCCAACACTAAGACTAAGAGACCTCTGAAATGAAAAGGAAAGAGAAGCTTCTAAAGTCCAAAAACCTATGCTTTCTTAATCAATTGCAAAAATAATTCTTTTAATCACTCAAACAAACCAAAAGAAATCAAAGCAAACAAGCAAACATTTTTTCATTTTTGATGTAATTTGAAAAGGAAAAGGCTAAAAGATCACACAAAATTAAGTGCAAGAAACTTCAACACTTTCCAGCTTTCCTACATATCTAAGGTCATTTTCCAGAAGATCAAAAGACAAACTATGAACCCAAGACTAAACTTCACACAAAAAAATTTCAATTCTGAAGCTTCCTACTAACAAATTTTTAAGATATAAAGCCAAAGAGGAAGATCAGGATAAAATACTATTAGATCTATCAATAGGACATAATGAAAATTGACAACAAACCAAAGAGAAACAAAAAATTTCAAGGACAAGCCTCAAAGATGGAGATGGCCTACCTCGACACACACTAAATGGCTGCACCATGGTGTCAAGAGTGGGTCGAAACTCCTTTTCTGCTACTAAAAGGCATCAACGACACACAATGTTGAAGGAGAACAGGCATCAGCGGTGCTTTATGGCAGTAGGCATCAGGCATCAACAGGTATCCGACGCTCTATCAAGATCACACAGGTGCATCAGTGAATCTAGAGGACCAAAAAGTCCATTAACCTATAGGATAAACTAATGTGGATCAAACTAGAATGAAAGTAAGGTAAAACACAATCCATAGAATGAAACATAAAGTGTAGCAAGGTGGAGCACTCACCTTAAAATTATAAATGAGTAAGAAAACACAATTCACAAGTTATTAATCAAAAGTGAGATAAAAAATTCATAGATATAATTGGATCTACATCAGATCTGATTCGATCATCCCCAACGAAGTCGCCAATTTTGTTACCAGGAATATTTCAATCATTGCAGAAATGGTTTTTTCCCCTAGCCTACATGGTGCAAGTCTAGAACAAAAGGACACAACAATGTATCCTCTCCCTAGATTACCGATCTACTTGAATGTCAATCTCTCTTTACCTTGAGTGTTGAAGGTTGGCCTTGTTTTATAGATCCTTGTGCGATCAACTATACCTGCAAAGAACACAAAAAATAAGACAATAAATGAGAGAAACATGATTAATCAATGATCTATAATAATGACTAAGGAAACTAGTAATAAAAAATAAATATTAACATAAATCATTTATGGGAAATGAAAACACTTTTGTATTAGATATGAGAAAAGAAAGCTACAACCAAAGCCTTGATGTCGAAGCTTCATTATTACAATATATTTGACTCACTCACTCACACTAAAAACTATGCAACATCTCATTCACAACCACTCTCTCTTTTCCCCTATACCATACTTGAATCCAACAACATAAGGATGCTCTCTTGGTCTCCCCTTCACATGGTCCATGTAGCTTGCTTTTATAGGCCAAAGGAAGCCCAAATGGGTTGAGATATTTTGGGAGGAAGGTAGGGAAATATCCCTAAGGTTTAGGAGGTTGAGTACCATCTCTCCCAATTAGTTAGGATCATCCTCCATGAGATATTTCTCCTAGAAGCTTCTTGAATATTCTCTTTTTTTCCTTTTTGGGACTGTTGACGCTCCTTGTGAGAGGGCTATGTGCGTTGACTCTCTTTGTGGTCATGTGATAGGAACCACCAACACCTTATTCCAATGGACAATATGCAACATTCCTGTCTGACACACTATGCTAGGCAGCAAGGTGCGTCAGACTACCTAAGAGTGAGCAATAAGGCCCCAAAACAAGGTTGGCCAGGGTTCAAGGGATTGGATAATTATGACAGTTTTGTAGGTGTAAAAATAAAAGTATAAATTTATTGGCATTGAACAATAGGATATCTATAATAAATACAAAGCATAGAAACAAAGAAAACATGAGTTTATCCTGGGAAACCAAATAGCGAGAAAACCCAACAACCTTCATATAGAGATGATCATTCTCGAGAATAGAGTATAAGAAGAGAGAGAGAGAGAGAGAGAGAGAGAGAGAGAGAGAGAGAGAGAGAGAGAGAGAGAGAGAGAGAATCTCTCTAATTGCTTCTCACCACTGGAGAAAACTTCTCCTTAAATAGCAAACTTGCTTGCTTAGTTGTGTGTAAAAATGAGGCGTCCAACTCTATCTATTTATACACTTTACAAAACAGACATTTAACCCTAACTGTGTTGAATTGTCTAATTGACTGGGGTGTTATTATTATTATTAATTCTCCCTTTGACCACTTAGTCTAAATTCATATTTCATAGTTTAGGAGATCATTATCACTACACTAGTGCATAGGGCACACACCTAGGTGCCACCTACCACTTACTGCAACTATTTGCATGAGTTTAGGAGTCCTAGAGATCAATCCCTATAATTTAGGAACCCACTCTGAGTGCCGCCAATAGTGTCCAACAATTTTCCTTAGTTGATGCTCAGTTATGTTCAGTTATGCTATGATTCCCATCAGTTAGATCACTCAGTCACTCTACCTCTAGTTTCCATGATTTAAGGGAGGTTGGGCACATTTACTCACCTACTCTCTTCAGTTAACTGATTATAGATTGCATCAATGATCTGGAGTTGCAGTAGTGAGATCTAGTGGTGATTTTCCCACACCAATTAAGTCCAAGTTGGTAGATTTGAATCCTATATTAGGAATTCAAATTCTCCTATATATATAACCATTGTATTGCATATTATTTGCTCATTAATATTGATTAATGGATGTAATATATTCTATTCCAATTATTGGTCTCATGAGTGTTTGATATAAGTTTATTGTATTACTTCTCTCTCTTATGTAATCTCATTCTCCATTTGAATTCTACAGACCTGAGGTTTCTATGCTTCATTTAATTTTACATGGTATCAGAGATGGTATTCAAGCCAACAACAAACCTTAGAAGATTCCATTGATGCACATAAGCCATTGGGTTCCACATAAATCCTAGAATTATTTCCTTGCTCCCTCTAGATTCTATACAGAGAAGTCTATGAAGGTGTGATGCACCTAGAGAAAGTGCACATGTTAAAGTGGAGAGTGTTTGAACTATTTTGATTCAAATTGAATTGTTTTTGAAGGTACAATGTCAATATGGATTCGAGAGTATCAGTTCCTCTTTTTACTCCATTCACAAGTTATTCATAGTGGAAATTGAAGATGATTTCATCTCTAAAGAGTCAAGGTATCTATGAGATATCTATTGGAGTTGATGAAGAGTCTTATGAAGAGATAAATGACTTGATGAATGAATCTTATAGAGCTTTTGGAACTATACTTCTGGCCATTTCTCCAAGCATGTGCTACCTTATTGATCCTGCTGAACTTCCCAAAGGATCTATGGAAAAAAAATGGATAGAGATTTTAGCAAGAACAATGAGGATCATTCTAGAAATTCGGAGAGCACACCCAAAACGTCCTCAAGCGTTCTTCCTTCAAATGTCTTGGCCCCAATTTTCACCGATGAAGTTGTTCAAGATGAAGAAATAAAAGAATCTTCAACTCATTCAATTTGAATTGGTGAAAGTCTCCTTGAAGAGACTCCTTCTCCTGTTGCTCCAAAATTTTATGAGAACTGTGATATCTCATCTTCGCATATAGATGATCCACAAGAAGACATTTGAACCTCCATCATTGAAGAAAACCTATCCTTCCATTCTTCTCAGTCATTCTCCAGTTGTCACATACCCCAATTTTGCAAAAAACAATTTAATATTATTTGAGGACAATATGTTAAATTTTATGCTAAGTTGTAATTGATGACTCAGTAGAGTCAAGGATAATTATTGTAAATTATGAATATTTTATTTATAAATAAATAAAGGAGGAGACAACATCTTAGGAGAGCTGTTAAAAGAGTGTTTACTGGTCAAATTGGTGGAGGATACTGGGTGGAGAGAAAATTGACATGTGGCAGCATCCTCAAACCACTTCCAACTGTTACAGGTGGAAACCTCCCTACATTTAAGGTTATGATTCCCCAAGAGAGTGGAATCAGAGCAGGTGGCTCAATTTATGAAAACTGACCCAAAAGACCTAGACAGTCTTTATAAAAATTCCCATTGAAGAGAGCTGAGGCTATTCATTCTAGAGAAGTGATCATTCAGGTTGAATGTATGTACTTTAGAGAAATTCAATGGAAGGGAAATCTGGAAAGTGTTTGAGGGGATAACTGATGAATGATCTAGCTGCAGCTTTTAAAGCTGAAGATCATACTACTGAGAGCAGAGTGTTTTATTGAGATATTGAACTAGTCAGTTGACAAAGGGTTCTACTGTTTGCATTCTCCACCAGTTCTCAGCCAAGAAGACCAGGAACAGGCTTGGGGGTCCTAAGGAAGCGTTGTTTGAGCGCTCTCCAGGAGATTGGTAGGGAGGAACGACCTCCTAATGCTGTTGTCGTCTGTCCTCAACAGGTTCTATGTTATTTGAGTTTACTGTTTTAATTAAGTAATCTTAGTTTATTTGCTAAATGAAGGTTAAAAGTTCAGAGTTTATGAAATGTTAGATTTAATATTTTTTTGATTGTTATAGAAATGAAACTGGTTTAGGAAATAATGAAATAGAATGAGAATCAATTTCTGGACTGTGTTTTTCCACACTTGGAAATCAGGTCGTACTCTAGCATGGACAGAATGCTTTAAGTAGATAAGAGAATGAAAATAGTAAGTAGAATTGTGTATCTGTAAGTAGCAGAGTAAATAATTTTAATGTTGAATTATTATGAAAGAAAAGTAGTGTTATGATTTATTTGTGTTTATTGTTTTTACTTAGTATAACTAAATGAAAAGTAGAAAAGAAACAGTAAACTATATTAGAGTTACATCAATAGTATAGAGTTAAGTATATAAACAATCTACTAACCACATATTTTATCTTTTAACAATATCAACTAAATCTTGAACTATTATTTAATATAAACTAGATAGGGTTAGGTTAAAAATTCTTAATTTATAAAGAGTAAACAGAATTACAGAGTTTACTTTCTATCCTTTAGAAAACTCTGAATAAATTCTATGTGACAGAACAGTAAATAAAAATAATGTAATTATAAACAATAATTAATATAAAACTAAATATCTACATATTTAGAAATTACTTATATTACCAGACATGCTTATAACTTGTGGAGGAAGAACCTCAGGGTCGAAACCCTAACTTCAAAATTATTGAATTTTAATTTAATTTACTTAAGTTTTAATCCATTTACATTGAAAACTATATAAATAAACTTTACAGAAAGATTTCAAAGCATACTTTAGACTATTTATAGTCTTTGCTTAAAACAAAAATCTTTTATAAACAAGCAAGATAAGTTACAGTTAACAAGTTAAAATACCACCACACACCTGTATTAGCCAAACCGAAGAAACAAGAAGCAGAGTCTAAGTAATAATAAATTAAGAGCATATTTATACACTACATTTAATTTATGTACTTTGTTCCATCCTCAAACATATGGACAGACTGAAAGAGTAAACCAAGTACTGGAAGATTTACTAAGAATGTATGTGAAAGACCAGCCAGGTAAATGGGAGGATTATTTGCATCTGGTAGAATTTGCTTATAATAATAATTATCAAGCATCAGCCAGATTTAGTCCTTTCAAAATCTTGTATGGAAGGAAATGTAGTACTCCTATCTCTTGGAGTAATCCGGTGGATAGATTAGTATTAGGTCCTGAACTATTGAAAGAAATGGAAGAAATTGTAAAGAAGGTACAAACTAATCTGAAAATAGTGCAAGATCGACAGAAGAGTCAAGTAGACCTTAAAAGAACTCCAAAGGAGTTTCAGGTAGGTGAACATGTGTTCATCAAGGTGAGACCCAAAAAGAGCTCTCCGAGGTTGGGTAGTTGTGCCAAACTAGCACCTCGTTAGTGTGGTCCATTTGAAATACTGTCCAGGATTGGACAGGTAGCTTATCAATTAGCATTACCACCGAATTTAAGAGTTCATAATGTTTTTCACATTTATGTATTAAAGAAATATGTTCATGATGCTACTCATGTTGTTAACTGGAATGATGTACAGGTGGAACCAGAAGGAGATTTTCTGGTGAAACCAAACTGTATCCTTAGGCAGAGGGATATCACACTTCGAAACCACACCATTGGTCAGGTGAAGGTGCAATGGAAGTGCCTTAGTTCAGAGGAAGCCACCTAGGAATTGGAAAGTAATATGCGGGATGCATATCCAATTCTGTTGCAGGGGAATTATGAGGACGAAGAATAAATAACATTGAGGATGATGTTATAATTTAAGGGGGTATGTCACATACCACAATTTTGCAAAAAACAATTTAATATTATTTGAGGACAATATGTTAAATTTTATGCTAAGTTGTAATTGATGACTCAGTAGGGTCAAGGATAATTATTGTAAATTATGAATATTTTATTTATAAATAAATAAAGGAGAAGACAACAGCTTAGGAGAGTTGTTAAAAGAGTGTTTACTGGTAAAATTGGTGGAGGAGACTGGGTGGAGAGAAAACTGACATGTGGCAGCATCCTCAAACCACTTCCAAATGTTGCAAGTGGCAACCTCCCTACATTTGGGGTCATGATTCCCCAAGAAAGTGGAATCAGAGCAGGTGGCTCAATTAATGAAAACTAACCCAAAAGACCTAGGCAATCTTTATAAAAATTCCCATTGAAGAGAGCTGAGGCTGCTCATTCTAGAGAAGTGATCATTCAGGTTGAATGTATGTACTTCAAGGAAATTCAATGGAAGGGAAATCTGGAAAGTGTTTGAGGGGATAACTGCTGAATGATTTAGTTGCAACTTTTAAAGCCAAAGATCATACTTCTGAGAGCGGAGTGTTTTATTAAGATATTGAACTAGTCATTTGACAGAGGGTTCTATTGTTTGCATTCTCCACCAGTTCTCAGCCAAGAAGACCGAGAACAGGCTCGGGGGTTCTAAGGAAGCGTTGTTTAAGCACTCTCCAGGAGATTGGTAGGGAGGAACGACGTCCTAATGTTGTTGTCATCTGTCCTCAACAAGTTCTATGTTATTTGAGTTTACTGTTTTAATTAAGTAAACTTAGTTTATTTGCTAAATCAAGGTTAAACGTTCAGAGTTTATGAAATGCTAGATTTAATATTTTTTTATTGTTATAGAAATGAAACTGGTTTAGGAAATAATGAAATAGAATGAGAATCAATTTCTGGACTGTGTTTTTCCACACCTGGAAACCAGATTGTACTTTAGCACAAACAAAATGTTTAAAGTAGATAAGAAAATGAAAATAGCAGGTAGGATTGTGTATATGTAAGTAGCAGCGTAAATCATTTTAATGTTAAATTATTATGAAAGAAAAACAGTGTTATGATTTATTTGTGTTTACTGTTTTTACTTAGTATAACTAAATGAAATGTAGAAAAGAAACAGTAAACTATATTAGAGCTACAGCAATAGTATACAGTTAAGTATATAAACAAGCTACTAACCACACAATTTATCTTTTAACAATATCAACTAAATATTGAACTATTATTTAATATAAACTAGATAGGGTTAGGTTAAAATTTCTTAATTTATAAAGAGTAAACAGAATTACAGAGTTTACTTTCTATCCTTTAGAAAAATCTGAATAAATTCTATGTGACAGAACAGTAAATAAAAATAATGTAATTATAAACAATAATTAATATAAAACTAAATATTTACATATTTAGAAATTACTTATATTACCAGATAGGCTTATAACTTGTGGAGGAAGAACCTCAGGGTCGAAACCCTAACTTCAAAATTATTGAATTTTAATTTAATTTACTTAAGTTTTAACCCATTTACATTGAAAACTATATAAATAAACTTTACAGAAAGATTTCAAAGCATACTTTAGACTATTTACAGTCTTTGCTTAAAACAAAAATCTTTTATAAACAAGCAAGATAAGTTATAGTTAACAAGTTAAAATACCACCACACACCTGTATTAGCCAAACCAAAGAAACAAGAAGTAGAGCCTAAGTAATAAAAAATTAAGAGTATATTTATACAAGGCATTCATTCCATTAAAACCCTAACTATTATATTCTGAATAGGTAAGTATAAAAATACAAATTTTACAATATGACTAATCTACAATCCTCAGTATGAACTCATGTAGGAGGTACAACAAAATATAATAAAATTACAATAGGAATTTGCACAAAATACAACAATAAAAGCAACAAAGGTTTGTTATTTCCGTGCGCCCTTTTCTACTTCCTTTCTCTACATAAGCGAGCTCCTACAACTCTCAAATATCAACCTCCAGCTGCACACACCTCTGTCCAATTCTCCATTACAAGAAGCCCATAGAGATCCTAACTGTTAGGGATGAGCATATAAAGTATCACAGAGGGAGAGGACTAACATTGCGATAGAGCTATGTTATGATACCAATTGAAGGGGAAAACAAAATAAGAGACGGGATACAACCCATGAAATATTTTACCACGCTACAAAACGAGAAATGAACATGAGACTAGAACATAGAAAAATTCTACACATAACATAACTTCCTCAATATATGTATTTTAAGATGATTCAAGATTTCACAATTTTCTAAAAACGCCACGGTCTTTTGGATTATTTTATTGCGTGAAGAATTTGAAACCAAAGTTTCGAGCAAAAACCCTACTCGTCTTCAAGGAAATAGAAATAGAAGTTATGAAGAAACCATCATACAATTTTGTAAAACCAAATTTTTAGCTAGAGACTCTTATTATTCTACTCGCTTAATTAGAAAAAGCCTAGAAATTGAAAAGGACCCTAACAACATTAACAAAGAAGAGGGGATAAAAATTATCCAATCTTGGGCTCCCATTATCCATAAAATTTCTAAAATAATCCCTAATCATACCTAAAATTGGTAACTCCCTTCTCTTTTTACTTAAGCCAATGTTCAACACATTTACCATTATTATTATTTTCACCTTTATTTTTCTTTCTCCTTTTTTCTTAAGCAAGCTCCACTCTTTTCCTTTATATCTTTATTTTTATTTGTGTTTTTTAATATTAACCTTCACCTCACCCTCACTATTTATCTTAGTATTTCATTATTTTCTTCTACCCTTCTCCCATTTTACCCACTAAATAATAATTTATTATTAATTACTTAATCTTGTCTTTCTTTATTCTTAAATTTAATTTAATTTGTTATTCTTATCTTTTTATCCTTATTTATCTCTTTTTTTTCTACATTGAGATGATGTTTATTAATCATTATTATCTTTGACATTAACTACCAAGAAAATTTACTTTCTTGTTATTTACTAAATTTATCATTTATTTCTCCCCTTTTTAATTTTAAAAAATATATTAAACCCTATTTTTAATTTCTTCTCATTTAATTAAACTTAAAACTTTTCTCTCTTTCATTTAATTTCTCTTTTTCCCTATTCATCTCATTAATTAATTCTATTTATCCTATATTTTTTCAACTTCAAACTCTCATTAATGTATTCCTCTTTTTCCTATATTTTTTCAAATTCAAATTCATTTTATTATTTTAACCTAATACATTTGACTTTCTCATCACCCTTATTAACCACTACAATTCTTTACTCCACATTAGAAAATATTAAATAATTTAATAAATTAATTTGTTCCTTATCTTACTCATTCATTAATTAATTTATTCATCTTTATCCTATATTTTTTTCAAATTCAAACTCTAATTAATTAATTTAAAATGAAGTCAAGGAAAATCCTGTTCGATTCGTCTTGGAATAAGGTCAAATCGCTTCACAATTCCAAATGTGTGTTGTTAGGGTTTCTTTGTCGTGGGAGGACTCTAAAGGAGTGAGTCTAAAACTATTTGTTTTGAAGAAGGAAATTAAAAAAATATTTGAAGCACCATGGATCGAAAAAATAAATTCCTTCTGTTGAAAGTTGGTTGGAGATCGACTCCTTGCTTGGTTGGATAGAAGGCTTTAAAGCACAGAGTGTAG
This sequence comes from Pseudotsuga menziesii, assembly GCA_001517045.1. NCBI lineage: Eukaryota > Viridiplantae > Streptophyta > Pinopsida > Pinales > Pinaceae > Pseudotsuga > Pseudotsuga menziesii. The sequence goes on from LPNX010259121.1 coordinate 222,814, forward strand.
TGAAACCCGTTTTTCTTTAAGCTTTCTTCTCTTCTTTCGATTCGGTGCATTTTTATAGAGTTTATTTCAAAGTAGTATATTTAAGTACTAATTATATGGAGTTTATTGGAATAAGATTTGATATGGAAAAAATATCGAAAAAATATAGAAGTAGGTTGTTTATAAATTAAGAATGTATTTTTCAAATTTTATAAAATATAGATAAATCATGTGATATTCATTTTTCAATAAAAACAATCTTGAAATATAAACCTTAAAACATATAGATGTAATAATGTATTTACAAATTTAATTATAAAAACTATTAAATAATTAAAATACTAAAAATAAATTATAAAACAATAAAACCAATTTCTAATAATATATTCCAAAATATATCACCCTAAGTAAAATCTAATATTCTAAATAATTACTAACCTTTATATTAGTATTATAAAATAAATCTAATATAAAAAATAATCTAATATTTTTGATATCGATAAATCATTCAATATTTGCATGTAACATTCATTTTTCAATAAAAACAATCTTGAAATATAAACCTTAAAAGATCCAAATCCTAGGCTCTATTAAGCGTCGAAAGGAATCAAATATCTAGACATGCAAACCTCTTCTTAGGTATTGCACTCAAGGAGCTATCAACTTTGTTGTGTCTATATATAGCCATTGATTTGATTCAAATCAAAAGACACATATTTTTATTTAAGGTCTACTTATAAAAATTTTATTTATTAATATTTAATACTATTTATGGTGGACATATAATATTTTTTATTTTGTTAGGAATGAACATTACAACATCTCACCCCATACATGGTTTTAAAACCATGTGCAACGCCCTTCTAAAACCATGGATTGTTTAGGAGAACTATGTACAATAAAACCATGGGTTTTATAGGAGGCCTTGCACATGGTTTTAAAACCATTTGCAAGGCCCTCCTAAACCATGTACAATAACACCATGGGTTATTTAGGAGGCCTTGCACATGGTTTTAAAACCATGTGCAATGCCAACATTTTTTTGCGGATAATTCAATTTTTTATACATTTTTTTAGGTAGGAACATTACAACATCTCCCCCATTTTACATTTATTTTGGCGGATAATTAATTTTTTATTTTTTAATGACCGACAAAATATATTTGTTACTTCTTACTTTTTAGAAATAAAAAGTAACGTTACGTAACGTTACATAACGTTATGTAACGTTACAAGATCTCCCCCATACTGGGTTGTAGAGCGCCTCTCGGCGAAAAACATATAAATCTATATTTACAAATTTAATTATAAAAACTATTAAATAATTAAATACGAAAAATAAATTATAAAACAATAAATCCAATTTCTAATAATATATTCCAAAAAATATCGCCCTAACTAAAATCTAATATTCTAAATAATTACTAACCTTTATATTAGTATTATAAAATAAATCTAATATAAAAAGTAATATAATATTTACCATTTATAACTAAAGTCAAAAACAAAATATATATTATAAAGTTTAAAGTTTTAAGCTTTTAATATGCAAAACTAATAGTCTAACACTAACACTAAGCTGAGTGTGCATACTCAGGTCGAATGGAAAGTAAACAATAAAATTTATATAATTTTTACCTTATAATATGTGCCAAAAATGTAGGCAAATTTATCGTATTCATATTATGTCGAATATGTGGCGATTTTCGAAACTCCCTCCAAATTTACGTACAAGAAAGTTCAATACAACGAGTTATGCTACTATCGTTCATTTGGACAATAAATAAAAGCGACTCATGAGCCATGGATTTAAATGGATCGTAGGTCCGTGAAGGCTCATGGAACTAGCTAGGAAGCACACAAAAGGGTTTGTGGAAGAGATGGTACATGCATCAAGGAACAAAATGGTATATATATATATATATATATATATATATATATATATATATATATATGAGTTTGATTTGGCATATATTGTGATCGATATGTTTGTTTCATTGTTTCGATGGTCATCACGTTTAAATTGTGTGGAGTTTTCATTAATGGTATGATGTGTGCATAAAGATATAAGAAAGGTCTTGATCAATAGTAAAAGTTGTAAGTGACAAGGGTGTATATATTGTGCATGTGTCTGTTATTAAGAAGATATAATATAAGGTGTAATTTCACTTTTCATTATTGGGTATATAGTGTAAGGAGTTATAAGGGTGCTTTTAAACATTGTAATTAGAGTTATAAGGGTTTCTGTGGCCATTTGGAGTTATAAGAAGGAAAATGTTTTTAATAAAAGTATTTTTTTAGTCCTAAGATTCCCTTGAAATTGAATACGAGGGTCTTAGGAACTTTTTGTGTGTGCTGTGGTGGCATGTGGTGGATGATTTGGTCTTTTCATTCTCTCATCTACACACACATATCACATTTTCATATAAAGCACTCTCATTTTTCAAAGGACATAAATGTAAAGTGCACAAGTTGCACAAACAACCAGATAATGCACTAGTCATAAAAGCATTACAAAAGATTCTATCATATAGAAGGTGTCTCGCACTTATCATTGTAAAGGTGTTTGTGCAAGAGTTTGGAATGTATTTTTTCATTTTGGTGACATTGTAAGGTGGTGTTTTTCTAAGGAAACCATTTACTTGTGTACATTGTAAACCCCGCCTAAAATTGAATAAGGGGTTCAAAAGAGGACTTGTGTCTTTAGGTATTTTTTGAACATCATGCACTTTAAAATGGTGAGAATCAAAGAAATGTTTCATCTTTTACACACATTGATTAACACACCTTTTGTATCCATGATTCCTATGCATAAGAGAACTCTTACTACAGTTACTACATGCTTAGAAGTCATGCAAAGAAAAGATGACATGCTCAAAAGTCAAAACAAACTGGTCTGTAATGAATTGTGTCTTCTTGGACAACAACATCAAGAAGACATCAAGCATATTCCAATTAGAAAACAAGTAAGGGATTGTGAAGATGATGTGTTGCATGAAGTGACTAGGGTAAAAGATGAATATCCTAAGATTAATGAGGAAGATAAGAATATTGTTGGGTCGAGGTTTTATTTTGGGAAACTTGGTACATATTATGTGAATTTTGGTCGAAGGTTGTGACAAATTGGTAAAAAGAACAGTCAACTCCAATAACTGAGTCGAAGATCAAGGAAAAGTACCTGTTTTGAAGAAGACCAACCAATATGTTGGTTAGTTAGTTAGTATTTTTGTCTACTTATGTAACGAGTCGAGTAGTGGGAGTGAGATGTAAATTGGGCCATTAGAGCTTATAAATATGTAATGGGTGGGGCTTATAGGATATATAGAGAGATATGCATAATAAGGGAACGAAATGAGCAAGTTGATGTAATGTTGTTTTGATTTGAATTATGAGCTGAGTCGCAAGATATGAGTTGATATGCAGGTTGTGTGCATAGATCTGTTGTAAAAGATGATTGAGAATATGTCTGCAAGCTGAGTGCATAGACAAGAAGCGTCCGAGTTGTGACTCTTGAATAAACGAGTGCTTTTGTGTTTTTCTCCTAGTTTGGGTTTCCACGTTAAATCATGGTGTTCTTTTGTATATGTGTTATTTCTTGTTGAATTAGTAAATGAGTAGTACGAATAGATAATTAGTGTAATATGAATGAATGGTGTGGTATATTGATGGTCACATATATCCATTATATGTCGTGAACATGGATGTCTATTTCTGTCGCAACCTATGATATGTCAATGTAGGCTCTGTGAATATGAATTTCTGTTGAGTTATATGTTAGTGTAAAATCCCCTTCACCGTTGCAGAAGCTTGGTTCTTGCAAATACAATAGGTACTTCAGGTGAGACCTCGTCTTCCTCATAGGTGTTGCAGGGAGGTTTCAACCCCTCTCGTGCCTATACCTTGGATTTGTTGGTATCAGTCGGTATGAACTTGGGTTAGTGTGAGTTTGTGCCAACAAATGGTTTCGTTTCAAGTACAGAAACTAATTTGGAAATAGGTGTTAAGTAAGATTGATATAAATTATTTGCAAAATTTTCTATTTACCTTTGACTACCTCATCAAATTTTAAACATACACACCTTTTAGGGATTGATTCAAATGGGATGGCCTAATTTTTTTCCACCTTTCAACAGCATAGAGAATTATTCCATACTAAAATAATCTACAAAGGCGTATCCTAATTGTCTCTCATCTATAAATCGGCACTAACTCATTGAACCCCTAATTAAAATTCAACCCTCAAAAACTAGCTAAGAAAAACCCTTGTAAACACAATGTTAATCCGTAAGAAAATCTATAATAAAAAAATCAACCATATAAATTTAAAAATTAATATTGATTTTTATATAATTATTATGATAATATTGCAAGATAAAAATACAAACTTCTTTAAATTTGAAGTCTTAAGAAAATGTGGCATATTAAATCCTCATAAAAAGCCCATTATAGATTTTTGAGGCTTTCACATTAAATCAAATAAATCAAAAGATACCCCATATTTAGGACTCAATCAAATCACAAATTAGATAAAATTTGGCATTCATGAGGCTTGGAATGTGAACGTAAATGTTAGTGACCTTAATGAAACAATTAATATAAATTGCTTGGTGAAATTTTACAAAATTCATAGCAATATGCAAAGTGCTCCACATTTTTTAATATTATTATTATTTTCATCTCGAGTACACCTAGACTCACATAAAGTCATTTGTAATTTCTTTAATGTTGGTTTATTGAATCTTACCTAAACCCAAAAAATCTCTTTCCCTAACTATACTTGGAATTAATTACACAATATGGATCTTAACAAGGCAACTGTACATGGTGGGGACAAACTAAACCACAAATGGCAACAACCCATGGCCACCTTCCCACTCTAAATCCTTGCAAAAACATCATCACGAGAATAATATGTTTTCCTAAAATTGAGTTTAAAAAAAATGAACCTATGTAAAGTAAACAATTAAAACAAGTCACCATATATCATGTGTAGATTGTTTTGCAGGATGTCCATGAACCTGAACTATTTAGTTGACTAAATTTTTGGCTTTGTTTTGCAGGTTGTCCCTGAACCTAAAATCAAAGTGTTATCCACGTATATATAACATTCATGACTCTAGCAAGAGAGAGTTGAGAGTCAAGAGCACGCCCTAAAAGGTCTGTGAGTGCTGACTAAGTTTTACTCTTTGCCATGATGGGATGTTATACAGTGTGGAACTATTAGCTGATCTTAGTCGCAATATGTTTGATTATCCAGTTTTAATAGTTTCTCTAGGGTTTGCCTAAATATGACTCTTTATTTTTCCACTAAGTTTCTTATGGCTCGATAATCGGCCGATACGCCTGACAGATACCTGACACCGGCTATTGAACCTTATATTTAACTAGTGTTTCCACTATGATAGAGTTAAAGTTAATTTTTTAGGGTTTAGTGTTGTAACCTATCCCTTTCTCATTAGGTTTTACCCTTAGACTGTTGTCTTCTTCTGAGTTTTGTCATTAATCCTGGGATTATGGGTCGAAAGAAAACTAGTCCTACATCCCGGGTTTGAATACTGGTAGTCGTTCAGCCTCTCCGGGGGATGTATCTGCACCACAAGAAATTTCTGACTATACTCGAAAGATGACTGATTTCAGGTCGGGTAGCGGTAGGTCTTCTTCCTGTCAATATGACAAAGAGGGATTAGGAGGAATTTTTAAAAAGAAGTGTATTCGAAGGAAGAGTTTCCCTCTCAACCTCATGCTAGGGAATAATGTCATGGTGGCGAACGTTATTCCTTTTTCAGAATTGTCCATGTGAATCGTTTTAGTGGAAGAGGGATTACAATGCAAAAGTTTAGGATTTGGTGGAAGAGGGATTATGGTGCAAACATTTAGGTTCCGGTCTAGGGACCTTTGGATTGTGATCATTGGTTATGCCCTGGATTGTTATGCCTTAACCAAAGGCTGGTTTGTGACCATATTTCAGAATTCGGAGGATGCCATGCTCATCTAGAAGGGGTATTGGATTTTAGGTAATTATGTATTTACTATTTCCAGATGGAGTCCCTCTTTTAATGTTGAATCTACCAAAATGACCAGGAAACTAATTTGGGTCAAGCTACCAGGCCTTCCTCCTGAACTGTGGTATGAGGAAATATTTGAACTTATCAAGAATGCCATAGAATCATTCATCAAGGAAGATTTCTCATTCATGGAAACTGGAATCATGACGGTGGCCAAGATTCTGATCAAACTATATTTACATGAAGGGTTATGGGATGAAATGTCCATAACCAAAGGGGATCATCATCATAAACAGTTATTGGACTACATAGGTATCCCTTTTTGGTGTAACATGTGTCACTCATATGGACATGTGGTCAAAGAGGGATCATCATCAGTCATTATTAGCATAAAGAAGAATCTTTCCTAGACCCTGTAGGTACTTTGGTGGATGTTTTCCCTTCAGCGGTGGTTTCTCAACCTTCTATGGGTATTATCTTTGGACCTAGATGCAAGTGGCCCTTCTGTCGCTTTCCGAGTGGATCCTGATACAAAAGCCGACAAGATAATGTTTGAAACCATGTGCTTTCATGCTACATTGGATCCTTCTAGCGTCGCTGGTTTAAAAGGTATGCTTGTTTCTAAACTGGATCCTTTATTTCCTATAAAAGATATAGTTCATGTTGAACAAGTGTCCCATCCGACTCTGATCAAGAACCCTAAATACCTGTTTTGTTATCTCCTTCACTAGATTTTGACCAATCTATTGTAGTTTCCCCCAATATAGTCTCCTTTGTTGCTCCATCTGTCCTTACACATAAGGATGGGGAGGTACACAGGTTTCATTTTGCAACAGGAATTATGTTTCCTTTATCTGGATCGTTTGGATCCTACCCTGCATAATATTTTCCCCTTAAACCTATCAAATATTTTTCCATATGAGGAGGGCTCTGTTAGACACAATGGCTTACCGAGATGGGGGGCTGAATCGGTAAGTTGGGACTTACTTCATTTTTCACTTCTTCAAGCTCTAAAACTTAAGTCATCATTTCACATTCAATTCAACATCATGTTCATCAATAGACTATGCATCAATAATCAATTCATTCATCAAATAAAAAGCATAATCATCAACACATTGCACAAGAGTCACAAGATATAATGTCTGTAATATTTTGTATTTCAACGGCTGTGACCGTGAGGTAAATCAACACCTGCTGAATCAGAACCACCTACTTCAATCCAAGCCTCTGCTTGCTATTTTCTTAGATCCTACTAAGAAAACATGTACAAGACCCAGATTGCAGATAATACATACATTTGTCACATTAACCACATCATTACAACTCTAACCACAATTGCATCATTCTCTTTCTTCCTACAAGTTTTCCAACATCATCATCTCATCATCACTCTGAATATCAACATCACCAACATACCATTACAGTCTTCAAGCTTCAGTTAGCATCATGTTTCCAAGGTCTTCATCATGTCAACAAATTGTCATTGTGTCATCAATCATCTTAATTTCCTCAATGTCTACTCATATCCACACAGTATGCTCACAAGATGTTTGTTGAAAACTAGATTGAGTATATTTTGAGGATGAACCCTACATCATGCCATTGAGCACACAAACTGTCATGCATACCACACTTTCATTCTTCTGACTGTTTCAACAACTCAGACTGTGTATTACTGAGCAATATCAGCCTTGAAGTGTCTTACAAACAAACAAAAAACCAGACTTTAATGAAAGTAAAAGATCAATCCTTTAATGCACTTAGTAACTAGTGTGAATTGCAAAAGAATTCCCAGTCATAATGAAATTAACAATGAAACTTTCCCATCGAATTGTTCCTCATTGAATCGTGAATTCAACATCATAAAAACATGAAGATATTAGTCCCATGATTTTTTATTAGAGGACATAGAATTGCACCCTCAAACTCTGTTAAATTCTGGTCACTGCTGGTGTTAAAACTTCATACCTATCTTTACTGTTGCTGCTGCCCTAATAATATATATATATATGGTTGAGTGAACATCAATCAAGATTGGTGTATAATATTTATATATATTATACACCAATCTTGATTGATGTTCACTCAACCATGTAATCATTTAATTGGTTCAAGATGTGTTTTCCATGTCATCATCACATTTGTTCAGGTTGTAAGAGATTCAAACACTTCAAGGGTTCCAATTGACACAAGGGTTCCATCATCAAGATAAGGGTTGTAAGGAATCCTTCAAAAATTACAAAGGAAACATTCAATATCCATGCAAGAGCCACCAAATGAAAAGGTATGACCGTTCCAACATACCATCATGTGCATGGGTTTCAAGCCTTATCATGACCACCTCCAAGGGCTCCAAAACCACCATCTTGTTGTCATCAAGTGGGAGCATGGACCATCAAACCATCTAAGGGTTATATGACCCCATAAAGCCACAAATGACCACAAAATGGGTCATTTGGACCCATTTGGTGTTCCAATGTGTTCCAATGGCTTTAATGCCCACATCCAATGTCCTTGCCATGTCATCATGCTTAACCTTTGTCATTAATGTTGTCATCAATGACAACACCATATTCATCAATCTCCCTCTTTGTCATTGATGGCAACCAACCAACTTCTTCTTCTCCCCCTTTGAAATTAATGACAAAGGGTCAATGAGCCATTAAAGGCTTCACAATCCCCCAAAAAATGTATCCTTGAATACTTCATGAAATCATACCATATCAACTTTTACATTTGCTGATCATATTTGTTGAGTGATGCTCCCCCTTTCAATTGTACTGTTGTATTTGTTTTGAATAAGCTCCCCCTTTTAAGATCATTTAGAGCACTTCTATTGTAGCGTTAAAAGCTTCATCAAAAAGAGTTATGTCAATCATGTTCAAGGCTAGAGAAAGTCATGTACAACAATCATCTAGAAAATTCATGAAAGATAAGCATGTATCAAGATGTTGCTTCACTTTCTCTTCAATCGTGTTCTTTAAAACACTCCCAAGACATTTCCAAGTTCTAAGTCACTCTCAACAATAATCTCGTATGTATCAAACAATCTGATAATTTATAACTCAACTGGTCATCATATTTACAAAATGTATTTCTGCTCAAGTTAAGGTTTAGTTGAATGTTTTTCTTTAACCAGTATGCTCCCATACTGTAGTTAGTCAAATAATAAGTCAGAGTTGATCTTAAAGTGTCTTTGACTTGTCCTGAATCACACTTAGGAGATACTAAGGCCTCCAGAGGTCATAACTAAACAAAACAAAAAAAGATTTCATATGTTCCTTGAACTGTGAGCATTTTATGGACCCCTGCATACATTTTCATCAATCTGGTGGACATATTTCCTCATCTCTTTGTTTTTGGGTTCATCAATAAAGTCTAGTCTTCATGTTCCAAAATGGTTGATCCATTGGTCCACATCGTTCCTCTTAAAGTACACTTCAACTGTTGCTGAAGAGAGCATTCAACAACTTGTTGACTGCATGCCATCAACACAAAAGTTGACTGATATTTGTCCCTGCAAAAACTCACAGCCATCCCAAATTTTGTCAATAGTAAACTCACTATATCCCATGAGAAATGTGCCAAAAATAGGTTCATAGATCTGTTTTGATCCTCTTGGAACATGTGTCAGCCATTTTCATTGAAGATCTTAGTCCTTGATCTGAGATAACTCCCCCTAAGCCTGAGCATCTACATTATAAGATCAAAACCTTTTCTACTTCATGTTTGTAGTAGACATCTGCATTCATTTCTTGCTATGTTCTTCATGGTGCACATCAAAAAGATGTCTTCGCTTCATTTGCTTCAATCTAGAGAGAGTTCATTAGATCAATTGAGATTGTTTTTGCTCCCCCTATCACCATGCTAGTTGTGACCACGATCCTTGGACCTGTTACTGTGCTTGGAGTAACCACTAATTTCCTATGAGTTCATCCTCAAGTCCATGAACTCAAGGTGCATTAAGGTCTTTGAAAGACCTCAAGTTTGGCTTGTCATGTGGCAGCCATCTTCATTTTTACATTTATCATCCACTTCATTTAAATCTAGCAGAAGGTTCTTTCTTACCCATACCTTAGAGCGTCCTTGGATGTCATCATTTCTCCTTTGACCTTCAAAACTGCCTATGTCATTCTTCTTCGAAGATTCATAGACTTTTCTTGTTGATGTATATGATGTGCTCTCCCTAGGTTGACTCCTTTGACTTGGGAATTATTTAGCCTTGTGACCAAAACCACTACATGAGTAGCACCTCATTGTATGACAGTTAACCACAATATGAACATGACGATTATATGACCAACACCTAACTTTATCATTAGGGCTTCTATCACTTCTTCTTCCATTGGATCTATAGTTCATAGCTGTATGACCAAAATTAAAGCATGAAAAACAATAGCCATTAAATCTATTTAAATACCTTTATGTTTGGCTCCATCTTGGAGTTGTCTTTCTTCTTTCAAATGAATGGTTTTGATTAGTGAGAGTAGCTTCATGAGGTACTCTTGAATTCTCAACTTCTTTGTTGGCATGTGCAGGTGCATCATATTCATGCTTGGTCATTGATGGACCAGCTTCAAGAGTTCTGGGGGACCACAAGACTTCTTTCAATTTTTATTCTTTCTTCTTGAACCCAAGGCCATATTTTTCAGAGGAAAGCCTTTGACACTTCAGAATTTCATCCAGGATGACTGAACTTTACATGATCTTTTTACTTCTCAATGTTCTTTCTAATACCAACAACTTCCATTTCAAGCCTCTAATTTTCTCTTTCTTTTTCTTCTAGTTGAATCTTCATAACATCTTCTGTTCTCTTGGCTTCCTCCAACTAGACCTTTAGATCAGTATTAACCCATCTTGCTTCTTCGAGATCCTTAGGATCTACACCAATCTCTTCTTGCTCTTTTTCTAATCCAATCTTCAATTCCTTGATTTCATCATTTTGATCTTGCAACTTAACTTGCAAGTCTTTGTTCTTGAGTTTTAACTTCATTAACAAAGCTTTTGTCTCCTCTTTGTATTTTTAAAATGACCTCAACATTTTATTCTTGAGTCTTGGATTTGATGTAAGATCAATATCTATCAAAGTGCTTGTAAGTGCAATATTTTATTTCAACAAAACTTCTTCTTCATCTTCTGTAAGAACAGCTTCATCATTATTACATTCAGAGTTATCATCCATGGAGGAGTACTTACCTTCACTTCTGTATGAAGCTTGTACCTGCTTTTCTTCTTACTTTTCATCTTTGACTTCTACTTCATTTTCTTTGTCTTGACTCTTCTTCAGGTATTCTTCTTCTAGATTGAACCAGAGGTCCTTGACAAAGGTGTAATCTTTTACAATTTCTTGAATAGAGATTGATAAGCCATCCATAAAAAATTTCAAGGCAATCTTGTTGTATGTCTCAACATCTGTCTTTCTCTTTTTGTTGGACTGGTCAGGTGGGTTAACCACTATTTCCCAAACACCAAATTTTTTCAAGTAGTCTTTCATTTTACTTCTCCAACCAAAGTAATCCGACTTCTCCAAAACTGGAACTTCATGGTTAATGAGCTTTGTTGATCCTTCCATGATTGTGTCCCCAAATCCCTTCAAGCTTGTTAGGATTATGTCGAAGGCCCAGCTCTGATACCAATTGTTAGACACAATGGATTACCAAGAGCGGGGGTGAATTGGTAAGTTGGGACTTACTTCAATTTTCACTTCTTCAAGCTCTACAACTTAAGTCATCATTTCACATTCAATTCAACATCATATTCATCAATAGACTATGCATCAATAATCAATTAATTCATCAAATAAAAAGCATAATCATCAACACATTGAACAAGAGTCACAAGATATAATGTTTGTAATATTTTGTATTTCAACGGCTGTAATCGCGAGGTAAATCGGCACCTACTTCAATCCAAGGCTCTGCTTGGTCTTTTCTTAGATCCTACTAAGAAAACATGTATAAGACCCATCTTGTAGATAATACATACATTTGTCACATTACATCACGTATGACATCAACCACATCATTACAGCTCCGTCCACAATTACATCATTCTCATTCTTCCTACTAGTTGTCCAACATCATCATCTCATCATCACTCTGAATATCAACATCACCAGCATACCATTACAATCTTCAAGATTCAATTAGCATCATGTTTCCAAGGTCTTCATCATGTCAACAAATTGTCATTGTGTCATCAATCATCTTAATGTCCTCAATGTCTACTCATATCCACACAGTCTGCTCACAAGATGTTTGTTAAAAACTAGACTGAGTATATGCTGAGGATGAACCCTACATGATTCCATTGAGCACACAAATTGTCATGCATACCACACTTTCAGTATTTTGACTGTTTCAACAACTCAGAATGTGTATTACTGAGCAATCTCACTCTTAAACAAAAAACCAGACTTTAATGAAAGTAAAAGATCAAGCCTTTAATGCACTTAGTAACCACTGCGAATTGAAAAAGAATGCCCAATCATAATGAAATTAACAATGAACCTTTCCCATGTAATTGTTCCTCATTGAATCATGATTTCAACAGCAAGAAAACATGAAGATATCAGTCACATGACTTTTTATTAGAGGACATAGAATTGCACCCTCAAACTTTGTCAAAGTCTGCTCACTATTGGCGTTAAAACTTCAGACCTATCTTTACTATTGTTGCTGCCCCAAAAAATTGATTAATCCCAAAAACGAGATTAGTATACTGCTGCTGTAATTACACTTCTTTGCGAAGCTATTGCTAGTACTTCGTTGTTGTAGATATAAAAGTCCACTTCATTATGTACTGTGGTTGCCTTACTGTTCATCTGAAATTGCAAAGCTATTTCTCCACCGAATTTTTCTTTCATTCATTTTGAAAACATCAGCCTGTTATTTATACTATTTTTCTCATATTTTTTTTTACTGAGCTGACATGTAGGAGATAATTTATCAATTTTTATTTTTTATTTTTTAAATTGAATTCTTGTTGAGTCGAATTCTTATTTGAGTTTTTATTCTTGTTTATATACTTTATTTGGGCTGACTTGCTATATATCCATATATATATATATATTATACACCAATCTTGCTTGATGTTCACTCAACCATTTCATCATTTAATTGGTTCAAGATGTGTTTTCCATGTCATCATCAAATTTGTTCAGGTTGTAAGAGCTTCAAACACTTCAAGGGTTCCAAGTGACACAAGGGTTCCATCATCAAGATAAGGGCTGTAAGGACTCCTTCAAAAATTACAAAGGCAAGATTCATCCATGCAAGAGCCACCAAATGCAAAGGTATGACCATTCCAACATACCATCATGTGCATGGGTTTCAAGCCTTATCATGACCACCTCCACAGGCTCCAAAACCACCATCTTGTTGTCATCAAGTGGGAGCATGGACCATCAAACCATCTAATGGTTCTATGACCCCATCAAGCCACAAATGACCACATAATGGGTCATTTGGACCCATTTGGTGTTCCAATGTGTTCCAATGGCTTTAATGCCCACATCCAGTGTCCTTGCCATGCCATCATGCTTAACCTTTATCAGTAATGTTGTCATCAATGACAACACCATATTCATTAGTCTCTTTGTGTAACCATAGCATGTTGTCGGTTGAGGCTACTCTAGGACTCTCATCAGCCACTTCATACCCTCCTATCCATTCATCTAACTTACTCTATTATCCCCAACCTCCATCTGATACCGATCTGCTCTCTTCGGAGTTCCCATTATCTTCTATTGCAACTCAGCTGCCTTCTACTTTTCTCCCCCTACTCTCCTCCCTAATACCTCCCCTTTCCACCTCTCAAGTTATTTCTGTTCTCGTTGAGGTCATTTATGAGACCGCTAAACTTGTTATTGTTTCCCCAAGGTAATCCCTCTGGTCCTCTTCGAAGGCTTCCACACAATGGGGTTTGGGGCCTGTCAATCCTCATCCTCTCCTAGACTCAAAGGTAGAATCTCGATCTTGGATAAGGCTAGGAAAAAATGTATTAGGGATGTTTCTAATGGCAAGCAATGGAAAATCTCTCGGGCAGTTAGAGAACAAACACATAAACTCACAGCTTCTTAATGCTTATTCTATCCTTGAACTGTAGAGGGCTTGGACAGTCCTCTAAGAAACTAGCACTCAAAAGGTCGGTTTCTCTTCACCATCCTGTCATTTTACTTCTACAAGAAACATTGATTTCTAGTGATGCTATTATTACAGAGCTAGGTCAACTCTTTCTGGGCTGGGAATTTATTTTTACTGACGTTATTGGTCGTTCTGGTGGTGTGATAACGGGGTGGTCAAGAAAAAGATTTTTTTTGTACTAATTCATGGTTTGTCAACTCAGGGCTTGGTACTACTCTTTTCTCGAAGGAATTTGGGAAATCATTCACTATCCTAAATATATATGGCCCTAATGTTGGCAAAACTGAATACTGGGATTGACTACTTAGTTCATATTTTCATTGTTTGGATAGATTCATCTTGGGTGGAGAACTAAATTTCTTATTGTGCGAAGCAGAAACATGGGGGCCTAAAGAAATCAAAGATCCATTGACATATTAATTTTTGAGGCTTATTGATCTCCCTCTTGTACACCTCAAACCTACCTAGAGCAATAAAAGAGTGGGGGTAGACTGTGTTTCCAAAATATTGGATAGGTTCCTTATCAACGAGGGTGCTCTTCTGATGGCTCCCACCATTCAACAATGGATTGGTGAGGGTGGCCTATCTGATCACCAGCCTGTATTTTTGGAGTTCATATTTCTCCCGAACAAACCCTCAACCCCATTTAAGTTTAATGTGGCTTGGGTACAACATGATTCCTATAAGAAGTTGATTAGGATGAGGTGGATCTCTTTTAATCCAGGTAGTTCCTCTACGGCTGCTGAACAATTCACCTATAACCTTAAAATGGTAAAGAAGGCTTCCAGATGCTGGGCTACTCATCATCAAAGGGCCTTGTAGGCTGGCCTCTTTCATATTGAAATGGAACTATCCATTTTCACTATAACTCATCCCCAGGGGTTTTCTTCCATGGATCAGAAAGAGTACAATATGGAATTGGAATTTAAAAAGAAGAAGATGCTAGCAGAAAAATAATTATCTATTAGACTTAAAATCAGATCCATATGGCTTCAATAAGGTGATGGTAATACCAAATACTTTCATAACTTTTATAGACACGGGATATCCAACAATACTATTTGGAAACTAGATAATGGTGATGGTCATATGTTCTCTGGTTTTGATGATCTCGTTGAGGTAAGCTAAATACATTTATCATCTCTATATAAGGAAGATGTTGGATCTTCCCTTAGTAACATGATGGATTTGGTGGATTTCTACCCTAATACTACTTCGGAGGAGAATAATGATCTGATGTTCGAACATGTTATCATGGAGGATCTCAAGACTGCGATCTCATATATGAAAGCTGATAAAAGCCTAGGGCCGGATGGTTTCCCTATATAATTTTACGTTGGCTTCTTGGATATTTTAGAGAATGATCTACTTGTTGTTGCAGAAGAATCTAGGGTCAAGGGAAGGGTCTTTGGTATTTTTAATAGTATTTTTTTAGCACTTATCCCTAAGAAGGACAAAGCCTCTAATTTAGATGATTATCGACCCATTTCGTTGTGCAATGAAATGTATAAGATTATTGAAAAGATTATCGCTGACAGAGTTAAAGGCTTCCTGGCTGGGTTTATTTGTATAGAATAATTTGTTTTTCTCAAGCACATGCATATTTATGAACCCATTTCCATGGCACAAGAGGTCTTTCACTCTGCCAAGTCCGGGAAATCACCTTTGGCTCTCTTTAAAGTTGACCTCTCTAAAGCATATGATCGTGTTATTTGGTCGTTGATCAGACTAATTCTTCTCCGAATTAGGTTTTCACTTAATTTAGTGAACTGGATCCTTGCCACTATACAATCAGTCCCTTTTTTTGTGCTTATAAATGGCTCAGCCTCTAACTTCTTTAGGCCTGGTCATGGTCTCCAATAGGGTTGTCCCCTTGCGCATTTATTATTCATCATTATGATGGATAGGCTTAATCAGTTGGTGACTATTTTTTGTTAACTAATTTTTGTTCTTTACAGATGGTTCCTGTAGGGATGCACTTATCTTTAAATCCTCTATAAGAATCTTCTGTTCAGCCATAGGTATGATCGTTAACAATATGAAATATTCAATGTCATATATGAATCTTGATCCAAGGTAGGAGAACTGATATCCTGCTAACTTTGATTACACTATAGCGAATGTGACCACAGACCTTAAATATCTCAAGTATCTTATAAATCCTAACGATTACTCATCTAAGGACTTGGCTTGGCTACTGGTGCACATTGAGAATAGGCTGAAGCTCTAGTGCAACAAATGGATTTCATGGGGAGGGGAGTTGTTTGATCCTGATCAACTCAATTATTGAAGCCATTCATGTTTATTGGTTTACGTTGTCATCTGTTCCTATTAGTATCTTCTGGAGGCTCCATATTCTCTACAAAAAAAAATTATGGGGTGGTAAGGATTAGGCTCGAGTATTCTCATGGATTGCTTGGAAACAAATTTTCCATCCCAAAGCTCTGGGAGGCTAGGGTATTAAGGAATTGACTTTTTTTTCCAAAGCACTTGTTGCTAAATGCTCCTAGAACATCATCAGTGGATTTGGTTTGTGGAACCGCATTATTCACGTCAAATATATTGCTCCTCTATCTACTGTAGATTGGATTCAAGCCACCGATAAGTCCCTCCCAAAATATTGTATCATGTAGAAGGAAATAATTAAATCCTTTGATCTTATTGGTGGTTGGCTGGCCTAACAGATTGGCAACAAAAGATCTATAAGAATAGGACAAGACTCATGGGTTGGTGGAAAATATTTTGTTCATTTCCCAGCTGATATGATACATAATCCGACAGAACATGGATTTGTACATTTGCACAAGATCTACTTACATAATTATCTTCCATTATCTTATCAGTCTCAGATCTCAGTTGTTGAGCTAGATCTATCTAAGGAAGAGTCTCTCATGTGGGATCAATATATCCTTAGTCTACAGAACATTTTGGTTCGCCTCTCAAACAGATTGGATGCTCTTATATGGACTATAAATTCCAAAGGTGGGTCCTATACTCCTAAGTTGGGTTATCTGGTCCTTAGAGAAATGGAATATGATCCACAACAAGAATGGTGGTGTCACAGCATTTGGAAGCTTACTTACCCGCTCAAAACTAAGATTTTCTTTGGGCTTGTCCTTGACGGTAAAATCCTGGTTCGCTATATCTTGATTCACATATTTTTATCTAGGCCTAGCAGATGCCCTTTATGTGAATTAGATGTTGAATCCATTGATCACCTACTCATTCAGTTTTCATATTCCTGTGAAGTGTGGTGTCACCTTTCTTTTTTAGTAGGCTAACCACTTATTTGGACAGGAACTGATGTTCAACAAGCTTGGCTTTCTTGGACTCACAGTATTTATTTTTCTTCATCTACAGCCCTTCCTGTATTTGCTGTATGGGGTATCCAGCTTGCAAGGAATAAGAAACTATTTGAAGACCTCCAAATCCCTGCACAAGTATTTTCTTCTCGTAGTTATGGCATTTACAAATATTTCCCTTTGCATGTCTCTATTGAACATGCTCGAGTCATTAATGACCCCATTAAGATGGCTCTTTCCCGTGAGCCTATGTGGATGGAGCTTCCCAATGAAGGCCTCGGGTTGGTGGCGGGGGTGGAATTCTTCATCTTTCCATCTCAAACTCTTTCCATTTTGTTACCGGATTGGGAGACGCAATGAACAATTTTACATAATTTTTTGCCATCAAAGTACTCTTGAGGCTCTCACTTTTTTTAGGTGTGGATGGACTACATGTTTTTGGAAACTCAAAATTGATACTGGATTTTCTTAAATTGAGCAAGCCCCCATGGGAAATTTTTCTTCTTTCACTTTATGAGGACATCGACAGGGTCAGACAACACTTTCAGCGGTTGTCTTTTCAGAACATTTTCAGAAAAAGAAACTTTGCGGCTGACTCTCTTTCCAAGAAAGGACTCCTCTTACCGAAACGGTTTTTTAGAAACATGGGAGCTGTCTGATGGCTCTATGGTTTTTTTGGGCCGCCGTCAATTTTAGTTTCCAATATATGTTTGATATGTTGAAATGATTATCATTTTTTTGTTATTATTTTTTGATAGTTTTTTTTATAGTTTGTTGAACAATAGCCATTCTGGAAGGCACTAAGTATTGATCTGTATCGAGAGTTGTATGAATTTGAGGTCTATTTGACAATATGGTTTTATTAATATAAGGATGTGATATTTTTCTTTGGGAAAAAGAATCATGTGTAGAAGGTACAAAATAAAATAAAATAAAGGAACCAAAATTCATTAAAAAAAGAAACCAGATATATAGTATTAAGCATAAATCGATACGCCAAATGCATCAGATTGCATGCAAAATTCTTTCAGAAAGTGTTAAACGAACTATTTGTTTTGTTATTATGTCCTTGACATATAGTATTTGTTCGAGGACATTACGCATAAGGTGTAATTGCACTTTTCATTATTGAGCTAATGTCCTCGAATGAATACTATATGTAATGGGTTGGGCTTATAGGAGATATCGAGAGATATGCGTAATAAGGGAAAGAAATGAGCAAGTTGATGAAATGTTGTTTTGATTTGAATTTTGACCCGAGTTGCAAGATATGAGTTGATCTACAGGTTTTGTGCATAGATATGTTGCAAAATATGATTGTGAAGATCTATGTAAGCTGAGTGCACAGACAAGACTTGTTTGAGTTGCGACTCTTATGAATAACAAGCGCTTTTGTGGTTTTATCCTAGTTTGAGTTTCCACGTTAAATCATTGGTGTTCTTTTGTGTATGCGTTCTTTCTTGTTGAAGAGTAAATGAGTAGTACGAATAGATAATTAGTGTAATATGAATGAATGGTGTGGTATATTTATGGTCACATATATCCATTATATGTCGTGAACATGGATGATTGTTTCTGTCGCAACCAATGATATGTCGATGTAGACTCTATCAATATGGTTTTCTCTTGAGTTATATGTTAGTGTAAAATCCCTTTCACCGTTGAAAAAGCTTGGTTCTCGCAAATCCCATAGGTACTTCAGGTGAGACCTCATCTTCCTTATAGGTGTTGTAGGGAGGCTTCAATCCCTCTCGTGCTGGTAGCTTGGGATTTGTTGGTATCAGTTGGTATGAACTTGGGTAAGTTGGAGTTTGTGCCAACAAATGGTTTCGTTTCAAGTAGAGAAACTAATTTGGCAAGAGGTGTTAAGTAAGATTGATATAAATGCTTTACAACATTTTCTACTTGCCTTTGACTACCTCATCAAATTTTAAATGTGCACGCCTTTTAGGGATTGATTCGAATGGGAGGGCCCACTTTTTTTCACCTTTCAACAACAAAGAGAATTCTTCCATACTAAAATAATCTACAAAAGCTTATCATAATTGTCTCTTATCTATAAATCGACACTAACTCATTGAACCCCTAATTAAAAGTCAACCCTCAAAAACTGGCTAAGAAAAACCCTTGTAAACACAATATTAATCTGTAAGAAAATCTATAATAAAAAACCAACCATATAAATTTAAAAAATTATATTGATTTTTATATAATTATTATGATAAAATTACAAGATAAAAATACAAACTTTTTAAAATTTGAAGTCTTAAGAAAGTGTGGTATATTAAATCCTCATAAAGAACCAATTATAGATTTTAAGGCTTTCACATAAAATCAAATAAATCAAAAGATACCCCATATTTAGGACTCAATCAAATCACAAATTAGATAAAATTTGGCATTCATGAGGTTTGGAATGTGAACGTAAATGTTAGTGAACTTAATGAAACAATTTATATAAATTGCTTTGCTTGGTGAAATTTTACAAAATTCAGAGCATTATGCAAAGTGCTCCACATTTTTTAATATTATTATTATTTTCATCTCGAGTACACCTAGACTCACAGAAAGTCATTTGTACTTTCTTTAATGTTGATCTATTGAATCTTGTCTAAACCCCGAAAATCTCTTTCCCTAACTATAGTTGGAATTAATTACACAATCTAAATCTTAACAAGGCCACTGTACATGGCAGGGACAAACTATACAAACAACAAATGGCAACAACCCATGGCCACCTTCCCACTCTAAATCCCTGCGAAAATTTCATCATGAGAATAATATTTTTTCCTTAAATTGAGTAAAAAAAATGGACCTATGTAAAGTAAAATTAATTAAAACCAGTCACCATATATCATGTGTATATTGTTTTGCAGGATGTCCCTAAACCTAAACCATTCAATTGACTGAATGTTTTTCTTTTTTTTGCAGGATGTCCCTGAACCTGAACTCAAAGTGTCATCCATGTATATACAACATTCATGACTCTAGCAAGAGAGAGTTGAGAGACGAGAGCACGCCCTGAAGGGTCTGTGATTGCTGACTGAGTTTTACTCTTCGCCACGATGGGATGTTATACAGGGTGCAACTATTAGCCGATCTTAGTTGCAGTATGTTTGATTATCCAGTATTAATAGTTTCTCTAGGGTTTGCCTAAATATGACTCTTTAGTTTTCCTCTAAGTATCTTATGGCTCAATAATCGACCAATACGCCTGACAAATACCTGGAAATGGCCGTTGAACCTGTTATTTAACTAGCGTTTCCACTATGATAGGGTTAAAGTTAATTTTTTTAGGGTTTAGTGTTGTGACCTATCCTTTTCTCATTAGGTTTTACCCTTATACTGTTGTCTTCTTTTGAGTTTTTTCGTTAATCATGGGATTACGGGTCGAAAGAAAACTAGTCCTATGTCTCGGGTTACGAATACTGGTAGCCGTTCAACCTCTCCAAGGGATGTATCTGCACCACAGGAAATTTATAACAATACTCAGAAGATGATTGATTTCAAGTCAGGTAGAGGCCGGTATTCTTCCTGTCAGTATGACAAAGAGGGCTTACGCGGAATTTTCAAAAAGAAGTGTATTAGAAGGAAGAGCTTCCCTCTCAACCTCGCGATAGGGGATGATGTCAGGATGGCGAATGCCATTCCTGTATTGAAATTATCCATGGTGGATCGTTTCAGTGGAAGAGGGATTACGGTGCAAAAGTTTAGAGTCTAGTGGAAGAGGGATTATGGTGCACAAGTTTAGGGTCTGGTCCACAGACCTTTGGAATCCAATCATTGGTTATGCTTTGGATTGTTATGCCTTAACCAAAGGTTGGTTTGTTACCATATTTCAGAATTTGGAGGATGCCATCCTCACCTAGAAGGGGTACTAGCTTTTAGGTAATTATGTATTTAATATTTTGAGATGGAGTCTCTCTTTGAATGTTGGCTCTACCAAATTGACCAGGAAAATGATTTGGGTCAAGCTACCAGGCCTTCCTCCTGAAATGTGGTCTGGGTGAAAAAGTTTTACTTATCGAAAATTCCATAGGCTCATTCATCAAGGCGTATTTCTTGTTCATGGAAACCGGAATCATGACGATGGCTAAGATTCTGGTCAAACTAGATTTACATGAAGGTTTATGGGATGAAATGTCCATAACCAAAGGGGTTCATCATCACAAACAGTTACTGGACTACATAGGTATCCCTTTCCAGTGTAAGAGGTGTCACTCATATGGACACGTGGTCAAAGAGTGCAATATGCTCTTCATCAGTCATTATTGGCATAAAGAATAATCTTCCCTAGACCCCGTAGGTACTATGGTGGATGTTTTCCCTTCGGTGGTGGTTTCCCAGCCTTCTGCGAGTATTATCCCTTCTTTGGACCTAGATGAAAGTGGCCCTTCTGTCGCTTTTCAGGTGGATTGTGCTACATAAGTTGACACGATAATGTTCAAAACCATGTGCTTTCACGCTACATTGGATCATTCTAGCATCAGTCATTTTAAAGGTATGCATGTTTCTAAATTGGATCCTTTATTTCCTCTAAAATATATAGTTCCTACTGAACAGGTGTCCCATCCAATTCTGACCAAGAACCTTAAGCTACTTGTTTTGTTATCTCCTTCACTAGATTTTGACCCACCTATTATACTTTCCCCCAATATAGTCTTTGTTGATGCTCCATCGATCCTTACACATAAGGATGGGGAGGTACATAGGTTTCCTTTTGCAACAGGAATTATGTTTCCTTTATCTGGATCATCTGGATCCTACCCTACAAAATATTTTCCCCTTAACCCTATCAAATCTTTTTCCATCTGAGGAGGGCCCTTTGTGTAACCATATCCTGTTTCCAGTTGAGGATACATCAGGACTCTTGCCAGCCACTTCATACCCTCCTGGTACTTCGTCTAACTCACTCTATTATCCCCAACCTCCATATGATACCGATATGCTCTCTTCGGAGTACCCATTAGTTTCTCTTGTAACTCATCTCCCTTCTACTTTTCTCCCCCTACTCTCGTCCTTGATACTTCCCCTTTCTACCTCTCTAGTTATTTATGTTCTCATTGAGATCATTTCTGAGACCGCTAAACATATTATTGTTTCCCCAAGGCACTCCCTCCGGTCCTCTTCGAAGGCTTCCACACAATGGGGTTTGGGGCCTGTCAATCGTCATCCTCTCCTAGACTCAGAGGTAGATTCTTGGTCTTGGATAAGGCTAGGAAACAATGTATTAGGGATATTTCTGATGGTAAGAAACACACAATCTCTGGGGAACTTAGAGCACATGCCCATAAACTCGCAGTTTCTTAATGCTTATTCTATGCTTGAACTGCAGAGGGATTGGACATTCCTCTAAAAAACTAGCCCTCAAAAGGTTGGTTGCTCTTCACCATCCTGTCATTTTAATTCTACAAGAAACACTAAGTTATGGTGATGCTATTATTGCAGAGCTAGGTCAACTCTTTCCGGGATGGGATTTTCATTGTACTGACGTTATTGTTAGTTCTAGTGGGGTGATAATGGGGTGGTCAAGCAAAGATATTTTGTGTACTAATTCATGGTTTGTTAACTCAGGGCTTGGTACTACTCTTTTCTTGAATGAATTTGGGAAATCATTCACTATCCTGAACATATATGGCCCTAATGTTGGTAGAATTGAATACTGGGATCGACTGCTTAGTTAATGTTTTCATTGTTTGGATAGATTCATCTTGAGTGGAGACCTAAATTTCTTACTAGGTGAAGATGAAACATGGGGGCCTAATTAGTATCAAAGATCCATTAACAAATTACTTTCTAAGGCTTATTAATGAGAAAGGTCTTATTAATATCCCTACTGTACACCTCAAACCTACCTAGAGCAATAAATGAGTGGGGGTAGACGGTGTTTCCAAAATATTGGACAGGTTCCTTATCAACAAGGGTGCTCTTATGATGGCTCCCACCATTCAACAATAGATTGGTGAGGGCGGCCTATCTGATCACCAGCCTGTATTTTTGGAGTTCGAATTTCTCCCGAACAAACCCTCAACCCCATTTAAGTTTAATGTGGCTTGGCTACAACATGATTCCTATAAGCAGTTAATTAGGAAGAAGTGGATCCCTTTTAATTTGGGTAGCTCCTCTACGGCTGCTGAACAATTCACCTATAACCTTAAAATGGTAAAGAAGGCTTTCGGATCTTGGGCTACTCATCATCAAGGAACCTTGGAGGCTAACCTCTTGTATATCAAAATGGAACTGTTCAATTTCACTATAACTCATCCCCAGGGGTTTGCTTCCATGGATTAGAAAGAGTACTATATGGAATTGGAATTTAAAAAGAAGAAGATGTCAGCAGAAAAGGAATTATCTATTAGACTTAAAAGCAGAGCCATATGGATTCAACAAGGTGATGGTAATACCAAATACTTTCATAAATTTTATAAACACGGGATATCCAACAATACTATTTGGCAACTTGATAATGGCGATGGTCATATGGTCTTTGGTTTTGATGATCTTGCTAAGGTAAGCTCAATACATTTCTCATCTCTATATAAGGAAGATGTTGGATCTTCCCTTAGGAACATGATGGATTTGGTGTCTTTATACCCTAATACTACTTCAAAGGAGCATGATGATCTAATGTTCGAACATGTTAGCATGGAGGAGCTCAATACTGCGAGCTCATCTATGAAAGTTGATAAAATCCTGGGGCCTAAAGGTTTCCCTATAGAACTTTACGTTGGCTTCTTGTACATTTTAGAAAATTATCTACTTGTTGTTGCAGAAGAATCTAGGGTCAATGGAAAGATCCTTGGTACTTTTAGTAGTATTTTTTTAGCACTTATCCCTAAGAAGGACAGAGCCTCGAATTTAGATGATTATCATCCCATTTCATTATACAATGTAGTGTATAAAATTATTGCAAAGATTATCGCTGACACAGTTAAAGGTTTCTTGGTTGGGTTTATCCATATAGAACAATTTTCTTTTCTCAAGCACGTGCATATTTATGAACCCATTGCCATAGAACAAGAGGTATTACACTCTGCCAAGTCTAGGAAATCACCTTTGGCTCTCTTTAAATTTGACCTCTCTAAAGAGTAGGATCGTGCTAGTTGGTCATTGATCAAACTAATTCTTCTCTAGATTGAGTTTTCACTTAATTTGGTGATCTGGATCCTTTCCATTATACAATCAGTCACTTTTTTTGTGCTTATAAGTGGCTCGGCCCCTAACTTCTTTAGGCCTGGTCGCGATCAACGATAGGGTTGTCCCCTTTAGCATTTATTATTCATCATTATGATGGATAGGCTGAGTCAGCTGGTGACTAAAGCAACTTCTTCGGGGTTATACAAAGGGTTAAGGTTTGATGCCAACACTTTCGTTTCCCACCTATTTTTTGTTGACAATTTGTTGTTGGTTAGATAGTGAAGGAGGGGTCAATTGGAGGAATTACCTTGTTATTTATGCTAGGGAATTTGGATTTACTGCAATAAAGTTATTTTTTAATTAAATCGCAATATTTGCATAGTTTTTCAGAACATATAGGGAATTTTTTTTTAGAAGATCTTTTGAAAGGAAAGTTCATAAGATGATACTAACTAAAGAGCCAATTTTTGTAGAATATTTTTCCATCATATTTTTTTACGAATATTTCTAGGAAGAGGTTGGAAGATACATAATTGGTGCAATGTTGAATATATTAGATATTATTTCCTTTAACATCAAGATGGGGGGATTTGGTTCTAACACTAAGGAAAAGATGCTAGCTCTATGGGATCTCCTGAAGTAAGTTCGTAACAATGATGCAAGTCATTGTCGATTCTAGGGCTATTATTGAATGGTATTTTGGTGAAGCATATCTTTTGATCATAAATCTCTTTGGGTGGCGAAGGAGGATAATGTTATTGCAGGTGAGTTTTCAATCCCTATCCTATCAACATATCTATCATGAATTCAATGGTGTGGCAGATACACTCTCAAATGAGGCCATATGTCTAAATGAAGGATGCATGGAATATGATGAGGTTTAAAATGGCTCCAATATAATCTATTCTAGAGTGCTTCAATAATATTGGCATCTTGGTAAGTGTTTGGGATCATCGTCTTCCTAGCTGTGTCTAATTGGGATTTCTCGGTTCTCTCTTCATAATTGGTCTTTCTATTTCATTCATTTCTTATTATTCCGAGGCATTCTTTTTTATTTGGCTTAGTTGTAAGCTTGGCATGCATATGTAATGGAATTGTTTTATATGTACTTGGTCGATTGTTTTGTTTTTTCAACCATTGTTTTGTTAGATCCTTAAGGGATGTATATCTAAATGTTGCTAATTTTTTTTGGTTAGATCCTTAAGGGGTGTATATCTCAATGTTGCTAATGTATTTTATTCATTCATCCCTCCATTAATAATTACAAATAAAACAAGTGCTATGTGACAGCGGATACCTACTGAGGTTGGTAGGTATATATATGGAAAAGCATAATAGCTTAAACTATGCCATTAACTTATCTAATATGTCATCCAAAATCATAAAAAATCAAATTAAACTATGCCATTAACTTATCTAATAGGTGTTCTCTCTAGAAGCTTCTACCACATGCAAAATCATGCCTTCGCAACACTTCTACGAGCTATTATCTTCTTTAGGAAGTTACAAGACCCACATCTACTCTGCATTAAAGGTGATAGTGGGAGGTTGGTTGTAATTAATACCAACAACTTCAACTCTCCAACATATCCATATAGATCTCATAAGTTGAATCGAAGCAGTCGAAGCAGTTTTGATTAATGTTTGTTACAATTAATATTTTGCATCCCATTTGTCCAATCAGAATTTGGAATTGTTGTGGAGCATCTTGATCATAATATCCTCCACCAAGGAAAATCCCGTTCGATTCATCTTGGAATAAGGTCAAATCGCTTCACAATTCCAAACTAATCATCACCTGGTCCTCCATGAAATTTTTGCAACAGTCGTCAATGGGAATAACAAGGTATATACAATTTACCAAATTTCATCAATAGTCCAGCTCCTCAAAATGTAATAATATTGCATGTAATGTTTGATGATGTAATGGTCCAAACCATCACACAAATTCATATGTTAATGAATCCATTTTTATGTAAAGGCGCCTCAGAACAAAAGAAAGGTTTGTTAGGGTTTATTTGTCGTGTGAGGACTTTAAAGGAGTAAGTTTAAAACTATTTGTTTTGAAGAAGGAAATTTTAAAAATATTTGAAGCACCATGGATAGAAATAATAAACTCCTTCTGTTGAAAGTTGGTTGGAGATCGACTCCTTGCTCATTTTCCATTAGTGCTCGAAGGATTGAAAGCACAAATTCCAGTCAAATCAGTTTTTTTCTTTAAGATTTGCTTTCTCCTTTCATTTCTGTGCATTTTTATGAAGTTCATTCCATAGTAGTATAATTTTGAGTATGAATTCAAATTCCAATAATATTTAATATCAGAAAAATATATAATTAAAAATCAAGTACTAAAAAAATACGAAAGTAGGTTGTTTATAGATTGATTAAGAACATATTTTTCAAATTTTAGAAAAATTAATATAGATAAACCATTCAATATTTGCATGTAACATTCATTTTTCAATAAAAGCAATCTTGAAATATAAACCTTAAAACATTAAATCTAATAATGTATTTATAAATTTAATTATAAAACTGTTAAATAATTAAAATACCAAAAATAAATTATAAAACAATAAAACCAATTTCTAATAATATATTCCAAAAAATATTACCCTAACTAAAATATAATATTATAACTAATTACGAACATTTATATTAGTTTTTTTTCCTTAAGAAAAAATGTTGATTGTATTAATCAAAAAATTACATACAAAAGTATGTATTGTTCCTGCTTCTCATAGAGTTACATCTTGATGTCACATCATTTCTGATGTATTTGCTTTTTTTTTCCATAACAGCCTAAGAAAAAGCTATGATGAGTCAAAGATACTGTCATAAGTTCTCCCTTAAAAACTTTCGGTTATAGACAACTGGAAAGAGCTATTATCCTTCTTGTGTGTATACTGAAAATAGGAGGAGATGTTTCCAGCAATTCTCTCCCATTTAGAGCTTTCTGTCTTGTTGAAAAATTGTTGCTTTTTGATTGAGTAAAAATTGTCCAAAGTTTTGAAAACGAGAAATTATTGAGGCAAAATCATAAAAGGCCTATGGTAGTACTCATTGCCTCTGTCTCCTTTATCTCTATAATTTTCAGCACCCCCATTGCAGGTTTAATCCTGCCTTTGAGATTTTATCTGCCTCCATGTTTCGCTCTATGTAGACATGATTGAACGAAATTGATTCAAAATTTGTAAGAATCCTATTAACTTCTTCATAAAGTGTATCTACTGATGAGTTTCTGCATCTCTGAGTCTTATTTATCCAATTTATTACAACCATAGAATCACCAAAAACTTGTAGCTTTTTGCAATTTCTTTCAATTGCAAAACATAGCATAAGCTTGAGGGCCATAAGTCCAGCAAAGTTGTTTATTTCAGATCCCGACCCCATTGAGATTTGGAAGTGGTGATTTGGGTTCAGGAAAAGGGTGGCTCCTCCCCCACATTTTGATTTTGAGAAGCGCAACCAAAGAAGGACCAAGGGGTGTTTTTATCCAACTGTTCTGGAGTAATGATTCTTGGATTGGGACTCTTCTTTGTTTGGGGGAAATTGTTCGGGTACAGAGGGTACTCCCAAAAGACCGAACACCTTGAGCAACCGCTTCACACAAATAGATCATAGATCAACACACCGATGTTTGTCAAGTGGTTAAAACCCTCGAGAGGGAAATAGTCCACGGCCCCAGCCAAATAGCTACTAGGAGTAATTTATTATGCAAAAGAAAGAAAGTTACATGAGTTTCTCATAATCAATCAACTAGCCGAGGACTCTCTATGCTCTTTAAATAGAGATCATAGACCAATCGGGTGTTAAGCCATGGATCAATGGTAGGTATGATCTAAGAGAAGTTGAACCGTCGGATCACACTATGTCTAGAACATATCGTGACCATCGGATTAGAATATTTACAAATGCATACTAAAGAAACACACTTTTACCTAACGGATATATTACACAAGTTGATCTTAACTAACTCCTAAGTGTCTAAATATCCTAACATCCCCCCTTAAGAACAACTTGGGATAGGATTGAAGGATTTACAAAAGTGACACTATTAGGAGAAGGAAGGAGACATTAGAGCCTATCCCCCCTTAAGGAACATTCTTGAACTCCTAACATAGACCGAAGTTTAGAAAACTTCGCTTCTATAAGAGACTTGGTGAAGATGTCTGCAACTTGATCATCTGTAGGGAAATAGAGCACTTCAATAATATGATCATGAACAAGATTTCTGATGAAGTGCATTTGTAGCTCAATGTGTTTGCTGCGCTGATGTAGAACGGGATCTTTGGAAAGCTTGATGGCACTTTGATTGTCGCACCAAAGTGGAGTAGGTTGTTGCTGCTTGAATCCAAACTCTGAAAGGATCTGTCGAAGCCATAAAGCTTCCTGACTACCATTAACTGCGGCTCGATATTCTGCTTCTGCTGAAGAAAGAGCAAGAGCTTGTTGTTTCTTATAAGCCCAAGTGACAGGTCCAAATCCCAGACTGAAAACATAACCTGCAGTAGACTTTCGATCATCAAGATCGTCGGCCCAATCTGAATCAATGAAACCAACCAACAAAGGTTTCCCCCCTGTATTGTAATGAATCCCAAACTGAATTATACCTCGAATATATCGAAGTATTCTTTTTGTTTCTTTCCAGTGACTTTCATGAGGATTTTGCATATAACAAGCAACACGACCAATGGCAAAGGAAAGTTCAGGACCGGAATGAGTCGAGTATAAAAGACTACCAACAAGCTGACGATACAAGGTGACATCTACTTCAGGGAAAGTACAAGTGGCAGAAATTTTGACTCTAGACTGAAAGGGAGAAGGGGTCGGTTTACAATCTTCCATGTGGAAGCGACGAAGAAGGTCATAAGCATACTTAGACTGGGAAAGAAAGATTCCTTCTTTGGTTTGCAGTAGGCCAAGAACATGTTAAATAACATGTTAAATACTTCGCTCTTAAGTTTTAGGAAGTAAACCCAAGTGCGTTTGGAGTAGTCATCAATGAAAGCTAAGAAATATTTGAAACCAGAAAAGGAAGCAGGTGGAAGAGGACTACACAAGTCACTATGCACAAGCTCCAAAAGAACCGAGGCGTGCCAAGAGGCACATTTGTCAAAACTGTCTCAATGATGTTTTTCAAGTACACAACTAGAACAAACACCATCCTTGCAGGATACCATTGGAAGACCAGTCACCATATTGTCTTTACATAGTTGTTGCAATGAGCGATAATTTAAGTGACCAAATCGCTCATGCCAAACTTTGCTCAAGTTATCACTATGAGCAACAAATACTAAAGGAAAAGGTGATGACCCAAAGTTGTTAAATTTGTACAACCTGGTAATATCATCAATAGTTCTAGTAGCAAGGACATTTTGAGGGTTTTTAAAATCCTTGATTACAACTTGGTAAGGTGTAAACATCACAGTTTTACCTTCACCCGAATGAGTAATTTGATAAATTGATAACAGATTGTAGGAAATTTTTGGAACACATAGTATATCATTGAAATGACCATTTTCTACTGGAACTGTTCCAAATCCTACAACACTTAAACATCTATCATCACCAACAAATATTTGTTTGGTGTTACATTCATGCATAGTAGAAAAGATGGCTTGATCCTTAGCCATATGATAAGATGCTCCAGAATCAATGAGCCATTCATTTGAAGTAGAAGAAGAAGATGTCGTATAAGAGTAACCAGAAGCACAAAGTGCATGTCCATGAGAGTTAGATTCTGAAGACGAATCTAGGCTGATGTGGTGCTTCTTCATTGCTACTTCCAAGGCTGCCATCTTCTTGAAACACTTAGATTCATCATGATTATCTTTCCTACAAAAATTGCAATGACGCTCAGTCTTCTTTCCTTTTGGCTTGGATCCTTTGTCATGTTTTAAGGAAGGAGCTGACTGAGAGGGTTTGGGACCCTTGTTGTTTGTCTTATTATTGCGAGAATTATGTTTCTTGGGAGGCTTAGACTTTTCTTTCTATTGGTACAATAAGGCTTTCCCAGATGTATCTACATTGTTAATTATTCCAAGATGAATGAGCTTATCTTGCTCTCTAATTAAGGAATCACAAAAGGATTCAAGACTAGGCTCTTGATAGCTAGCTGCAATCAAGGATTCTTTCAAGGAGTAGAATGTAGATACAAAAACAGAATATGCAGGTCTAAGTTTGGAAAGAATATGATAAATACATTGTTTTTCTTCTTTCTTAATCTTGCATCTTACACATAAAAGTTTAAGAGTTTTATACTTAGATAAATAGTCTTGAATGCATGAAAAATCATTTGGATTCAAGAAAAGCAACTCATTCTCAAGTTGATGACCCTAAATTTCATTGTGTTTACCAAACACAGATTCCAACTTTTTCTAAGCTATATCAAGTTCATCAATTCCAGATATGTGGAATCGCAAATCAGTAGAGATTGACATCCCAATCAATCCACGAGCTTCATCACATATATTTACCCATTTAATTTTCTTATCATAATTAGTGGGTTATGTTTATTTCCCTGATGTTATCATGAAAAGTCCCCTACTTCGTAGAACATTTTCCATACGAGATTTCCATGAGAAATAGTTAGAACTTTTAAGTATAATATCATAAGGGGCGGCCATACTGTAAAATAATGGTTGAAAGAACAGAAACTAACTATCTGAATGCAAAGAGCTCGAAAAGATATGCGGTTTTAAAAAAAACAACACTGAAAAATTATTCTGAATGATGTAGTTATGCTTGATCAGAGAAAATGTTGAAGATGTCCTCAATAGTGACGTGACAAATATTAACTTGACCAACTAAAAAAAGAACCCCCCTCTTCCCAAAATTAACCTTTGACAATCACTTTACAATAAAGTTGTTTTGAAGTGAATCACTTTTGTAGAATAAGTGAACTTCACTTTTACAATAATGTTACTTTTAACTAGTGCTGCAATAAATTAAAAGACTTAAGTGACTCACTTTTTATTTTATTTTATTTATGTGAGACGCACTTTTACAATAAAGTAACTTGAAAATAGAAATTGCATGCACTAAAAAGTAGCTTAATAAGACTCGAACTCAAGACCTATTAAGGAATAAAACAACTTTGGACTAAGTGAGCTAAGTTTAAAAGGTACATAAAAGAATGGAAAGAGGAAGAGGTTTTTTTTTTTTACTCTTCTCTCTCGTTCTCCGTGTTTGCCTTTTTTCCTTGAAAATCACGAAAAAAACAAAAAAAAAACTTTTTCCACACAATGGGGTTAGATCTTCGTTAGCTTACCCGGAAAGTATGCATTTTCAAGTTTTCTCGTTGTTTCTGATTTGCCGTGATCACACAAGGTGCACGACAAAGAGCTTACGTAGTTGAGAAGACAAGAAAAAAAGTTTCCCTTACTGTTTCTGATTCACCGCGATCGCGAAAGGTGCACGGCAAAGAGAATACGCATTCAGAGAAGGAAACAGTCCGAGACTAAAACAAAAAAGATCTAATAATAAAACTGATAAGATATGAGAGATTTTAAAAAAACAAATCCGTCACTGTAACATTATACCTTCAGATTTGCCGAAATCAGTGTTTCTAGAACAAATGAAAACAATTTTCGATGAAACGAAAACTATTTCCCAATGGAAACGGTGCTCCAGACGCAATGCAACAGCTCCCATAAACCAAAAATGCACAGAAAAGTCATAACTAGAAACCCTTTCAAATTTTCAGCAACACCGATTCCAGATTTAGATCAAAACCGAAAGCGGCTCTTCATAAAAACTCTGATACCATGTTCAGGTACACAAAGTACTCCCAAAATACTAAACACCTTGAGCAAGCACTTCACACAAATAGATCACAGATCAACACACCGATGTTTGTCATGTGGTTAAAACCCTCGAGAGGGAAACAGTCCACGGCCCCAACCAAATAGCTACTTGGACCAATTTATTATGCAAAAGAAAGAAAGTTACATGAGCTTCTCATAATCAATCAACTAGCCAAGGACCCTCTATGCTCTTTAAATAGAGATCATAGACCAATCAGGTGTTAAACCATGGATCAATGGTAGGTATGATCTAAGAAAAGTTGAACCAATGGATCACTCTATGTCTAGAACATATCATGACCGTCGGATTAGAATATTTACAAATGCATACTAATGCATACTAAAGAAACACACTTTTACCTAACGGATATATTACACAAGTTGATCTTAACTAACTCTTAAGTGTCTAAATAGCCTAACAGAAATAAGATAGGATATCCAGTCCATTCCTTGCTACTTCTTCTAGAGAGCTGGCTTTTTCAAGGAAAATGACCCTATTTCTGGCTAACCATATTCCCCAAATGTGGATGAGCGAAAGGGCTCTGATCTGAATGGTATGGGGAGAGTATGACCAATATTTCCATGCATCTTCCACTGTGTTACCTTCCCAATTTGAACTGGAGGAGATGATACATTTGGAGTGCTCCCATACCTGCTTGGAGAAGATACAGCTTAGGAAAAGATGGTTTGTGTTCTCCTCATTGTCTTTGCATAAACTGCACCAACTAGGGCCTGCCATCTATCTTTTCTGTAGATGATCCCAGGTAGGGATTTTGTTTCCAAGAGTGCACCAAGTGAATATTTTTGCATTTAGTGGGCATTTAAGCTTCCATATACCTTTCTGCCACCATTTTTGGTTTTCCTGAAAGTGGTGTAAACATAGTTGTTGATATCTGAGCTTTGGGGTGTATTTCCCATGTTGTGCCTTCTCCCATATCAACTCATATGCTCTGTCAATTATCTGGATGTGTGATGATTGCAGAGCTAGGGTGTACTGGTCCCACTACCTAGAACACCGATCTGGTAGCTCTAAATCCCGACTCTTCTTCCAACCTTGGTTCCAAATGTTGGTTGAGAGAGGATCTGCTATTTGATTCAAGTGAAAAAAACCCTTCTGATGAATTAGTTGAATTAATTGATGAGGTAGTATGTGGTTTTGTGAGCAGCCTGGCCATGGGCCCGCTCCAATTCTTACTTTTGTGCCATCACCTACCTTCCAAACAAGTCCTTATGAGATGAGTGGAAAGGCTTTCCAGATGATTGAGCCATTTGGTAGATTTGTATTCCCCATGTCTCTGATCCAATCCAGAAGAGGGGTTGGTGATATATATTTATGGATGATGACTTCAGTCCATAGGATTTGAGTTGAAATGAGTCTCCAACCTATTTTTGCTGCCAGGGCCTTTGCAAAGAAAAAAGTGTTTTTAATGCCCCAGCCTCCCATTGATTTTGGCCTAGCAATTTGGTCCCATTTTACCCAAGGGAGGACCTTTTGATATTTTTTCCCTGACCATATAAAAGTGGTGCAAATTCTTTGTGTTTTGTTCATGATTGCTTTGGGAATCCATGCTAATGCCATCCAGTAAACTGGGATTACTTCTATTACTGATTTTATCAGTACTAGCCTGCCACCACTTGAGAGCCATCTATTGCACCAATTGTTATTTATGGATTCCAATTTTACTAGTAGCCAATTCCAATCCTATTTTTTATAGCAATTTGGTTTGAGTCTAATTCCCAGATATTTAATTCCATCGTTCAAGGTGAACTGTTGATATGCGAATAGCTCATGAAAATATCTCTGGACTTCCTCTTCCATATTGATTGTTGTAATTGAGGACTTCTGGAGATTTATTTGCATACCTGTAGCTTTACAAAACAGGATTAGAATTTCTAAGAGTCTTTCTGCTTCTCTAATTGAGTCATTACAGAAAATAAGGATGTCATCCACGAACAGTAAGTGTGTGATGTTCATGTTTGTGGCAATCTTGATTCCTTCAAACAGTCCTCTCCTTTTAGCATCTAGAATGGCTCTACTTAGACCTTCCACAACTAGTAAGAAGAGCAGAGGGGAAAGAGGACATCCCTGTCTTAATCCTCGTTTGGAGTGGAAAAAATGGGATGCTAATCCATTGATGAGGACTGCAAAGGAGGCAGTTGAGATACATGCAAAGATCCATTTTATAAAAGAGTAATTGAACCATAGATGTGTGAGGAGCAGCCTGAGGTATATCCAGCTTACTCTGTCAAAAGCCTTAGAGAGGTCAATTTTTAGGATAGCCCCCCCCTTTTTTTTTGTCCTGTGAAGACCCTCTTGAGCAACCCCAATGGCTTCGTGAATTTGTCTATCTTCCAAAAACCCAAATTATTCCTTGGATATGAGTTTTGAGAGGACCTTCCTGAATCTTTGTGCAATTATCTTGGTGACCACCTTATAAGTTATGTTGCTTAGTGAGATAGGCCTGTAATCTTCCAAACTTTCTGGCTTGTCCTTTTTTGGGATTAGGGTTAGAAAAGTTGATTTTAGGGGGAGATGGAGGACACAATTTATTCTTGTTTCCTCTACCAGCTGCAAAAGATCTGGACCAATGATGTCATACCCAGCTAGAAATAATTCTACTATACATCCATCATGGCCTGGGCTTTTGTCCTTTCGAAAGCTAAGTAAAGTTGCTTTTATCTCCTCCTCTGATACCTCTTTCATTAGCTCCATATTGTCTTCCTCACTAATGCTTTCTAGGAAACATTGTGATATTCATATTACTTTAGCTATGGTTGCTTGATGGTTTTCTTTGAAGATATTTTCGAAATAATTCTTTCCTGTCTCTACTAGGTCCTCAAAGGTGTTTGCTATCTCATTATTTTCCTTTTTTAGCTCCTATATGGTGTTTTGTTGTTTCTTGCCTTTTGCAAACGCCTGGAATAATTTTGTATTATCATCTCCGCATTCCATCCAAATTGCTCTGCTTTTTAGTTTCAAAACCTCTTATCCTCCCTTTAGGATTTTGGCTCTAGAGGCTTCCTAAGAGTAGAGTTTCTCTTTGTCATCTAGTGTGAGGAAACCCCCTCCGTCTTTGTTTTGGAGCTCTTTCAATTCCTCCTCAATTTGGTTGATTGTCTGTTTGTCCTGATTCTTCTTTTTTGTAGCCCAATCCTTGAGAAGATTTTTTATTCTAAGTAGGTTTTGAGAGAAATGTACAGTAGCCCTTGTGCCATTTCCTGCTTGGTAAGGCAGCCAATTTGATTGAGTGATTTGAATTACCTCTTCATTTTTTAGCCATGCATATTAGAGCTTCAAAGGGTTGGCCATCTTTTTTGGCTGCTTCCATATTTCTAGGTAGATAGGTAGGTGATCCGAGTCTGCTCATGAATCCACCCATTGTTTGAACATAAAATCCTCCTCCAAGAGGTCTTCTGATAATAGGAATTTGTCCAGTATCTTCGCTATTCTTTCTTCTCCCACCCATCTATTTGTCCAAGTTAGTTTTAGATTCTAAGGATCTAGGTGTACCAGTTTTGATTCCATTGAGATGTTGCTGAAGAAAGGGGCTAGACGGTCTATTTTTGCCTTTGGTCCCCAGATTTCATGGGCTCCTATGGTGAAATTGAGATCCCCTCCAATGATCAATTTTCTTTCTTTTATAAGCCCATATTTTCTGAAAGAGTCCCAGAATTATGTTCAGTTAGTGTAAGGCCCATAAATGTTAACAATTGTTAGGTTTAAGTTTTTCTTCGCCCAGTAGATCTGAGCTCCTAGCCCGAGAGAGGATCCCCAAGTGTTTGTACAACGTATACATGATTTATTCCATCCTATTGCTAACCCTCCTGAGTGTCGTCTTGCACTCTGTGCTGTGAAAAAATAGAGAGGTAATAATGAGGATAACAGATTTTCTATTTCCAATTTTGGCCCCATAGTTTCTTGTAGTAGGATGACTTCTGGTGATTGGACCGAGATCATCCTCTTGAGGGAAATTTTTTTCCAGGTACTTTCCAGACCCCTATAGTTAAGAGAGAGAAAATTCATTTTGGAACCCCTTCTGGGGTTTGCTTTGCTCTAAACGCCCCAAAAAGGGTTTGTTGTCTTCCACTTGTCTGATCCCTGAGGGACTTACTCTGCGCTATAGAGAGATGTGAAGGTCTTCATCTGCCTCTACCTTTGGAAGGGATATTAGGGTTTACTCCAAGACCTTTGGGAGGGACTCTTTGGTTCAATGAGACTAGAACATATCTTGATCGAAGGTGGAAGCAAATGGAAGTGGAAGGGCTTGAGGGTTCGGGTTTTGTGGAGGGAGGGGAGGCTACTGAGGTGGTGGTCAAAAAAGATGATTGAGGGGAAGACGGGGAACAGTTTGGGGTGAGGGTGGATCTGGTTATGAGGGGAGAAATCAATTTTGTATCTTCATTTAAAGATAAAAGATGCAAATGTTTGCTTAGTGTAGAGGGATTCATACCTGATGAGGTCGACAGATTTCGATGTTGCTCTGGTTGATGTACTGGAAGAGATCCCCTGACTTCTTCTACAGCCATTCCCTCCGACTATTCCAGTGGTTGTCCTGCAACTTCTGATCCGCGTTGTTCTTCTACCATGCCTTGATCCATTGTGGTGCCTTTTCGGCTTGATTCCTCTATTCATCTGGCCCATTTCTTCCTTCCCAATATTGAGGGCACGTAGTTTGGACAGTTCTTGGCCGTGTGTCATGTTTCATGACATTTGTGACACTGAAAAGGAAGCCCTTTGTAATCCAGCAGTTGCTTCCTTGTCTTGGTTTGCCAAATTAAGTCTACGTGATCTCGAATACCGGTTCTAATGTTCAAAGAGACCAATATTCATGCTACCTTCCTTACTCTTGTTTGCTGGTAGGAGATATTTTCCTCGATGAACGTTCCCAGTGCCCGTCCGATATCGTCGAGCAATGTTGGGTTCCAAAATTCCCAAGGTAAACTTGGAAGCCGAACCCAGACTGGAATTGTGTCTAGCCTTTCTGTGTCTGTGTCGAACAGTGGCGACCACCTCTTAAACTGGAATGGGGTTTTCCCGAGGGTCCAAACTTTCTTAAGGATGGAATCTGCATCCTCTCTACGGCTAAAACGGAAACTGAGCCAACCTTTTGCTAAGGGAGTGATTTCAGGGTCTTCCCCTTGAAATCTCGTCCAATTTTTTCTAACCCAAATTTCCATTTTTCCTTACGAAGGGTTACGCCCTCTAATTTTCCCAACCAAGGCCATCCCTTCCATTTCTTGGTCTTTTTCCATTGATACGCTGACTCCACAGATTAGGTTTACGATTCCTCCGGAGGGGTTTAGGCAGCGGTTTTTCCGCTTTTTGAAGCCTGGTAGTGTTCCTTCTGAGCTTCTGTCTGATATTGCACCTTCCCTTCCTGGTTAGGGTTTTGTGGTGGTCTGCTCAAGAATCCTTCCTACATCCCTACATTCTGTGCTTCTTCTGCTACGGGTGCGTGCTGCTAGAAAAAAGAGTCTATCCCCCTGTGAAATCCACTGTCCTGCTACAATGGACTTTGTTGTGTCGTTGGTTGGAATAATTCACTATGGGTGATTACTATATCAGAGCCATGTAGGGTTGTTCCAAAAGAGAATAAGGTGTACGGTGCTCCTCCTAGAGAAGGATTTAGTGTTTGAGCTGCGAAGTGCCAGAGCAACGCTTCCTTGGCGAAAGGCGATGTGACCGGAACCCTAGCTTCATTTCTAGCTGGCATTTTCTCTAGTCTATCCTGAACCGATGCCGGAGATGGAATTTCGATGATTTTTGGGGTCGAGAAAACTCTTAGCCCTTGCCATAGGTCCTCCGTGTAGTCCACCATTTCCTCTTCTACAGGCAAACCTTCACCAAGATCCATGTTGACCATGACCACTCCTCCACCGATTTGAATAAAAACCCAAAAAAGCTCATTTTGCCCCTTTGTTGCTATTTCCTGTCTTTGCTCTTCCTGTCCTCCATGGAGCCCTCACGAGCTCCCGCCTACACCACTTTCATTGACCAAGAGCCACAGGTTCGTGACCGCCGCGGACCTCCAATTCCAACATTTATATTAGTTTATAAAAACTAATCTAATATTTAGTATTTATAACTAAAGTACAAAACAAAATATATATTATAAATTTTTAAGTTTTAAGCTTTCAAAATGCAAAACTAATAGTCTAAGTTGAGTGTGCAGAGACTTACTCACATCAAATTGAAAGTAAACAATAAAATTTATATAATGTTTACCTTATAATACGTGCCAAAAATGTAGGCATATTTATCGTATTCGTATTATGTCGAATATTTGGCAATTTTCGAACTCCCTCTAAATTTCCGTACAAGAAAGTTCAATATGACGCATTGTGCTACTATGTTTCATTTGGACAATAAATAAAAGTGACTCATGAGCCATGGATTTAAATGGGTTGTGGGTCCATGAAGGCTCATGGAACTGACCAGGAAGCACATAAAAGGGTTTGTGGGAGAGATGGTACATGCATCAAGGAACAAAAGGGTAGATCTATTTTTTTTATCCATACATATGAGTTTGATTTGGCATATATTGTGATCGATATGTTTGTTTCATTTCTTGGATGGTCATCACATTTAAATTGTGTGGAGTTTTCATTAACGTTATAAAGAGTGCATAAAGATATAAGAAAGGTCTTGGTCATTAGTAAAAGTTATAAGTGACAAGGGTGTATATATTTTGCATGTGTTTGTTACTAAGAAGATGTAATATAAGGTGTAATTGCACTTTTCATTATAGGGTATTTAGTGTAAGAAGTTACAAGGGTGCTTCCAAACATTGTAATTGGAGTTATACGGGTTTTTGTGGCAATTTGGAGTTATAAGATGAAAAATGTTTTAAATAAAGCTATTTTTTTTAGTCCTAAGATTCACTTGAAATTGAATATGAGGGTCTTAGGAACTTTTGTGTGTGTGTTTTGGTGGAATATGGTGGATGACTTGGTCTTTTCATTCTCTTGTCTACACACACATATCACAGTTTCATATAAAGCACTCTCACTTTTCAAAGGACGTAAATATAAAGTGCACAAGTTGCACATTCAACTAGATAACACACTAGTCATAAAAGCATTACAAAACATTCTATCATATAGAAGGTGTCTCGCACTTATCACTATAAATATTTTTGTGCAAGAGTTTGGAGTGTCATTTTGCATTTTGTTCACATTGTAAGGTGGTATTTTTCAAGGGAAACCATTTACTTGTGTACGTTGTAAAACCCACCTGAAATTCAATAAGGGGTTCTAAAGAGGACTTGTGTCTTCTGCGGTATTTTCTGAACATCATGCACTTTAAAATGGTGAGAATTGAAGAAATGTTTCAAATGCTACACACATTTCATATCCATGATTCCTATGCATAAGAGAACTCTTACTACAATTACTACATGCTTACAAGTAATCAAGAGAAAAGATGACATGCTCAAAAGTCCAAACAAATTGGTCTGTAATGAATTGTGTCTTCTTAGACAACAACATCAAGAAGACATCAAGCATATTCCAATTAGAAAACAAGTAAGGGATTGTGAAGACGATGTGTTGCATGAACTAACTAAGGTAAAAAAATGAATACCCTAAGGTTAACGAGGAAGATAAGAATATTGTTGGGTCGGGGTTTTATTTTGGGAAACTTGGTACCTATTTTGTTAATTTTGGTCGAAGGTTGTGGCGAATTGGTAAAAAGAACAGTCACCTCCAACAACTAAGTCAAAGCTCAAGGAAAAGTACCTGTTTTGAAGAAGACCAACCAAGAGGTTGCTTAGTTAGTTAGGATTTTTGTCCACTTATGTAATGAGTCGAGTAGTGGGAGTGTGATGTAAATAAGGCCATTAGAGATTATAAATATGTAATGGGTTGGGCTTACAGGAGATGTAGAGAGATATGCATAATAAGGGAAATAAATTAGCAAGTCGATGTAATGTTGTTTTTATTTGAATTTTGAGTTGAGTCACAAGATATGAGTTGATATGCAGGTTGTGTACGTAGATTTGTTGTAAAAGATGGTTGAGAAGATGTCTATAATCTGAGTGCATAGACAAGAAGCGTTCGAGTTGCAACTCTTGTGAATAAACGAGTGATTTTGTCGTTTTCTCCTAGTTTGGGTTTCCATGTTAAATCATGGTGTTCTTTTGTGTATGCGTTCTTTCTTGTTGAATTAGTAAATGAGTAGTACGAATAGATAATTAGTCTAATATGGATGAATGTTGTGTTATATTGATGGCCACATATATCCATTATATGTCATGAACATGGATGTCTATTTATGTCACAACCTATGATCTGTCGATGTAGGATCTATCAATATGGTTTTCTGTTGAGTTATATGTTAGTGTAAAATCCCCTTAACCGCTATAGAAGATTGGTTCTTGAAAATACCATAGGTACTTCAGGTGAGACCTCATCTTCCTTATAGGTATTGCAGGGACGCTTCAACCCCTCTTGTGTCGGTATCTTGGTATTTGTTGATATCAGTCAATATGAACCGGGGTTAGTGTGAGTTTGTGCCAACAAATGGTTTCATTTCAAGTAGAGAAACTACTTTGGAAATAGGTGTTAAGTAAGATTGATATAAATGATTTACAACATTTGCTAGTTACCTTTGACTACCTCATCAAATTTTAAACATACACACCTTTTAGGGATTGATTCATATGGGAGGGCCCACTTTTTTTCCACCTTTAAACAACAAAGAGAATTCTTCCATACTAAAATAGTCTACAAAGGCATATCCTAATTGTCTCTTATCTATAAATCATCACTATCTCATTGAACCCCTAATTAAAAGTCGACCCTCAAAAACTGGCTAATAAAAACCCTCGTAAACACAATGTTAATCCGTAAGAAAATCTATAATAAAAAATCAATCATATAGATTTTAAAATTAATATTGATTTTTATATAATTATTATGGTAACATTGAAAGATAAAAATATAAACTTCTTTAATTTTGAATTCTTAAAAAAATGTGCCATATTAAATCCTCATAAAGAGCCAATTATAGATTTTGAGGCTTTCACATAAAATCAAATAAATCAAAAGATACCCCATATCTAGGACTCAATAAAATCACAAATTAGATAAAATTTGGCATTCATGAGGTTAGGAATGTGAACGTAAATGTTAGTGCAGGGTCGGATTAAGGTGTGTAGCCCATGTATTGAGAGGCCGTGGCAAGAGATGAAAGGAAAATGAACCCATGCACAGTCACGGTAGAGATAAAATTGCAAGTTCAACCTTCCTTGCTATACAAATCTAGCTTAATGAAACAATTAATACAAATTGCTTGTGTGAAATTTTATACGATTCGGAGTTGTAATTAAACATAATGCAAAGTGCTCCACATTATTATTATTATTATTATTATCATCATCTCGAATACACCTAAACACACATAAATTCAGTTTGTAATTTCTTTAATGTTGATCTATTGAATATTGCCTAAACCCCGAAAATATATTTCCCTAACCATATTTGGAATTAATTACACAATCTGGATCTTAACAAGGCCATGGTGGGGACAAAATATACAAACCACAAATGGAAACAACCCATGGCCACCTTCCCACTCTAAATCCTTGTGAAAACGTCATCATGACAATAATATGTTTTCCTAAAAAATGAGTTTAAAAAAATGGACTTATGTAAAGTAAAAAATTAAAACCAGACACCATATATCATGTGTAGATTGTTCTGCAGGTTGTACCTGAACCTAAACCATTCAGATGACTGAATGTTTAGGTTTGTTTTGCAA
Organism: Pseudotsuga menziesii; assembly: GCA_001517045.1. Lineage (NCBI taxonomy): Eukaryota > Viridiplantae > Streptophyta > Pinopsida > Pinales > Pinaceae > Pseudotsuga > Pseudotsuga menziesii. The sequence continues at coordinate 264,952 of LPNX010259121.1, forward strand.
GCTATCCTTGAACCTGAACTCAAAGTGTCATCCATGTATATACAACATTCATGACTCTAGCAAGAGAAATTCGAGAGCCGAGAGCATGCCCTGAAGGGTTTGTGAGTGTTGTCTAAGTTTAACTCTTCACCACGATGGGATGTTATACATGGTGGAACTATTAGCTGATCTTAGTCGCAGTATGTTTGATTATTCAGTTTTAATAGTTTCTCTAGGGTTTTCCTAAATATGACTCTTTAGTTTTCTACTAAGTATCTTATGGCTCAATAATCGATTGATATGCCTGATAGATACTTGGCAAGGGCCGTTGAACCTGTTATTTAACTGGCATTTCCACTATGATAGGGTTAAAGTTAATTTTTTTAGGGTTGAGTGTTGTGACCTATCCCTCTCATTATTTTTTACTCTTAGGTTTTTGCCTTCTTTTGAGTTTTTTCGTTAATCCTGGGATTATGGGTCAAAAGAAAACTAGTCCTACGTCCAGGGTTACGAATACTAGTAGTCGTTCAACCTCTCTGGGGGATATATCTGCACCACAGGAAATTTTTGACAATACTCAGAAGATGACTGATTTCAAGTCTAGTAATGGTCGGTCTTCTTCCTGTCAGTCTGACAAAGAGGGCTTAGGTGGAATTTTCAAAAAGAAGTGTATTTGAAGGAAGAGATTCCCTCTCAACCTTGCGCAAGGGAATAATTTCATGGTCATGAATGACATTCCTTTATCTGAATTGGCCATGTGGATCGTTTCAGTGGAAGAGGGATTACGGTACAAAATTTTAGGATTTGGTGGAAGAGGGATTATGGTGCAAAACTTTAGGGTCTGGTCTAGGGACCTTTGGGTTCTAATCATCAGTTATGCCCTGGATTGTTACGCCTTAACCAAAGGCTAGTTTGTGACCATATTTCAGAATTTGGAGGATGCCATCCTCATCTAGAAGGGGTATTGGATTTTAGGTAATTATGTATTTATTAATTCCAGATGGATTCCCTCTTTTAATGTTGGCTCTACCAAACTGACCAAGAAATTGATTTGAGTCAAGCTACCAAGACTTCCTCCTGAACTGTGGTCTGAGGAAATATTTGAACTTATCGGGAATGCCATAGGCTCATTCATCAAGGAATATTTCTCGTTCATGGAATCCAGAATCATGACGGTGGCCAAGATTCTGGTCAAACTATATTTACATGAAGGGTTATGGGATGAAAATTCCATAACCAAAGGGGTTCTAAACAATTACTAGAATACATAGGTATCCATTTTCGGTGTAACAGGTGTCACTCCTATGGACACATGATCAAAGAGTGCAGTATGCCCTTCATCAGTCATTATTGGCATAAAGAATAATCTTCCCTAGACCCTGTAGGTACTCTGGTGGATGTTTTCCCTTTAGTGGTGGTTGATCAGCCTTCTACAGGTACTATCCCTTCTTTGGACCTAGATGAAAGTGGCCCTTCTGTCACTTCCTGGGTGGATTTGCTACAAAAGCCAATAAGATAATGTTCGAAACCATGTGCTTGCGCTACATCGAATAGTTCTAGCGTCGAAGTTTTAAAAGGTATTCTTGTTTCTAAACTAGATCCTCTATTTCCTCTAAAAGATATAGTTCCTGCTAAACAGTTGTCCCATCTGACTCTGATCAAGAACCCTAAGATACCTGTTTTGTTATATCCTTCACTATATTTTGACCCACCTATTGTATTTCCCCCCAATATAGTCTCCTTTGTTGCTCCATCGGTCCTTACACATAAGGATGGGTAGGTACATAGGTTTCCTTTTGCAACAGGAATTATGTTTCCTTTATCTGGATCGTCTGGATCCTTCCCTGCATAATATTTTTCCCTTAACCCTATCAAATATTTTTCCATCTGAGGAGGGCTCTTTCTGTAACCATAGCATGTTGTCAGTTGAGGTTACTCTAGGACTCTCACCAGCCGCTTCATACCCTCCTAGTCCTTCGTCTAACTCACTCCATTATCCCCGACCTCCCTCTGATACCGATCTTCTCTCTTCGGAGTAACCATTATCTTCTCTTGCAATTAATATGCCTTCTACTTTTCTCCCCCTACTCTCCTCCCTGATACCTCCCCTTTCCACCTCTCTGGTTATTTTTGTTCTCGTTGAGGTCATTTATGAGACCGCTAAACCTGTTATTGTTTCCCCAAGTTAATCCCTCTAATCCTCTTTGAAGGCTTCCACATAATGGGGTTTGGGTCCTGTTAATCCTCGTCCTCTCCTAGACTCAGAGGTAGAATCTCAGTCTTGGATAAGGCTAGGCAACAATGTATTATAGATATTTCCAATGGCAAGCAATGGACAATCTCTAGGGAACTTAGAGAATAGGCCTATAAACTCGCAGTTTCTTAATACTTATTCTATCCTTGAACTGCAGAGGGCTTGGACAGCCCTCTAAGAAACTAGCCCTCAAAAGGTCGGTTTCTCTTCACCATCCTATCATTTTACTTCTACAAGAAACACTCATTTCTGGTGATGCTATTATTACAAATCTAGGTCAACTCTTTCCAGGTTGGAATTTTAGTTGTAGTGACGTTATTGGTCATTCTAGTGGTGTGATAATGGGGTGGTCAAGCAAAATATATTTTGTGTACTAATTCACAGTTTGTTAACTCAGGGCTTGGTACTAGTCTTTTCCCAAAGGAATTTGGGCAATCATTCATTATCCTGAACATATATGGCCCTAATGTTGGCAAAACTAAATACTGGGATTGACTGCTTAGTTCAGGTTTTCATTGTTTGGATAGATTCATCTTGGGTGGAGACCTAAATTTCTTACTGGGCGAAGCAGAAACATGGAGGCCTAATGCTATCAAAGATCTATTAACATATTACTTTATTGGGATTATTGATGAGAAAGGTCTTATTGATCTCGCTCTTGTACACCTCAAACCTACTTGGAGCAATAAAAGAGTGGTGGTAGACTGTGTTTCCAAAAGATTAGACAAGTTCCTTATCAACGAGGGTGCTCTTTTGATGGCTCCCACCATTCAACAATGGATTGGTGAGGATGGCCTATATAATCACCATCCTTTATTTTTGGAGTTCACATTTATCTTGAATAAACCCTCATCCCCATTTAAGTTTAATGCCGCTTGGCTACAACATGATTCCTATAAGCATTTGATTAGGAAGAAGTGGATCCCTTTTAATCCGGGTAGCTCCTCTATGGCTACTGAACAATTCGCCTATAACCTTAAAATGGTAAAGAAGGCTTCCAGATCATGGGCTACTCATCATCAAAGGGGCTTGGAGGATGGCCTCTTGCATATCAAAATGGAACTGTCCAATTTCACTATAAGTCATCCCCAGGGGTTTGCTTCCATGGATCAGAAAGAGTAAAATATGGAATTGGAATTTAAAAATAAGATGTTAGCAAAAAAGGAATTATCTATTAGACTTAAAAGCATATCCATATGGCTTGAACAGCGTGATGGTAATACCAAATAATTTCAAAAATTTTATAGACATAGGATCTCCAACAATACTATTTGGCAACTAGATAATGGCGACGGTCAAATGTTCTCTTGTTTTGATGATCTCGCTGAGGTAAGATCAATACATTTCTCATCTCTATATAAGGAATATGTTGGATCTTCCCTTGGGAACATGATGGATTTGGTGGCTTTCTACCCTAATACTACTTCAGAGGAGCAGAATGATCTGATGTTCAAACATGTTAGCATGGAGGAGCTCAAGACTGCGATCTCTTTTATGAAATTTGATAAAATCCTGGGGCCGAATGGTTTCCCTATATAATTTTGCGTTGTATTCTTGGAAATTTTATAGAATGATCTACTTGTTGTTGCAGAAGAATATAGGGTCAAGGGCAGGATCCTTGGTACTTTTAATAGTATTGTTTTATCACTTATCCCTAAGAAGGACAGAGCCTCGAATTTAGATGATTATCATCCCATTTCGCCGTGCAATGCAATGCATAATATTGGTGCAAATATTATCGCCGACAGAGTTAAAGGCTTCTTGGCTGGGTTTATCTATATAGAACAATTTATTTTTCTCAAGCCCATGCATATTTATGAACCCATCGCCATAACACAAGAGGTATTGAGACTTGCACTCTGCCAAGTCCAGGAAATCACCTTTGGCTCTCTTTAAAGTTGACCTCTCTAAAGCGTATGATCATGTTATTTGGTATTTGATCAGACTAGTTCTTCTCTGGATTGGGTTTTCACTTAATTTGGTGAAATGGATCCTTGCCACTGTACAATCAGTCTCTTTTTTGTGCTTATAAATGGCTCGGCCTCTAAGTTCTTTAGGCTTGGTTGTGGTTTACGATAGGGATGTCCCTTGCACATTTGTTATTCATCATTATGATGGATAGGCTCATTCAATTGGTGACTAAAGCAACTTATTTGAGGTTATACAAAGGGTTCAAGTTTGATGGCAACACTTTCATTTCTCGCCTATTTTTTGCTGACGATTTTTTGTTCTTTACAGATGGTTCCTGTAGGGATGCGCTTATCTTTAAATCCTCTATAAGAATATTTTGTTCAGCCATAGGTATGATCATTAAAAATATTAAATCTTCGATGTCATACATGAATCTGGATCCAAGGGAGGAGAACTAACATCCTGCAAACTTTGATTACACTATAGTGAATGTGACCACAGACCTTAAATATCTTACGTATCTTATAAATCCTAACGATTACTCATCTAAGGACTGGGCTTGGATGATGGTGCGCATTGAGAATAGGTTGAATCTCTAGTGCAACAAATGGATTTCACGGGGGGGGGGGTTGGGGGGGGGGTAGTTTGATCAAATCAATTATTGAAGCCATCCATGTTTACTAGTTTGTGTTGTCATATGTTCCTATTAGTATCTTCTGGAGGCTCCATATTCTCTGCAAAAAAAAATTATGGGGTGCCAAGGATAAGGCTCGAGTATTCTCATGGATTGCTTGGCAACAAATTTCCCATCCCAAAGCTCTAGGAGGATAGAGTATTAAGGACTTGACTTATTTTTCCAAAGCACTTGTTGCTAAATGCTCCTGGAACATCGTCTGTGGATCTGGTTTGTGGAACCACATTATTCACGTCAAATATATTGCTCCTCTATGTACTGTAGATTGGATTCAAGCCACCAATAAGTCCCACCCAAAATATTCTATCATGTGGAAGTAAATAATTAAATCCTTTGATCTTATCGGTGGTTGGATGGCCTGACAGATTGGCAACAGAAGATCTATAAGAATAGGACAAGACTCATGGGTTGGTGGAAAATATTTTGTTCATTTCCCAGCTGATAAGATACATAATCTCACGAAACGTGGATTTGCACATTTGCACCATATCTACTTACAGAATGAACTTCCATTATCTTATCAGTCTCGGATCTCGGCTGTTGAGCTAGATCTATCTAATGAAGACTCTCTCATGTGGGATCGATATATCCTTAGTTTGCAGAACATTTTGGTTCACCTTTCAAATAGGTTGGATGCTCTTATATGGGCTATAAATTCCAAATGTGGCTCCTCTGCTCCTAAGCTGGGTTGTCTGATGCTCAAAGAAATGGAATATGATCCACATCAAGAATGGTGGTTTCACAACATTTGGAAGCTTACTTGCCCGCTCAAAACTAAGATTTTCTCCAGGCTTGTCCTTGATGGTAAAATCCTGGTTTGGTATATCTTGATTAGGCTTGTCCTTGATGGTAAAATCCTGGTTTGGTATATCTTGATTCACATATTTTTATCTGGGCCTAGTAGATGCCCTTTATATGAATTGGATGTTGAATCCATTGATCACCTATTCATTCATTATTCATATGTCCGTGAAGTGTGGTGTCACCTTTCTCTTTTAGCAGGCTAACCACTTATTTGGACAGGAACATATGTTCAACAAGCTTGGCTTTCTTGGACTCGCAGTATTTATATTTCTTCATCTACAACCCTTCCTGTATTTGTTGTGTGGGGTATTTGGATTGCAAGGAATAAGAAACTATTTGAAGACGTACAAATCCCTGCACAAGTATTTTCTTCTCGTAGTTATGGAATTTACAAATCTTTCCCTTTGCAGGTCTCTATTAAACATGATCGAGTCATTAATGACCCCATTAAGGATGGATCTTTCCTGTGAGCCTACATGGATGGAGCTTCCCAATGAAGGCCTTGGGTTGGTGGCACGTATGGCATTCTTCATCTTTCCAGCTCAAACTCTTTCCATTTCACTGCCGGATTGGGAGACGCAATGAACAATTTTACAGAATTTGTTGTTATCAAAATGCTCTTGAGGATCTCACTTTCTTTAGGTGTGGATGGACTGCATGTATTTGGAAACTCAAAATTAGCAGTGGATTGTATTAAATTGAGAAATCCCCCATGGGACATTTTTCTTCTTCCACTTTATGAGGAAATCAACAAGGTCAGACAACACTTTCAATGGCTATCTTTTTAGAACATTTTCAGAGAAAGAAACTTTGTGGCTGACTCTAGTCTCTTTCCAAGAAAGGATTCCTCTTACCGAATGGTTTTTTAGAAACATGGGATATGTCTGACAGCTCTATGGTTTTTTTGGGTCGCCGTCGATTTTAGTTTCCAATATATGTTGGATATGTTGAAATGATTATCAGTTTTTTGTAACTATCTTTTAATAGTTTTTTTATAGATTGTTGAACAATCACCATTTTGGAAGGCACTAAGTATTGATCTTTATCGAGAATTGTATGACTTTGAGATCTATTGAACAATATGGTTTTATTAATATAAGGTTGTGATCTTTTTCATTGGGAAAAAAATCATGTGTAGAAGGTACAAAATAAAATAAATAAAGGAACCAAAATTCATTAAAAAAGGAAACCAAATATATAGTATTAAGCATAAATCAATACGCCAAACACATAAAATTACATGCAAAAATCATTCAGAAAGTGTTAAATGAACTATTTGTTTTGTTATTATGTCCTTGATATATAGTATTCGTTCGAGGACATTAGTTCAGCAAGGAGGAGATTAATTTTTCCCTAGACTATAGTTTTAACATTGTTGTTTAGAGTTTATATTAAAAACAATTTTTAAAAATATATTTATTTAAAATGTTATTGGTTACTAGAGGCTGATGGTTGCCTCATTTTGCATTTCCCACCTCCTGACGGCCAACAGACATTAACCAAATTTAATGTCTCAGACATGCTGGCCATTGAAATCTCTAATGATGGCTGACCTTGGTCATTTAATGAAATCACAGGTATCATTCACAAGTTTCCAAGCAATGGAAGATGTAAAGTTCATCAAGGAAAATATATTTTATCAAGTCATCATGGATAAAATTGCGCCCAAGATTGTGGTCATTTTGGTCATCACATCTGAAGTATATTACATTTCATATGTCGAAGAGAATCGCACTCGTGATCACATAGGAGTGATCTGCCAAAAGTTTCATCACCAGCCAAGCTTGATGCACATTTCAAAGAGAAAACAATTGAATTAAATTGTATACATACTGTTAGGATTATAATCCTCCCTTGTCTAATTTGGTCGGTCACCTAGAGTCAATTAGTCATTAATTGGGTCCACTAGTACTATTGGGTCCACTTGGCCTAATAGGGCCAGTACATGTAGCATTCACTGGAGTGTGGGGAACACTTCTAGAATTTAACTTCCACTTACTGCATGTGCATGCATCAGTTTGGGCCCCTCCTAGACCAATCCACATTTTAGGATCCACTGGGAGTCTCGACACCAACCTACTTCAGTTAGTTGGAGTTAGTACTAGTTAGTCTTATTTAGCCCCCAGTTACTTTCAGTTAGTTCACAATCAGTTAGTTAGCGCTATTTATACATGACTAATGCATCGCTGCATGTGGAGTAGGCACCTTTTCCCACCTACCACACTTAGTTGCACCGAGTTAACTAGATATCACTTATTTATTGAGTTGTTGGACATCTGGGAGTTGATCTGTTGGACTCCGATAGTGATTTAGACAACTTCAGTTAGACATGCAATTAGGTAGAGTCAATCAATCTGAATTCCTCTATCATGCATTCGAATTGACTGGCTATTAATACCAGTGTATTACATTGTAATTATTATCCAATTGCTTTTGATTAATGAAAGCATTCACAACTGCAAGCCATTTTTTGAACTATTTAATTCTTCAATCCTGAGTAAAATTGATCCTGATCTATTTTGTGAGTTGTGTGTTGATCCACAGATCTATGTGCTCAATTTTATACAAACATGGTGCTTGGGAAGGAAATGATATTCATCTTATTGTTATGAAGATAACCACTGATATTTCTAGGAATCTATTTTCAGATGCCATTTTGTAAATATATGGTAATGAATTTTGCAAAACCATTGAAAACCCACTTTCTAAACGACCTCATTTATCTATCTCATAGATTGTTTTCAAAAAAATTGAATGGATTTGTAGGAATCTTCCTTCGATTGACACTAAATTTCCCAAAATGGCAGTTGTTTTTGGAAGTGACATGATTGAGGTTATGTCAATACATATTTGATAATGTAACCGGTGTGATATGGATTGATGGATCTTGCTTTTAGTTTTAAAAACAACTATTAAGAAGAATCCAAGAGAGAGTTGAGCTCAAGAGCTTGGCTTGGAGTATAAATATCCATGTGATTTGTATGTAAAAAAAGATCTTCAAGAAGGAAGGAGGAGATAGTAATAAAAATATATCATTTTATTACTCAATTATGTGTTATGTTATTCACTTTCAATTTCTGAAATCGTCTCAGTAATTACTCCAATGTATGCATTGAAAAGTATATGGTTGCAGCTGTTGATTTGTAGTTGGTGTTACTCTTGGGCTCATGATCCATATGGTAAGGGCCCGCCGTCATATATTTTGAAGCATTTCTTTGTTGTTAGTGTATAAATATCGTGCACGATAGGGTATCTACTTTTGTTTATGTATGACAATTTAACTTTTTTCAAGTGTATTCTTGTAGAATATTAATTCTTCAGTTGCAATTTCTTAAGGTGTGAATAATTTCATGCAAGTAGCAATAGATCTATGGACAAATTTGTCAATTGTTTATGAGTAATTTATTTATCTTGGCTTTCATTTTGGTAGAACTTTGACGAAATTCATTTTTAAAATCTTGGTGTTTGATCACTCATGTGGTTTTACATAAACCACATTTTTTCAAATTGCAATTTAGTATCATTGTGTGAATTTCTTCCATTCAAGACATGTTCCTCATTACAAATTCATTTTAATTATGTGATTGAATCTGGTAACTCTTGTAAACTGTAATTGTTTCCTTGTATTGAGCTTGTGCAATTTTGATCCATTACTAGCCATCTAATATATTTGTCATGAAAATTATTTACAAAATTGGCAAGTGTCAAATCACATTTTATAGTTCACGATTTGTTTGACATATTTTGTATATAAACTTTTCTCCTTATTAACTATGGTCCCTCTAAAATGTTTTCATATTCCTCGGCATACCATAACATTTTTGTTTCAATATATCGTGCCTCTGTCATCAATTCGTTTTATCTTCCTCAAGCTAGTGAAACATTTTTTCAACCAGCGGTATTGAATGTTTACATAAATAAATTATATTTGTTGATTGAAGTTGTCATTGATTCCAACAGTTCCCTTTGAGGTTTTTTGGTTGTATTGGTTCCTTTTGTGGAGCCCTTGAGGGTTAGTGTTTGTTTTGTGTTGTCTGTGGTTGTTTGTGCCAAAGGATCCCTTTTGACCTTGTCCAAGTCCAAGACTGAAGCCCTTGGATTCCTTACAACAATGGAAAATTCCTTGGCTACCCATTGACTTGGTTAAGTGCCCCTTAGTTGTATATTGGTCCCATTTGAGTCATGTGTTGTATCCCTTGCTCGTGATTTCCTTTTGTTGTCTCTATGTTGATTTTCATACTTGTACTTGTTATGGTCTCTTTGTTTGATGATGTTGATCCTACATGTCCCTTCACATATGGTAGTTTGCTCCATAATCCCACGAGAATGTTGATCAAACCCTTGCTCATATTACATGGAACCCTTTCATGGCGATGAATACTTTGATATCTTAAACAAGCCCTTGTTGATGATGGCATGCTTCAAAAAATAAATGATGAAGATCTTGCTTGATGTTGATGCCATGATGATATAGGATAACCTTACCTTTGAATAAGTTCTTGGAACCCAAAACATATGTGGGTTGATATTCCTTGGAGCCACTACATGGTTGATGATGCCCTTTGTGGAGCTTGAAGTGCATTGCACTTGGTTGTAAAATTTATTGAACCCACACACATGGAACATGGACCACTTGATGGGAATGGTATTGGTTCATTATAATGATGATGTCCTTGTATCCATGATGATAATATTGATGTGGCCATGGATCCCTTGGACATGGTAGTATGTCTTTGATGTCCTTCATGGTGGCTTGTGATGATATAACCCACATAGACCTCAAAGAATCCATCTTGCTTGATGATGATGATGAAGTCATATGATAATTAAGCTCTTGTGCATGGCCTTAAATCCCTTATAAATGCTTGAAGAAACATTCAAAAAGTTATCAAGTTAATTTCGGATGTCCTACATAAATTGAAGAAAAGAAGGGTAAAATACCAAGTAATTGCAAATAATCCCATTATAAGTAGATATTTCTCGTCAATCCATTTGCATTGATATGTGGAGCGTCTCCTAACTCCTTATGGTTGATGAGTTTTGATTTTTTTAAGTTAATGTATTTTTTCCCCTTTACAAGTAGGTCGACCTGCTAAAAGAATTCAATTACTTTTTAATTAAAACTATTAAAAGTTGGACACACATGTGAATAAATCCTCCATGACCTATATAAATAGAAGATCAGACATTTCATTTTTTCGTCAATCAAGTCTCTCTTTGGTATTTCGCAAGTCTTGGAGAAAAGTGTGAAACTTTTTGGAGGAGAAATATTTGGGCATCTTTGAGGATTGAAGAGATTAAGTAAAGTTGGTATAAATTTCTCATATGAAATTAGAATTAAAAAATTCTTAAATCATTGCAAATATTGCTGTGAGGCTTATGTGATTAAATGATCTAGAGTTTATTTTAGTTTATTTATTGTTTCTTTATATCACGGGGTCTTCACTTGTTGAACAATATCCTATCACATTAGTTCATATTGTGGGTTTTAAAATTATCAAAAATTGAACCAATATATTGCAGGTATTGGGGGGGATGAGGGGTTTAAGGTGGGGGTGGGTAGGGTGGTTTATAAGGATTGAGGTATAAAAAGGGTGGGGAGGAGGTTTTAAGTATTAGGAGGGGGTTTCAACAAAAAGAGTTTGGGTCAATATCTCTGGAAATTAAGGGTATTCTTTAATATCCCATGATCATATGTGATATGTGAGAGTTTCACTAAGTAAAGTCCCCATGCTTCATATTGTGATCTTCGAAAAGGAATGCAAGAAGCTTGGTACATGTTGGTTCAGTTGAGAACGATTAGCATAGGTTTCCTTATGTGCAGTTGCTCTGACTCACACTTGCTAAGTTGTATGAGCAGTTGGTTTGAATGAGGTCGACTGAGTTTGGTGTGCAATTGGTTAGACTCAAATTGATTGATTCGGATGATGTGAGGAACAAATTGATTAGACATATTGTTTTACACAGGTTGTTGGTATAGTTTATTAGTACAGGTGTGGTGCAGTGGTCAGTTGATGAGAAGTGGTCAGATGATGAGCAGTTATAGTGGATGAGTAGTGGTCAAAAGTAATAATTGATGAGCAATGGTCAGCAATGATAGTTGTTGTGCAGTGAGGTGCAGGTTGAGCAGTGTGGTGCAGTGTAGTACATGTGTTGATTAGCGGGTCCACAGGATCAGTGCAATCATGGTTCAATAATTTCTATCTTCATATCAGGGTGGCAAGACGGGGTAAGGAAATTTAGGGAGTTAGAGATTCCTTCAGGTTGCAACCTATAAATCAAGGGTTGTAGCCTCCTTCCAGTTGTAGTTGGAGAATTGAATCCATTGTAACAAGGGGGTTGTTTTGTCCTTCCAAATTTTGCTGTAAAACTATTATTATACGTATTTCATGGTTTTTCCCTCATGACTTGGATTTCCACGTAAAAATATTGTGTATGGTTGTTTTTTAGGATTATTATTAATCCTCTCTTTGTCTCCTTTGACCACATAAAGTCTATTTGACTAATTTCCCTAGCTTAGGAGGTCTCATCACTTCACCAGTGCATCGACGAAATAACTAGTATACATCTGCCCCTTACTGCACATGTCTGCATACATTTTGGGTCTCCAAGGACCAATCCCTATTTTATAGGAACCCACTAGGAATGCCACCAACATTATCTAACAGTTGACTCCAGTAGGTCATCAATTATCCTTATTTAAACTATGATTCCCGTCAGTTAGATCACTTCTAGTGTCTCTAGCGCTATTTTGTGTGATTCATGGGAATATAGGTGCCTTTGTTAACCTACCCCATTCATTTAACTTATTGTAACTAATTGTAACTAGTTATTAACTGATTTAGTGATCTCCAATTGCACTAGTTAGCTATAATGGTGATTTTCCCACTCCTAGTTAGCTCTAGAGTCAGTCTAGGTTGGTAGATGCAACTACCTGAGTAGGTATTCAAATTATTCATTGATGTTGTATTATATATTCACCCATAATGTGAATAATCAATTAAGGCAATATTTCTCATATTGTTCTTCAATTATTCTTCTCTTATTTCTCTTGTGCAATTTATGTGAAGACCATTTTTGTCCCGAGATCTACCTATTAGAATATAATATGGTATCAAAGCCTAGCTAGGCTATTCAAATATCCCTCAGGTATTTCCATTGATGCACCAGAAGCAACTGAGTTTCCACATAAATCCTGCAATCTTTGCTTTTCCAATTTTGGATTATGTCCAGAGAAGTCTCTGCAGGTGTGACGGACTCTGAAAATGTGTTCTTTGTAGAAATAGAGGTTTATTCATCTTACAAAAATTATCTTTCTAGTTTTGTGTAGCTATTCAGTTCTCTCACCAGAAGCGCAGCAGAAGAGAATGGATCTATCTAAGATAGTAACCTTGACTTCCTTCGATTATCATGAATGGAACTCCAATATTGAGATACTATTGTGCAACAGAGTTCTCTACAAAGTTACTACGGCCTTAGAAATCGAGCCTAATGTAGTTGTTGAGAAAGCAAGGTGGCATAACATGAAGGATGAAGCTTATGGATTTCTCTCTCTCTCTCTCTCTCTCTCTCTCTCTCTCTCTCTCTCTCTCCAGAACTTCTTTTCCATTTTGATGTATTAACAAGCCTTAATGAAGTGTGGATCAAACTTTAATCCCTTTTCAAAAAGCAAGATGATCTTATAGGACATCAATTGGAGAATGAGTTGATCTCATTGAGACCAAGTGAATTCGAAACCATTGAGGAATTCATCACCAATTTTAAGTCACTATTTCTTTTGCTCAAGCAGTTTGGGATTGAGAATAAAGAATACCAATTAATCCTCTCCATTCTATCAAAGTTGGGTCCAGAATACTCAATTTTTTTGTTAACATTATCTGCTACTAAGCTTGCAGTTTGAAATTGGAGGAAGCCATCTTGGATGCATTCATAGATTCTCTCACTAAAAAGAAATTCAAGCTGCTTCAAATGGGGACTCTCAAAACCTCAAAGGATCACGTGCTTGCTGCTCTTTGAAGAAAGAATCTCAAGTCCTAATATGAAGGTTCTAACTCTACTGATGAAGGCTCAAATTTCAAGAAGAAGGGAAACAAGAAAGGAAGATCAAAGTGTACCTATTGCAGAAAATATTCTCACAATGAAAATTCTTTCTTTAAAAATAAAATGGACATCATGATTCAGTTTCTCAAAAGAAACAACATTGTTGTTCCATATTTTGCAAGAAGGGAAAATTCTAGCAATCCCCAAGCGCACTATAACACTATGCAATTCAAAGTTAATGATTCTAATGATTTGTTCACTAGAATAAAAAAAAATTATGATGTCTCTGACTTTGATCCTTATTCTGATATATCAGAATCAGAATTCTCTTTTCCTCCCCTTGAAAAAATACATATCAGTCTCCCAGAGCCATCTCCTCTCAATACTTGTTTTTTACCACTAGTTTATGACTTGTCTTCATCTAAATCCTTCAAAATCCATTGAGATTCTTATTTATTTGATTTAGAATATGCTTTTCAGACTGAAATTCAGGTTATGACAACTCTATCCCATCTATTTGATACTCGGAAGACCCCGCAACTCCCAAATTCCTTAGTTGGTAAACTAGATAATTTCATGGTTTCTTACACTGTATCACTGATGAAATTTGTTATCATGTCTTTGGTTTCTGTCATTAGTTGGTTTTCCTTATCATTGGTTATATGTGGGATTCTTTTAAAAACATTTGGGTCTAATATAACCTTTATTAGGTCAAATTTTAGATCCTTATGCTCACTAGATTTGTCCAATTTTTAATGTAGACGATCTAGTTGCACCTAGTTTTCCTACTATGACTCAACCGGATTTTGGAGCCACTATACCTTGGTTGCTTGCTTCTGCATATGACTTAATTTCTGATATATCATAGCCTCATAAGCTCCATTAAAAAATTATAAATGTTTCACATCATTTTTGGAAAAAGTTTCATGATCGGGTTCACCATTATGCAACTACACTAGAAATTGAGCCTGTTGATTTCATTGATGTTCTTTGGTTAGGAGATGATTGCACAAATATCTTTTTCCATATCTGATTTATGTTCAGATCTGATATTTTATGTTGTCACATCAATAAGCATTCATATGATTCTCCTTCATCGCCAAAATATGAGCTACAAGGGGCTTCTCCTCATGCCTTTTGTCTACACATCATTGAAAAACTGATACATGATCGAGGCATCTACAACAACTCTACAAAGGTTTTCACCAATCATAAGTACATCCAACTTATTAAAGTGAAGAATAAAGACATAGTGAATATATTCATTTAAAATTTATGCCATGTCCATTTTTTAGGAAGGATTTTCCCCATGTGGTTTTTCCTTTTCCCTCATTTTCCATGGACAAATAATTTTTGCATTTAGATTGTAATAGGTGACCTTTGGTCTTAGTTACCGGGGCCCATGTAGTCATAAGTTAGGATTAAATGGGGTTGTTAGGATTATTATTAATCCTCCATTTGTTTCCTTTGAACACATAAATTCTATTTGATTAATTTCCCTAGCTTATGAGGTCTCATCACTTCACCAGTGCATGGGAGACATAACTAGTTGACATATTCCACTTACTGCACCTGTATACATGTATTTGTATATCCATCGATCAATCCTATTTTATAGGAACCCGCTTAGAGTGCCACCCATAGTTTCTAGTAGGTCATTAATTATCCTTAGTTAAACTATGATACCCATCAGTTAGATCACTTCTAGTGTCTCTACTGTCAGTTTGCATGATTCATGGGAATACAGGCTCCTTTTTTCACATACCCCCTTTAGTTAACTGATTGTAACTGGTTATTAACTGATTTAGTGATCTGCAGTTACACTAGTTAGCTATAATGGTGATTTTCCCACTCCTAGTTAGCTCTAGAGTCAGACTTGGTTGGTAGATTCAACTACCTGAGTAGGTATTCGAATTATTCATCGATGTTGTATTACATATTCACCCATAATGTGAATAATCAATTAATGGAAAATTTCTCATATTGTTCTTGAATTATTCTTCTCTTATTTCTCTTGTGCAATCTATGTGAAGACCAATTTTGTCCCAAGATCTTCCTATTAGAATCTAATAGTTTTTCTATGCTTCTTATGTGATGATGATACGATGATATGTGATGATGATCTATAATTGTTGATATAATGATAACAATGTACTCTGCATAGTATTGAATAAGTTGTTGATGATTGTTATTGTTGAAAAAAGTGACAAGCTATATACATTGTTCACCCCCCCCTCTGAGTGTGCTCGGTGCGTCCAATAATATTATCATATGTAATTCCATGTCATTCCAATATGATATGAGAATGTAATGGTTTCATTCTTTCCAACGTGTTTAATTATATATTGCTAATTGTTATGTTATGTTCCTTAAAGTATTTTTATTTTTTATTTCTAATAGTGTTTATGTTATAATGTTATTGCTTTGTATTTTGTGTTATGTTTTGAATTATAAAGTTGTTAAATGTTAAATTTATGTTAAATATTAAATGTTCTTTTGTTTAATACTTTGAAATTTTGATAATATTAAGAAACCCATGCTCATAGTTGGCCTTAATGTGGGTGGCAATGTCGAGGACAGTGCCACCACATGGCTCTTGTTGTTGTAATACAATTGATATAAGAAAATAACAAGAACCACATTGCTCCTCAGCCCAACAACATGTGTGTAATTCAATCTGGGTTTTTAGTGGATAGGTTTTGTATCTCCAGCAAAGCAGGTTGTGTATCAATTAGTAATGGTATGTGGCAATCCGGTTAATATCAATCGATACGGTAACACAAGCCAAAGGTGGTAAGTCTTTCTGGGTAATATTGCATATATGTTGTAAGTAAAGCTCAAGGTTTCAATATGGTTAATATAGTTTTCTTCTCATTTGTAAGGTAAGCAAAATGTGTTAAGTGTTGATGCATAGAGGGAAGCTAATTGCATCTGCAACAGAGGCAGAAAGGTATTAAAAAGGGAGGGAATCTACTTGCATATCTAGTAGAGGAAAAAAGGTGTTAAGTGTTAATTCATGTTGGATAATGTGACAACAACTTCCCATAGATGTGGATCTAGATCCTATTATTCAACTTGTGGTTGAGATAAGGAAACCTATCTTAGAATGTATAATTAATGAAGTCATTTTTTCATAACTGTGTAAGAGATCCTATATATACATTTAAGCATGTAGAGGAAATTTGGGTGTGGGTGCTCCAAACAAGAGCCAGGGGATCCAAGCCAGTCTATGTTGTTTTAATCTCCTATTGTTTTTTAGCAATAAGATGATTTTTCCATTATCCCCTGGATTTTTCCCCTCCAAGGGTTTTACCATGTAAATGACTATGTTCTTGTGTGATTTATGGTATGTGATTTTCTCTTATATTCTTTGTTGTTTAGATTTATTCTTGTGTGCTTCTTATACGCAACAAGTGGTATCAAAATGAGAGTAAAGAATGGTGTACATGTGGATGCAGAGAAGATTCGAGGCTTTGATGTTTTTTCTATCAAAGCTTACGTGAGTATTTGACCATTCCAACACGATAGTTGAAAGGACGACTCCAAGGAAACCAGAAAGGAGGAAATAACCCAAGGTATGTTGTAGGGAAAGGTTCCAAGAGAAACTAATGTGCCCATAGGATGTAAATCTATAGAGGACATGATGAGATCTTCACACACAAAGCTTAAAGTGAAGGAAAACAATGACAAGGGTTTTGCATGTGCAAGAGGAAATCAACTCTCAAATTTAATCCTTTCCATCCCTTCCAAAGGGTTATATCCCTTCATAGGAGTGTAAAGTTAAAATTGCTCTTCAAAAAAATTTAAAATATGAATTTATCCTTCCAATTAAGAAGGACATAATTTATATCAATATTTCAAAAGAAGATTGACATTAGAAATTACCCATCCATTTAAATTTCTCAAGATGTTGAAATTCCTATGTTATAAAGTTTGATTCATCATTCAAAATATTGGAAATATCATAATTATAATCTCTCACTCACTCACGTCACTCAGTGCTTGGTTGTGTAATATGAAGAGTGATGATTGATGACTACAAGGAACTAGCCACTGGTATGTGACTCTAACTCCCAATTCATTTGGGGCTACAATATCCGTGATAATGTGATAGTGACTGCGGTTGTAACAACAAAGAACAACTACTAGTATAATACTAGGCCCAAAACTTTACGCCTACTACATATGTGAACCTAGCTACCAATTCCCACTCATATTTCCTCAAAATGAAATTCAAACAGTCACTGTGATGAGTCCCCCTCTACAAGAATTCATGTCTTGAATGAATATCATGGTCTCACAACAAATATATAAACAACACTCAATGTCATGCAAATACAAATAATGGCATGCAACTATGATCACAAATTATACAAATAATGGCATGCAACTATGATCACAAATTATGCAGAGGTCGATTTATGCATTGATATAGAGAGGTTTCAATGGGAACACGATATTGTTATAGCCCATAATGGCATTTCTCCATCCGTGATGACATTTACATGTTTTGTTGTGTGACGACACTTCATGAAAGTTTACGTACAAGAAAGTTCAATACAACGAATTATGCTACTATGGTTCATTTGGACAATAAATAAAAGTGACTCATGAGCCATGGATTTAAATGGATCGTAGGTCCATGAAGGCTCATGGAACTAGCCAGGAAGCACATAAAAGGGTTTGTGGAAGAGATGGTACATGCATCAAGCAACAAAAGGGTATATATATATATATATATATATATATATATATTATCAATACATATGATTTTGATTTGGCATATATTGTGATCGATATGTTTGTTTCATTGTTTGGATGGTCATCACATTTAAATTGTGTGGAGTTTTCATTAATGGTATGAAGTGTGCATAAAGATATAAGAAAGGTCTTGGTCAATAGTAAAAGTTGTAAGTGACAAGGGTGTATATATTATGCATGTGTATGTTATTAAGAAGATATAATATAAGGTGTAATTGCACTTTTCATTATTGGGTATATAGTGTAGGGAGTTATAAGGGTGCTTTCAAACATAGTAATTAGAGTTATAAGGGTTTCTGTGGCAATTTGGAGTTATAAGAAGGAAAATGTTTTTAATAAATGTTTTTTTTATTCCTAAGATTCCCTTGAAATTGAATATGAGGGTCTTAGGAACTTTTTGTGTGTGTTGTGGTGGAATATGGTGGATGACTTGGTCTTTTCATTCTATCGTCTCCACACACATATCACAGTTTCATATAAAGCACTCTCACTTTTCAAAGGACGTAAATGTAAAGTGCACAAGTTGCACATTCAACCAGATAACACACTAGTCATAAAAGCATTACAAAACATTCTATCATATAGAAGGTGTCTTGCACTTATCATTGTAAAGATTTTTGTGCAAGAGTTTGGAATGTCTTTTTGCATTTTGGTGACATTGTAAGGTGGTGTTTTTCTAAGGAAACCATTTACTTGTGTACATTGTAAATCCCGCCTGAAATTGAATAAGGGGTTCAAAAGAGGACTTGTGTCTTTAGGTATTTTTTGAACATCATGCACTTTCAAAATGGTGAGAATCGAAGAAATGTTTCATCTTTTACACACATTGATTAACACACCTTTCATATCCATGATTCCTATGCATAAGAGAACTCTTACTACAGTTACTACATGCTTACAAGTCATGTAGAGAAAAGATGACATGCTCAAAAGTAAAAAAAAAAACTGGTCTATAATGAATTGTGTCTTCTTAGACAACAACATCAAGAAGACATCAAGCATATTCCAATTAGAAAACAAGTAAGGGATTGTGAAGACGATGTGTTGCATGAAGTGACTAGGGTAAAAGATGAATATCCTAAGGTTAATGAGGAAGACAAGAATATTGTTGGGTCGGGGTTTTATTTTGGGAAACTTGGTACCTATTATGTGAATTTTGGTCGAAGGTTGTGAAAAATTGGTAAAAAGAACAGTCAACTCCAACAACTAAATCAAAGATCAAGGAAAAGTACCTGTTTTGAAGAAGACCAACCAATAGGGTTGTTAGTTAGTAGGATTTTTGTCTACTTATGTAATGAGTCGAGTAGTGGGAGTGAGATGTAAACCAGGCCATTAGAGCTTATAAATATGTAATGGGTGGGACCTATAGGAGATATAGAGAGATATGCATAATAAGGGAACAAAATGAGCAAGTTGATGTAATGTTGTTTTGATTTTAATTCTGAGTTGAATCGCAAGATATGAGTTGATATGCAGGTTGTGTGCGTAGATCTGTCATAAAACATGATTGGGAATATGTCTGCAAGCTGAGTGCACAGATAAGAAGCGTCTGAGTTGCGACTCTTGAATAAACTGGCGCTTTTATGGTTTTCTCCTAGTTTTGGTTTCCACGTTAAATCATGGTGTTCTTTTGTGTATGTGTTCTTTCTTGTTGAATTACTAAATGAGTAGTATGAATAGATAATTAGTGTAATATGAATGAATGGTGTGGTATATTGATGGTCACATATATCCATTATATGTCGTGAACATGGATCTCTATTTCTGTCGCAACCTATGATATGTCGATGTAGGCTCTGCCAATATGAATTTCTGTTGAGTTATTTGTTAGTGTATAATCCCCTTCACCGTTGTAGAAGCTTGGTTCTTGCAAATGCAATAGGTACTTCAGGTGAGACCTTGTCTTCCTTATAGGTGTTGCAAGGAGGCTTCAACCCCTCTCGTGTCGATATCTTGGGATTTGTTGGTATCTATCGGTATGAACTTGGGTTAGTGTGAGTTTGTGCCAACAAATGATTTCGTTTCAAGTACCGAAACTAATTTGGAAATAGGTGTTACGTAAGATTGATATAAATGATTTACAAAATTTACTAGTTACCTTTGACTACCTCATTAAATTTTAGATGTAAACACCTTGTAGGGATTGATTCGAATGGGATGGCCTACTTTTTTTCCACCTTTCAACAGCATAGAGAATTATTCCATACTAAAATAATCTACAAAGGCGTATCCTAATTGTCTCTTATCTATAAGTCAGCACTAACTCATTGAACCACTAATTAAAAGTCAACCCTAAAAAACTAGCTAAGAAAAACCCTTGTGAACACAATGTTAATCCGTAAGAAAATCTATAATAAAAAATCAACCATATAAATTTAAAAATTAATATTGCTTTTTATATAATTATTATGATAACATTGCAAGATAAAAATACAAACTTCTTTAAATTTGAAGTCTTAAGAAATTGTGGCATATTAAATCCTCATAAATATCCCATTATATATTTTTGAGGCTTTCAGATAAAATCAAATAAATCGAAAGATACCCCATATTTAGGACTCAATAAAATCACAAATTAGATAAAATTTGGCATTCATGAGGTTTGGAATGTGAACGTAAATGTTAGTGAACTTAATGAAACAATTAATATAAATTGCTTGGTGAAATTTTACAAAATTCAAAGCAATATGCAAAGTGCTCCACATTTTTTAGTATTATTATTATTTTTATCTCGAGTACACCTAGACTCACATAAAGTCGTGTGTACTTTCTTTAATATTGGTCTATTGAATCTTGCCTAAACCCAAAAATTCTCTTTCCCTAACTATACTTGGAATTAATTACACAATATGGATCTTAACAAGGCCACTATACATGGTGGGGACAAACTAAACCACAAATGGAAACAACCCATGGCCACCTTCCCACTCTAAATCCCTGCGAAAACGTCATTACGAGAATAATATTTTTTCCTAAAATTGAGTTTAAAAAAAAATGAACCTATGTAAAGTAAACAATTAAAACAAGTCACCAAATATCATGTGTAGATTGTTTTGAAGGCTGTCCATGAACCTGAACCATTCAGTTAACTGAATGTTTGGCTTTGTTTTGCAGGTTGTCCTTGAACCTAAACTCAAAGTGGCATCCATGTATATACAACATTCATGACTCTAGCAAGAGAGAGCCAAGAGTCAAGAGCACGCCCTGAAGGGTATGTGAATGCTAGCTAAGTTTTACTCTTTTCCATGATGGGATGTTATACAGGGTGGAACTATTAGCTGATCTTAGTCGCAGTATGTTTGATTATCCAATTTTAATAGTTTCTCTAGGGTTTGCCTAAATATGACTCTTTAGTTTTCCGCTAAGTTTCTTATGGCTCGATAATCGGCCAATACACCTGAAAGATACCTGACACTGGCTATTGAACCTGTTATTTAACTAGCGTTTCCACTATGATAGGGTTAAAGTTAATTTTTTAGGGTTTAGTGTTGTAACCTATCCCTTTCTCATTAGGTTTTACCCTTAGACTGTTGTCTTCTTTTGAGTTTTTTCGTTAATCCTGGGATTATGGGTCGAAAGAAAACTAGTCCTACATCCTAGGTTACGAATACTGGTAGTTGTTCAGCCTCTTTGGGGGATGTATCTACACCACAATAAAAATTTTACTATACTCGGAAGACGAGTGATTTCAGGTCGGGTAGAGGTCGGTCTTCTGCCTGTCAGTCTGACAAAGAGGGCTTATGCGTAATTTTCAAAAAGAAGTGTATTCAAAGGAAGAGTTTCCCTCTCAAACTCACGCTAGGAAATAATGTCATGGTGGCAAACGTCATTCCTTTATCAGAATTGGCCATGTGGATCGTTTCAGTGGAAGAGGGATTACAATGCAAAAGTTTAGGATCTGGTGGAAGAGGGATTATGGTGCAAACGTTTAGGGTCTGGTCTAGGGACCTTTGGATTCCGATCATTGGTTATGCCCTGGATTGTTACGCCTTAACCAAAGGCTGGTTTGTGACCATATTTAAGAATTCGGAGGAATCCATCCTCATCTAGAAGGGTTATCTGCTTTTAGGTAATTACGTATTTACTATTTCCAAATGGAGTCCCTCTTTTAATGTTGACTTTGCCAAATTGACAAGGCAACTAATTTGGGTCAAGCTGCCAGGCCTTCCTCCTGAACTGTGGTCTAAGGAAATATTTGAACTTATCGGGAATGCCATAGGCTCATTCATCAAGGAAGATTTCTCATTCATGGAAACTAGAATCATGACGGTGGCCAAGATTCTGGTCAAACTATATTTACATGAAGGGTTATGGGATGAAATGTCCATAACCAAAGGGGCTCATCATCATAAACAGTTACTAGAATACATAGGTATCCCTTTCCGGTGTAACAGGTGTCACTCCTATGGACACATGGTCAAAGAGTGTTGTATGTCCTTCATCAGTCATTATTGGCATAAAGAAGAATCTTCCCTAGACCTTGTAGGTACTCTGGTGGATGTTTTCCCTTCGGCAGTGGTTTCTTAGCCTTCTATGGGTACTATCCCTTCTTTGGACCTAGATGAAAGTGGCCCTTCTGTTGCTTTCTGGGTGGATCTTGCTACAAAAGCTGGCAAGATAGTGTTTGAAACCATGTGCTTTCACGCTACATCGGATCGTTCTAGCGTCGGTGGTTTAAAAGGTATGCCTGTTTCTACATTGGATCCTTTATTTCCTATAAAATATATAGTTCCTGTTGAACAAGTGTCCCATCCGACTCTGATCAAGAACCCTAAGATACAATTTTTGTTATCTCCTTCACTATATTTTGACCCACCTATTGTAGTTTCCCCCAATATAGTCTCCTTTGTTGCTCCATTGGTCCTTACACATAAGGATGGGGAGGTACATAGGTTTCATTTTGAAACGGGAATTATGTTTCCTTTATCTGGATCATTTGGATTCTTCCCTGCATAATATTTTTCCATATGAGGAGGGCTCTGTTAGACACAATGGCTTACCAAGATGGGGGGGGTGAATCAGTAAGTTGGGACTTACTTCATTTTTCACTTCTTCAAGATCTAAAACTTAAGTCATCATTTCACATTTAATTCAACATCATATTCATCAATAGACTATGCATCAATAATCAATTCATTCATCAAATAAAAAGCATAATCATCAACACATTGCACAAGAGTCACAAGATATAACGTTTGTAATATTTTGTATTTCAACGGCTGTGACCGTGAGGTAAATCAACACCTACTGAATCAGAACCACCTACTTCAATCCAAGACTCTGCTTGGTATTTTCTTAGATCCTACTAAGAAAACATGTAGAAGACCCAGATTGCAAATAATACATACATTTGTCACATTAACCACATCATTACATCTTTGTCCACAATTGCATCATTCTCATTCTTCCTACTAGCTATCCAACATCATCACTTTGAATATCAACATCACCAGCATACAATTACAGTCTTCAAGATTCAGTTAGCATCATGTTTACAAGGTCTTCATCATGTCAACAAATTTTCATTGTGTCATCAATCATCTTAATGTCCTCAATGTCTACTCATATCCACACAGTCTACTCACAAGATGTTTGTTAAAAACTAGACTGAGTATATTCTGAGGATGAACCATACATCATGCCATTAAGCACACAAACTGTCATGCATACCACACTTTCAGTCTTTTGACTGTTTCAACAACTTAGATTGTGTATTACTGAGCAATATCAGCCTTGAAGTGTCTTACAAACAACTAAAAAACCAAGGCTTTAATGAAAGTAAAAGATCAAGCCTTTAATGCACTTAGCAACCACTGTGAATGGCAAAAGAATGCCCAGTCATAATGAAATTAACAATGAACCTTTGCCATAGAATTGTTCCTCATTGAATCGTGATTTCAATAGCAGAAAAACATGAAGATATCAGTCCCATGATTTTTTATTAGAGAACATAGAATTGCACCCTCAAACTCTGTCAAAGTCTGCTCACTGCTGGTGTTAAAACTTCATACCTATCTTTACTGTTGATGCTGCCCCAAAAAATTGATTAAGCCCAAAAATGATATTAGTATACTGCTGTTGTAATTACACTTCTTTGTTGAGCTTCTGCTAGTACTTCGCTGCTGTAGAGATAAAAGTTCACTTCATTATGTACTACGGCTGCCTTACTATTCATCCGAAATTGTAGAGCTATTTCTACACTGATTTTTTCTTTCACTCATTTTGAAAACATCAGCATGTTATTTATACTATTTTTCTCATATTTTTTTTTTTACAGAGCCGATGTGTAGGAGATAATTTATCAATTTTTATTTTTAATTTTTTAAATTGAATTCTTGTTGAGCCAACTTCTTATTTGAGTTTTTATTCTAGTTTATATACTTTATTTGGGTCATCCTGCTATATATATATATATATATATATATATATATATATTATAGACCAATATTGCTTGATGTTCATTGAACCATGTAATCATTTAATTGGTTCAAGATGTGTTTGCCATGTCATCATCAAATTTGTTCAGGTTGTAAGAGCTTCAAATACTTCAAGGGTTCCAAGTGACACAAGGGTTCCATCATCAAGATAAGGGCTGTAAGGACTCCTTCAAAAATTACAAAGGCAACATTCATCCATGCAAGAGCAACCAAATGCAAAGGTATGAACATTCCAACATACCATCATGTGCATGGGTTCCAAGCCTTATCATGACCACCTCCAAGGGCTCCAAAACCACCATCTTGTTGTCATCAAGTGGGACAATGGACCATCAAACCATCTAAGGGTTCTATGACCCCATCAAGCCACAAATGACCACATAATGGGTCATTTGGACCCATTTGGTGTTTCAATGTGTTCCAATGGATTTAATACCCACATCCAATGTCCTTGCCATGTCATCATGCTTAACCTTTGTCATTAATGTTGTCATCAATGACAACACCATATTCATCAATCTCCCCCTTTTTCATTGATGGCAACCAACCAACTTCTTCTTCTCCCCCTTTGAAATTAATGACAAAGGATCAATGAGCCATTAAAGGCTTCACAATCCCCCAAAAAAATGTATCCTTGAATACTTCATGAAATCGTACCATATCAACTTTTACATTTGCTGATCATATTTGTTGAGTGATGATTCCCCTTTCAAGTGTGTTGTTGTAGTTGTTTTGAATAATCTCCCCCTTTCAAGATAATTTAGAGCACTTCTATTGTAGCATTAAAAGCTTCATGAAACTAAGTTTTGTCAATCATGTTCAAGGCTGGAGAAAGTCATGTACAACAATCATCTAGAAAATTCATGAAAGATAAGAATGTATCTTGATGTTGCTTCACTTTCTCTTCCATGTTATTCACAACACTCCCAAGACATTTCCAAGCTCCAAGTCACTCTCAATAATCATCTAACACGTACCAAACAATATGTTAATTTATAACTCAGTTGGTCATCATATTTGCAGAATGTATTTATGCTCAAGTTAAGGTTTAGTTGAATGTTTTTCTTTAACCACAAGGTATGCTCCCATAATATAGTCAGTCAAATAATAAGCCAGAGTTGATCTTCAAGTGTCTTTGACTTTTCTTGAATCACACTTAGGAGATACTAAGGCCTCTGGAGGTCATAACTGAATTAGACAGGAAAAAAAAAACTTTCATATGTTCCTTGAGCTGTGAGCATTTTATGGACCCCTGTGTACATTTTCATTAATTTGGTGGACATATTTCCTCATCTCTTTGTTTATGGGTTCATCAATAAATTCTAGTATTCATGTTCCAAAAAGGCTGATCCATTGGTCCACATCGTGCCTTTTAAAGTACACTTCAACTACTGCTCAAGAGAGCCTTCAACAACTTGTTAAGTGCATGCCATCAGCACAAAAGTTTACTGATATTTGTCCCTGCAAAAACTCGCAACCATTCGAAATTTTTTCAATAGTAAACTCACTATAGCCCATGAGAAATGTGCCAAAAATAGGTTCATAGAGTTGTTTTGATCCTCTTGGAACATGTGTCAGCCATTGTCATTGAAGATCTTAGTCCTTGATCTGAGCTAACTCCCCCTAATCCTGAGCATCTACATTATAAGAATAGAACCTTTGCTACTTCATGTTTTTAGTAGACATTTGCATTCATTTCTTGCTATGTTCTTCATGGTGCACATCAAAAATATGTCTTCACTTCATTTTCTTTAATCTAGAGAGAGTTCATTAGATTAATTGAGATTGTTTTTGCTCCCCCTATCACCATTCTAGTTGTGACCACGATCCTTGGACCTGTTGCTGTGCTTGGAGTAACCACTAATTGCCTGTGAGTTCATCCTCCAAACTCCATGAACTCAAGGTGCATTAAGATCTTTGAAAGACCTCAAGTTTTGCTTGCCATGTGGCAGCCATCTTCATTTTTACATTTATCATCCACTTCATTTAAATCTAGCATAATGTTCTTTCTTACCCATACCTTAGAGTGTCCTTGGATGTCATCATTTCTCTTTTGACCTTCAAAACTACCTGTGTCATTCTTCTTCGAAGATTCATAGACTTTTCTTGTTGATGTATATGATGTGCTCTCCCTAGGTTGACTCCTTTGACTTGGGAATTCTTTAGCCTTGTGAAAAAAACCACTACATGAGTAGCACCTCATTGTATGACAGTTAGCCGCAATATGAACATGACTATTATATGACCAACACCTAACTTTATCATTAGGGCTTCTAGCACTTATTCTTCCATTGGATCTACAGTTCATAGTTGTATGACCAAAATTAAAGCATGAAAAACAATAGCCATTAAATCTATTTGCATACCTTTATGTTTGTCTCCATCTTGGAGTTGTCTCTCTTCTTTCAAATTAATGGTTTTGATTAGTGAGAGTAGCTTCATGAGGTACTCTTGAATTCTCAAATTCTTTGTTGGCATGTGCAGGTGCATCAGATTCATCCTTGGTCATTGATGGACCAGCTTCTGGAGTTATGGGGGACCACAAGACTTCTTTCAATTTGTCTTCTTTCTTCTTGAACCCACATTAGAGGAAATTTGGGGTCTAAAATGGGCCTTATAATAAAACGTGCCAAAATAAGTTTTTGTGAGTTGGAATTCAAGAACCAATAGAATTTCAATAAAATAAGTCAACCATAATGGTTGAATTGACATATTTGTCATTAAAAAAAACTACTTTTTTTGTTCGTATTTTCGACATCTCTCATTGTGTTTTTACTCAAATTTCGATCAGGAGAGCTCGTTGGATGCGGAATTTGATTCCACATCCAACGAGTACCCACACTGCATACTTTTGATGGACCCCTCTACCCTAAAAATAAGAAATACCTGAAAAAATGTGATGATGACATCATCATCATATTTTTTCAGGTATTTTTTGTTTTTGGGGTAGCGGGGTCCATCAAAAGTATGCAGTGTGGGTACTCGTTGGATGTGGAATCAAATTCCGCATCCAACGAGCTCACCCGATCGAAATTTGAGTAAAAACACAGGGAGATATGTCGAAAATACGAACACAAAAAGTAGTTTTTTTCTTTCTTCCTCCAAAATTAATCAATATTATTTTATTATTTTAACTATTCTTTTATTATTTTCCTTAGGAGGCCCATTTTAGACCCCAAAATTCCTCTAATGAGGCCAGATTTTTCAGAGGAACGCCTTTGACACTTCAGAATTTCATCCAGGATGACTAAAATTTACATGATCTTTTGACTTCTCAATCTTCTTTCTAAGACCAACAACTTCCATTTCAAGCCTTTGATTTTCTCTTTCTTTTTCTTCCAATTGAAACTTCATAACATCTTTTGTTCTTTCCTCCAACTGGACCTTTAGATCAGTATTAACCCATCCTGCTTCTTCGAGATCCTTAGGATCTACACCAATCTCTTCTTGCTTTTTTTCTAATCCAATATTCAATTCCTTGAATTCATCATTTTGATCTTGCAACTTAACTTGCAAGTCCTTGTTCTTGAGTTTTAACTTCATTAACAAAGATTTTTTCTCCTCTTTGTATTTTTAAAATGACCTCAACATTTTATTCTTGAGTCTTGGATTTGATCTAAGATCAATATCTGTCAAAGTTCTTGTAAGTGCAATATTTTCTTTCAGCAAAACTTCTTCTTCATCTTTTGTAAGAATGACTTCATCATTATTACATTTAGAGTTACCATCCATTGAGGAGTACTTACCTTTACTTCTGTCTGAAGCTTGTATCTGCTTTTCTTCTTGCTTTTCATCTTTGACTTCTGCTTCATTTTCTTTGTCTTGACTCTTCTTCAAGTATTCTTCTTCCAGCTTGAACCAGAGGTCCTTGATAGAGGTTTAATCCTTTACACTTTCTTTAATAGAGCTTGATAGACCATCCATCAAAAATTTCAAGGCAATCCTATTGTATGTCTCAACAGTTGTCTTTGTCTTTTTGTTGGGACGGTTAGGTGGGTTAACCACTATTTCGCAAACACCGAATTTTTTCAAGTAGTCTTTCATTTTACTTCTCCAACCAAAGTAATTTGACTTCTCCAAAACTGGAACTTCACGGTTAATGAGTTTTGCTGATCTTTCCATGATTGTGTCCCCAAATCCCTTCAAGCTTGTTAGGCTTATGTTGAAGGCTCGGCTCTGATACCAATTGTTAGACACAATGGCTTACCAAGAGGGGGGGTGAATCGGTAAGTTGGGACTTAGTTCAATTTTCACTTCTTCAAGCTCTACAACTTAAGTCATCATTTCACATTCAATTCAACATCATATTCATCAATAGACTATGCATCAATAATCAATTCATTCATCAAATAAAAATCATAATCATCAACACATTGAACAAGAGTCACAAGATATAATGTTTCTAATATTTTGTATTTCAACGGCTGCAACCGTGAGGTAAATCAGCACCTATTGAATCAGAAGCACCTACTTCAATCCAAGACTTTGCTTAGTCTTTTCTTAGATCCTACTAAGAAAACATGTACAAGACCCATCTTGCAAATAATACATACATTTGTCACATTACATCACATATGACATCAACCACATCATTACAGCTCTGTCCACAATTGCATCATTCTCATTCTTCCTACTAGTTGTCCAACATCATCATATCATCATCACTCTGAATATCAACATCACCAGCATACCATTACAATCTTCAAGATTCAGTCAGCATCATGTTTCCAAGGTCTTCATCATGTCAACAAATTGTCATTGTGTCATCAATCATCTTAATGTCCTTAATGTCTACTCATATCGACACAGTCTGCTCACAAGATGTTTGTTAAAAACTAGACTGAGTATATGCTGAGAATGAACCCTACATCATGCCATTAAGCACACAAATTGTCATGCATACCACACTTTCAGTATTTTGACTATTTCAATAACTCAGACTGTGTATTACTGAGCAATCTTAGTCTTGAAGTGTCTTGCAAACAAACAAAAAACCGGACTTTAATGAAAGTAAAATATCAAGCCTTTAATGCACTTAGTAACCACTAAGAATTGAAAAAGAATGCCTAGTCATAATGAAATTAACAATGAACCTTTCCCATATAATTGTTCCTCATTGAATTGTGATTTCAACAACAAAAAAACATGAAGATATCAGTCGCATGATTTTTTATTAGAGGACATAGAATTGCACCCTCAAAATCTGTCAAAGTTTGCTCACTGTTGGCGTTAAAACTTCATACCTATCTTTACTATTGTTTCTGCCCCAAAAAATTGATTAGTCCCAAAACCGAGATTAGTATACTGCTGCTATAATTACACTTCTTTGCTGAGCTGTTGCTAGTACTTCGCTGCTATAGATATAAAAGTTCACTTCATTATGTATTGTGGTTTCCTTACTGTTCATCCGAAATTGTAGAGCTATTTCTCCACCGATTTTTTCTTTCACTCATTTTGAAAACATCAGCCTATTATTTATACTATTTTTCTTATAATTTTTTTTTTATTGAGCCAACATGTAGGAGATAATTTATCAATTTTTGTTTTTAATTTTTTAAATTGAATTCTTGTTGAGCCGAATTCTTATTTGAGTTTTTATTCTTGTTTATATACTTTATTTGGGTTGACTTGCT
>LPNX010259121.1:297325-365182 GCA_001517045.1 Pseudotsuga menziesii
AAGTGGTAAGAGCTTCAAACGCTTCAAGGGTTCCAAGTGACACAAGGGTTCCATCATCAAGATAAGGGCTGTAAGGACTCCTTCAAAAATTACAAAGGCAACATTCATCCATGCAAGAGCAACCAAATGCAAAGGTATGACCATTCCAACATACCATCATGTGCATGGGTTTCAAGCCTTATCATGACCACCTTCAAGGGATCCAAAACCACCATCTTGTTGTCATCAAGTGGGAGCATGGACCATCAAACCATCTAAGGGCTCTATGACCCCATCAAGCCACAAATGACCACATAATGGGTCATTTGGACCCATTTAGTGTTCCAATGGCTTTAATTCCCACATCCAATGTCCTTGCCATGTCATCATGCTTAATATTTTCCATTAATGTTGTCATCAATGACAACACTGTATTCATCAGTATCTTTGTGTAACCACAGCATGTTGTCGGTTGAGGATACTCTAGGAATCTCATTAGCCGCTTCATACCCTCCTATTCCTTCATCTAACTCACTCTATTATCCCCAACCTCCATCTGATACTGATATTCTCTCTTCGGAGTACCCATTAGCTTCTCTTGCAACTCATATGCCTTCTACTTTTATCCCCCTACTCTCCTCCCTAGTACCTCCCCTTTCCACCTCTTGAGTTATTTCTGTTCCCGTTGAGGTCATTTATGAGACCACTAAACCTGCTATTGTTTCCCCAAGGTACTCCCTCTGGTCCTCTTCAAAGGCTTCCACACAATGGGGTTTGGGGCCTATCAATCCTCGTCCTCTCCTAGACTCAGAGGTAGAATCTTTGTCTTGGATAAGGCTAGGAAACAATGTATTAGGGATATTTTTGATGGCAATCAATGGACAATCTCTGGGGAACTTAGAGCACAAGCACGTAAACTCATAGTTTCTTAATGCTTATTCTATCCTTGAAATGCATAGGGCTTGGATAGTCCTGTAAGAAACTAGCGCTCAAAAGGTCGGTTTCTCTTCACCATCATGTCATTCTACTTCTACAAGAAACACTAATTTCTAGTGATGCTATTATTACAGAGCTAGGTCTACTCTTTCTAGGCTGGGATTTTAGTTACACTGATGTTATTGGTCATTCTGGTGGTGTGATAACGGGGTGGTCAAGGAAAATATATTTTGTGTACTAATTCATGGTTTGTTAACTTAGTGCTTGGTACTACTCTTTTCTCGAAGGAATTTGGGAAATCATTCACTATCCTGAACATATATGGCCCTAATGTTGGAAAAACTGAATACTGGGATCAACTGCTTAGTTCATATTTTCATTGTTTGGATAGATTCATATTGGGTGGAAAACTAAATTTCTTACTGGGCGAAGCAGAAACATAGGGGCCTAATGCTATTAAAGATCCATTGACATATTAATTTTTAGTTCCTTGGTATCATGTCTAATGTGTGTATGAACTGATGAACCCATTCCTGTCGTGGACATGTCTCCCATGTTGCATGACAATACTCAATATGCTTAAATGGATTGGTCAATCTTGTATACTTTTCACCAGTATAGATGATCTCTTCTCTGAATTGTACCTGCATCAACCGTCAATATTGTGGCCATTCAGAGATAGATTCTTTATGTGCGACCCACCATTTAGCAGGTGTAGCTTTCAATGCAAATTCCATGGCGAAAAAGATGCAAGGTTAGGTAAAGATTCATGTGCGGGTATATCACTTACCTCGATTCCTACCCATCCTACCTCGATTTCACCTTCTTATGGATACTCCATGCATTCAATTCTGCAATATTTCTAATGCTTCGCTAGAATCTGATATACAAGAACTAATACTCTGCCAACTAATTTTTATGTCAGTCGTTGGACTCACATAATCATCCCTTGCATACGTGATGTTATAAATATGATCCATATAATCACCTTGTCCTTCACTATTTACTGGCTCGACGTATCTTTAACCTTCTAGTGGATCATCTGGTGCGACCACCCTTAGCTTTGAATCTTCAAATGTTAAGATTCTTTTATTAAAATTGATGATGTTCAGATTATCAATCACCTATTCGATCCCCAAAAGTATAGGATACAGATTTGTGTCATCAACAATGTCGATTACTTCAAAGTAAACATATTTTCTCAACCCTTCTACCTCGACATGAACTTGATTCAGTTGACTAATAGGTAGGACTTTCAACTGATTTGCTAATCGAAGCTAGACAAGAGACCACTTAAGTAGCAGTTTCCCATGCCTTCCCATGTTTGTCTTGTCAGAATGTTGACATCAGATCCCAATTCTAGCATAATATAGTCCATATCGTAATCTCTTATCTAGGAAGTCATCCTTAACTCGTGAACAATATTTAATTATTTTCCACATGGTCAACCCTTTTGTTTGGTCACACGTCTTATGGAGGTTCTTCTATTACAGTTGTCAATTCAGCAACATCTTTATTTTGTATTAGCGTTAAGAAAATTTTAAAAAAAATATTTAAGCTTACTTACCTCTCTTGTCGGTTTCTTTCGTAATAGTTGGTCAAATATTTTAGGCATCTCCATTATTGGTCTTATAGGTAGTGTAGAAGTAGAAGTCAATGCTTGACTCTTGCCGACAAATTCTAGTCATGTGTCCAAGAATATTTCTTTTTTTCTTTTTGAACGGTGAACAACTCTTTCTTTTGTGCTTCTGGTCGCACATGTGGTTATTCAGTCTGTGTTTCTTGGTCCGCTCCAGTCACAGCACCTCCTCTTGTTATGATATCTATATGTGGTTCCCTCAGCTTAAAAGAAATATTCTGGATATTATGATTGGGGTTCGAGTTAGGATTCTACAGAGGGTTCGTATTTCCTACATTTCTATCCTGCCACTTAGCAATCAACTGCGGACATTGTTCGACATTATGATAAAAATAGTTTCAATCCAAACATGTCTTGGTAGGACTCACATAGTCCCTGGAAAAATATCCTATTTGTCCACAATTATAATATATAATCTGGCCTCTTCCACAACCAAATCCTCCTCCTTGTCCTCAACCCCTAAAATTTCCACCCCTTGGGTTGAGGGTATTGTTGTTGTGGGTACTCATTTTGTGGATACTAGGTCAATGATACTAAGCTTGTGGGTATTGATATTGATCCCTCTTAGCTTGAATCTTCTCTTTATTCTTCATTAAATAGGTATCCACTATTTTCTCTTGTAGCAACTGATATTCTCTGCATTCCATATCATCATGTCCTATTGATTTGAAAATTTTACAATATAAAGTACTCGATGCACTTAAAATCTTTTGTGAGTACAAACACTCTTCCGACTAATGGCCTCTAGTCTGGAACATTCTACACCAATGAATCCCTTGTGTATTTATTGGGTTTAGCTCTCCTGATGCGACATAATTCATGAGTGTCAGGAAATTATCCTTATGGTGTCCCTCTGTCCTCCATCTGGTACACCACATTTCCTCTTGGATCTCTTTCCATTTTTTAACGTCCTAGAATTGCAGCGTAAGGTTGGCTACTTGCAACTGAATTTGCATCATCCCTCCACCAATTTATCCTAGAGGTGATGATTCTAGCTTCATGGTCAACCCCAGAGATTCAGTCTGTGACACAATCTTTTGTTGCATCAAGGGAATCCGGATGTACGATAACAGTGTTGCAATGAACCATTATTTGTGTTGTACGTATGACATCTGAAATCTTACTTTATCCATTAGCATTTTAAATCTCTAGTTGAAGTCCCACACAGACTCCGTAGATAATTGCTTGATCTATTTAATCTTTGTAATACACTGCGACTTGAATTTGGGATTTCTGAATTCATCTATTAGTCTCACTGGAATTTGGTCGAGTGTTTTCTATTGCACTCCTTTCAGAACCACATATAACTTCATGTATCATTCCAATGCACCACCCTTAGGGTCGTGATCATTTGAGCCCTCTTAATGGCTTCATATTGTACCTGTCACGCTATCCACAGAGGTTCACACAGAAACTAATGTTTCTCTAGGTCGTCTAACCCATATCCGTCGAATATTGGCAACTTAATATCATCCCATCCATTATATTGGTCCTTGGTACTACTGGATAAAACGTTTGGCTAGCGGGACTCCCTTATCTGTTATAACCACAATTATTATTGCTTGTATTGGCAAACCCACTAGGAGATGAGTTTTTGGATCTTACCTCCAAATATGTACACGTGGTCGTGTGTGTGTCATACTCGTACTCTAGATCTAGGGATTCTTCTTCTTCTTCTTCTTGTCTTTTAGATATAGGGTAGTATTCGTCTTCCTCAACGCAAGAACCTCCATCAAAGTACGATGTCAAATCGTAGTCTTCACCTTTAGTCGTAGTGAAACTTCTTCTTCTAGTCACATTTCTTCTTCTCTTTCCCGACCAAAATATTCTTCAACTTCTCAAACGTCCACCTTCTAGTTCAACTCCACTATCACTTGGGAACAACTCAGCTTACTCTACTCCATTTTTCTCACACTTTGCTGGTGACATATCCCAAGTCTCAACGCACAGTTCATTACTCACCGGATTCCATTCTCAATATCCCTTTCTCACGTACAAGCATCTTTATCCAAATTCTTAAAGATTTCAAGAATATTCCTGTAGGTCCAAGGAAAAAATTTCCTTTTGCCTCACTATATGATGTTATTGTGTCAAAAACAAATTCAGTGATGTATCCTTCCAAAACTGTCTACCCAAAAATAGACAACCCTAGATATATGGTTTCTAATACTCTTTAGTGTTTGAATCAGTTGAGGACTCCACTCTGTCGGTTCTCCTTATTGGAAATTCTTCCGTTGAGTTTCTAGCTTCAACAACCACTCATACAACAAAACATAGAACTCACAAAAGAAAATTTGATGAATATCGGTATAAATGTACCACTCTAACCACTTTTTTCTATTTAGCCATGATCCTTCACTTTAGTCTTGTGCAAACTCTAATGATTTAAAATCCACCCACTCTTGAATTTCCAGCTTCGTCGGGTGCCAAAACATATCCCTCACAAAATCATTCGCGGTCTCGGCAATGGAACCATTTGTTAGTGTTTCCTTATTCAACCCAAGTTCAAACCATTGGTTTTGTGTCAACAAAGCCCAAGATATCTTCCTAACAAAGCAAGGCTCGGTCGGCAGCACCTACGACTCATATGCAGTCTCACTTGAGATATCTCTAGTGGTGACTGCCAGAACCAGGTTTCTGCAGTTGGGTGGGCATTTCCTCTTCCATGACACCTTACTAGCTTTCTCTACCAAATACGAGGTGTTCGTTTCCTATTCTTATTATGTTCATTCAAGATATTACTCTTCTTGTCCATCAACAGAGATTGCAACATCCATACAAATCTTTAGCACATATTTTATATATCAACAATGTGGAATATGCATCTAATAACTCATTCATAAACAAATGTTAGTCAATCTATTTAGACCTACTTATTCACAGCATACATTCATTAAACATAAAAATATTCATCCAATACACATTGAGACATCATTTAACATGGAAACCTGTCTGGAAAAAACCATAAAGGTTCTCTTCATGTGGAATGAGAAATATATAGCACCTTTCATCTATGCACTCAGCTTGCAAACTCTGTTCTAGATATTTCCTACAATCTATATAGGATTCTCTCCTTTCATGCTCTCTAGTCTTAGATATCTGAATTTTTCCTCTCCTTCACTCTACTGTCAATCTGAACACGCCTAGATCAACTCTCTTCTCTATAACTCTTCAACTCTACAACTCTACAAAGACAAGAGACGCCAAAGACCAACCTGCACATAGCTTGGGTTCTCCCTTTTATAGGCTCTTACATATCATAATCAATTGACTCTTTTTTGTTAGTCGATAGGTTTTCATTCCTATTCTCATTCATTTGGTTACACTGACAGTAGGCACTATCAGCCAAAAATACAAAGATGTTTTATTCCCAAAGCATGCACTATTCTAACCGACTTCTTACCCATGATCAATTGAGCTGTCATTTTCAACTATTGTACTCTTCTTCTGTCGTGCTTGTTCTCTTCGCAACTTCTCTTCCACCGTGGACTCTTCTTCCACGGCTTATTCTATTACAACTCTTCTTCCCCAACTGCTTCTGTCGTAACTCTTCTTCCCTGGTTTCTTCTATTGCAACTCCTCTTATGTTGTGCGACCAGAATCTTCATATACTTGAACATAATTATGGTTGAATTCTACCTGTCTTTTCCAAGGGAAAACAACATGCACTTGAGTCAGTCGACTGATAGGTAGAACCTTCGACTGATTTGATAATTGAAGTTGGACAGGAGACCATACTAGTCTCATCTTTCCCTTGCTCCCCCATGGTTGTCTAGTCAAAATATTGACATCAGATCCCAAGTCTAGAATAATATAATCCATATCATAGTATCCTATTTGCGTAGTCATTCTTAGTGTGTGACTAGTCTTCAGTATGTACTCGATATGATCAACCCCTTTTTATGGGTGCAACTCCTCTTAGGGTTCTTTTATTAAGGCTTTCAATTTTGTGACATCATATTTATCTTGGATTATCTTTAAGAAAATTTTAAAAGAATTATTTTAATTTACTAACCTTTACGGAGGGTTTCTTTTGGAGTAGCTGGTCAAATATTGCAGGAAACTCCATTATTGGTCTTCCTAACACTTTTCATCCACTAAATCAGCTGAGGATTCCACTCTATCGATTCTCTTTATTGAAAATTTTTATGTTGGGTTTCTAGCTTTAACAACCACTCATACAACAAAATAGGAAATTCGCAAAAGAATATATCATGAATATCAGTATAAATATACCACTCCAACTTCTCTTTTGGGTTCAATCAATATCTTTCACTCTCTTCCCGTGCAAACTTTAGTGTTTTAAACTCTACCCAATCTTGAATTTTTGGCTTCGTCGGGTACCAAAACATATCCCTCACCAAATGATTTCCTGGTACTGGAAATGGAACCATTTATTAGATTCCTTCATCTGATCTACCCAAGATCAGGGCCTCAGTAATCAACAAAGGCCTAGATATCAACCCGACAAAGTAAATCTCAGTCAGCAGCACCTGCGACTCGGATGCAGTCTCACCCGAGATATCTTTATGGGGAACTTCCAAAACCAGGTTTCTGCAGTTGGGTGGGGGTTTCTAATATTGATGTACCTTATTACATCTCTCGACCGAATCCTAAGATTATACTTCCTATGCCTTGTCTGTTTATTCAAGTTAATATGTTATTTACCAGTTGACACATCTTACAACATTCAACATGAAGGCCATATCACATATTCATTCAATAAGCAGTGCGACATATACATACATGAGATTATTCATAAAAAAAAGGGATGCAACACATTCAAATCTAATTATTCACAATATGCATACATTCATGTAATTTCCCTTTTTGGAATTTTATTAAATGACTAATTTTTCACTTTTTCCCCAATTTCAACCTTAACTAGTTTTGATGTCTAAACCTCTAGATTGACCCAAATGCTCCCAAATTTTCTCAGAAGGTACATGAATGATATTAGAAATTAAATATGATGTTAAGGGATTTTTTATGACTCCCAAATTACTTCTTCAAACTTTTTTAATGTTTTTTTCAAAGTATGAGTCTTTACTAGCAAGTTGGGGCTCCAATTCCCCCGGGGTAATTGACAGAAATGGCTTCTCAAATGGTCCCAAAGTCACTCGAATTTATGAATAGAGGAAGGGTATGTGTAAGGGAAATTTTTAAAGTCTCATATTAATCATGGTTCATTTTATACATATTTTTAGGACTCCTTCCAAAAAAACTCCCAAATCACAATTTCAACCCCTTGGGGAAAAGGCACCAAATCTTCTCCCTATGCAGTAAAAATGAGTAAAATGGCTTCCGATGCTTAAGTAATGAACATGAAAATTGTAATAAAAATTAATTTCAGTCCATTCATCATAAATTTATCATAGATACATTCCTCCATTTGAAATAATCAGCATTATCATAGCATACAACAATGTAGTGAGGAAATGGTCATTGTTTGCTCATTAATAATCACTTTTCCTTACAACCATTTGATATTTCAACCTAATACTTTCTGATATTGAATAAAATAGAATATTGAGTTTATTAAAATCAGTAATGGACAATGAAAATATCTCCGAATTCGAAATCATTAGCATTATAATGGTGCACAACAAGATAGTGGGGAAATGGCATTATTTCTTCATTGTTTAACATTTTTACATGAAATATTTTGGAATTTCGAACTGAGAGTCTTATGAACTTGAAATATAGAGTATTTACATTAGAAAATAAAATAATGTATCATTATAATCTTCCCCAAATATATAAGTATCTCACCCAAAGCGCAATCGCTCCATGAGCAAGAATATGCCATAAAAAATGGAAATGGTCGAGAGAAAGTGCTGCAATAGAAGAATCCACAAGATTCCATGTATATTACACCTGAAAATAAGTCTCCATTAAATCTCCATGAAATACCTGAGTGGTCTCTCCAAACACCAACTTGGATGGGAATCTTTCACCCTCGAAATTGGCTAAGGCAAGAAAACTAGTCATCCACTAGCTCTCACAATTCACAAATGACAATTTCTCAACTGATGAAAATCCATTCTCTTGGTTGATTCCTGTATTTTATAAAAATACTTAGCCTTCTAAGGTTACCATTCCATCCACAAACTCAATCCAATTCGAATTTGGGTGTGGGCTCAAGATTTGCCATGTGTCCTCCCTTTCCTAGCCTTCCATCTTCCCCCAATTTGAGTAGGAACCCATTGAGCTTCCCCAACTCACATGAGAGACCTCTTGGATGCTCTATTTCGATCGGACATGTCAGATATGTCATATTTCAGCCTTTATATCTGATTTTTGTCATAGGTTTCATAGCATCTTCATCATTGTTGTCATAGATCTAGGGAATCTAGTCCAAATGTATCGCTAGCTCCAAAATGCCTCTTCCTCTTCCATGGGAGTTAATATTTCACTCCAATTCGACCTGAATGCATATGGCCAAGTGTATTATCCTTGAAAATCATCCAAGAACCTTTAGGATTCCCATGGATTCAAAATTTCAAGAGGAGGATGCCATGTGGCGCATAAATTATAGCTTGTGTGGGCCCCATAGTCTCCATGTGTCTCCATGCTCCATTGCCACTTCAATTTTATCTTTTATTTATTTATTTAGCTTATTTATCAAATATTTACTCCATTCTAATTTTCAAACATCATTCATTGTCCCCCTTATTCCAAACCCCAAAGCTTCCACCCCTAACCTAGGAAACTAGTAATTTTCCTCCTTGGCAATTATTTGACCCTTAGCATCAATTTGACAAACTCTAATAAATATGGAAAATGTGATTGGGCCATTATGACCCAATGAAAAATTTGGTACATGAAAAATCCTCCCTTCCCAATACTGCTTGTCCTTAATCAATTTCAAACATGGGTGTTGAAGAACCTGCTTTATGTATGATTCTTTGAAGTTGCCATCGAGTTTCCCAAATTTGAGTCTTTGAGATTCCATGAATATTTGAGAGAGGAACCACCATGCTTGTTGCTGCACTACTCTGGTTAAAATAATTTTATTAATTGGGGAATTCATCTCCCCTGCTACTTGTTTCCCAAAAAAAATGAAATCAATGGGACAAAAAATATCCCAGGGTCTCATTGCTTGTATTGCACTCCAAAAATTAAGAGTGCTCTCCAACCCATACCATTAGGAAAGAGAATTCCGAGATCCCATTTTCTTGTATGCATTCTTCCAAACATCATGATTACATAATATATATCATCAAAGTACATAATAACATAATAAAAATGTACATCAAGGAAGTGCCTCATCAAAAAATCATGAAAGTGCTTATATCTTTAAGTAAGTAGACCACCATTTGCCAAGTTCATACAAGCTTCAAGTGACCAATCAAATCTGCTCCAATGACATAGGTGAGGATCACATGTCCTATAATGCTGATCCAAAAGGATTTGATATGCATCAAAATATTCAGCCATGTATTCTTTCATCTAAGAAGTGAATGAAGAATCTCCACTCAAATCTGAACAAAATAATGAGCAAAAAAACAAGGAAACTTCAAATGACTCAAAGAAGTCTCACCCATACATCCATGAATGAGAGAATAATAAGGATATAAAAAAGTATGTGGATGGAAACAAAAATGTTCTCCAATCATAAATTTGTTCACCCCAATGTTGGATGAAGTTCCTCCAACATCAAATGAACCAAGTGTGGAGCAAGAAAAACCATGAGTCTTCAAGTGACTAAAATGCATATCATAGGTGCATCCATGTAGATGTGCATCATCATGAAGTAACAAAGTATGATGCTGCAAATATGAATAAGAATGTGCCCCAACCATGTCATCATAAAAATTAAATATAGGAGTTCCATGCTCCTCATGTGGCACCATCAAAAAGAACCCTTTCACCCATACTTCAATGAGACTAATGTTGCAAAACATGGAATTGTAGGATGTAGGAGAATGAACTAACTCACCCAAATGATCAAAAAGTGCAAAAGTTTCATCATGGGAAGGATCTATATGGGTAATATCATGCAACTCTTTCAAAAGTGTGAGACCTTTGTCATAGATGGGTTCCAATGTAGCGAAATCATGCCCTTCTTAAAAGATTGCATAACCTTTAACAAGAGACAATTCAAGTTCCTCTTCCACCACATCAAGTGTTTGGATCTCTTCAAGTTCATATTCAAACACATCAAGCACATTCAAATTTCCACATTTCTCATGATCCACCATGTCATGAGAATCCTCCAAGCAATCTACCATATGACAATCTGAAACATGGGAGGAAAAACAAGTATCTTGCAACTTTTCAAGAAGTTGCTCATTTTGAATTGCGAGTTTATGATTATCCTCATTATTCTTCAAGTATGCATCATGTAAAAATTCATTAAGCTCAACCAAATTTTTTCTATCAAAAATCAAAATCATGAAATTACCTTCAATGTTGCACATTGCTCTTTGAATCTTCTCCATGTCTTCAAGGAAGGATGGATCCTCCAATGAAGAAATTTTCCAACAAGAATTTGACACCAACGCTTTAGTGTCGTGTAGAATTCTAAGGGACTCTTGGATATTATTTTCATTCATATTTAAGGACCCTTAAATAAAATGAGTCTCTTGCAAATGAACCTCCTCATCTTCTTCCTTCTTGCTTGAACCAACTTCATGAAGCTCAAGTGGTGATGGGGAAGTTGATCGTGTTTCCTCTTCAACTGCTACAAGGTCTTCATTTTCATGTTTACTAGAAATTTGGCTTGCAGCAACATTTTGAATTCTGATCTCTATGTCATCAACATAGAGTTGTGAGCACCCATCATTAGGTACTCCTTCATAGTTCAAACATCCATCAGTAGATGCTCTTGTTTCATTTCCAAGGTAGAATGTGTCTCGAAGTGATCTTCAGTATTTTCAATAGAATGTTCTTCATACTCATGTGATGTCTCTTTATCTTTTTCAAAGTCACTTGGGAGTGAATTTCGATCATCTTCATGTACTACTTCTTCTACTTCCCCTATTTCAGAACTAGGTGGTTCATGGGTCTCCTCCTTTTGCTCCTTCAA
The DNA here is from genome assembly GCA_001517045.1 of Pseudotsuga menziesii. Taxonomy (NCBI): domain Eukaryota; kingdom Viridiplantae; phylum Streptophyta; class Pinopsida; order Pinales; family Pinaceae; genus Pseudotsuga; species Pseudotsuga menziesii. The sequence continues at coordinate 308,911 of LPNX010259121.1, forward strand.
GCAAGCTGATGCAATTTTCCCCTTGGTTTTCTTAAAATCAATATATTTTTTCTAACTTTGGATAGCCAAAAATTTGAATCCTTTCATGATATTATTTTTCATGTCTTCAAAGATAGGTTCCATAATTTTTATAAGCTCCTCACCATCATATGAGGTTCCCTTTTCATCCCTAGTCATAGTTTCCTCTTCAACAAAAGCACTTTTGGGTTTCAATATATAATGGTGTTCCATAAATTATTGTACTCATAAACATTAGACCACATCAGGTTCCAATATCATGCTCTGATACCACTGTAATGTCCCTTTTTGAAATTTTATTAAATGACCAATTTTTTTACCTTTTCCCCAATTTCAACCTTAACTAGTTTTGATGTCTAGACCTCCAGATTGACCCAAATGCTCCCAAATTTTCTCAAAAGGTATGTGACTGATATTAGAAATTAAATATGATTTTCAGAGATTTTTTATGACTCCCCAACTACTTCTGGAAACTTTTTTAATGTTTTGTTCAAAGTAGGAGTCTTTACTAGCAAATTGGGGCTCCAATTCCCCCGGGGTAATTGACGAAAATGACTTCTCAAATGGTCCCAAAGTCACTCGAATTTCTGAAAAGAGATAGGGAATGTGTAAGGGACATTTGTAAATTCTCATATGCATCATGTTTCAGTTTATACAAACTTCTATGACTCTTTCCAAAACAACTCCCAAATCAAAATTTTGACCCCTTGGGGAAAAGGCACCAAATCTTCTCCCAGTGCAATAAAAATGAGTAAAATGACTTATGATGCTTAAGTACTGAACATGAAACTTGTAATACACATTAATGAAATTAAATTCATCATACATTTATCAGAGATACATTCCTCCATTTGAAATAATCAACATTATCATAGCATACATCAATGTAGTGGGGAAATGGTCATTGTTTGCTCATTAATAATCACTTTTCCTTACAACCATTTGATATTTCGACCTGATACTTTCTGAGAAGGAATAAAATAGAATATTGGGGTTATTACAATCAGTAATGGACAATGAAAATCTCTCCCAATTCGAAATCATTAGCATTACAATGGTGCACAACAAGATAGTGGGGAAATGGCACTATTTCTTCATTGTTTAATAGTTTTACATGAAATATTTTGGCATTTCGACCGGAGAGTCTTCTGAAATTCAAATACAGAGTATTTAAATCGGAACATAAAATAATGGAGCATTATAATCTTCCCCAAATATATCAATAGCTCACCCAAAGTGCAATCCCTCCATGAGCAAGAATATGCCATAAAAACTGGAAATGGTTGAGAGAAAGTGCTGCAATAGAAGAATCCACAAGCTTCCTTGTAGCTTACACCTGCAAATAAGACTCCATTAAATCTCCATGAAATACATGAGTGGCCTCTCCAAACACCAACTTGGATGGGAATATTTCACCCTCGAAATTGGCTAAGGCATGAAAACTAGTCATCCACTAGCTCTCACAATTCACAAATGACAATTTCTCAAATGATCAAAATCTATTCTCTTGGTTGATTCCTGTATTTTATAAAAATCCTCAGCCTTCTAAGGTTACTAATCCATCAACAAACTCAATCCAATTCAAATGTCCAGTGTTACACGGGGACTCGCCCCCCAGGGTTGGGGACGCGCCCCCCTCGCTCCCTGTGCCCCGGGGGCTCGGGGCTCGGGGGCTTCTGGGGAAACGTTTCCCAGCATCCCCAAAATTAGGAAACTCTTGGAAATGCACAAGGGGGCGCTTCCCCTGTTCTGCAGCGTGCTCCGGTGAAGGGGGGCTCCCAGACGCCCCCCCGCCCCCTCCTGAAACTAGAGGACTTCCAGACACCCCCTCGTGAAACTGGGGGGCTCCCAAAACAACTTTCCAAAACAACTCCCAATTCACAATTTTGACCCATTGGGGAAAAGGCACCAAATCTTCTCCCAGTGCAATAAAAATGAGTAAAATGGCTTATGATGCTTAAGTACTAAACATGAAACTTTTAATACACATTAATGAAATTACATTCATCATACATTTATCAGAGATACATTCCTCCATTCAAAATAATCAACATTATCATAGCATACATCAATGTAGTGGGGAAATGGTCATTGTTTGCTCATTAATAATCACTTTTCCTTACAACCATTTGATATTTCGACCTGATACTTTCTAAGAAGGAATAACAGAGAATATTGGGTTTATTACAATCAGTAATGGACAATGAAAATCTCTCCCAATTGGAAATCATTAGCATTACAATGGTGCATAACAAGATAGTGGGGAAATGGCACTATTTCTTCATTGTTTAACATTTTTATATGAAATATTTTCGCATTTCAACCGGAGAGTCTTCTAAAATTTAAATACAGAGTATTTAAATCGGAACATAAAATAATGGAGCATTAGAATCTTCCCCAAATATATCAATAGCTCACCCAAAGCGCAATCCCTCCATGAGCAAGAATATGCCATAAAAACTGGAAATGGTTGAGAGAAAGTGCTGCAATAGAAGAATCCACAAGCTTCCTTGTAGCTTACACCTGCAAATAAGACTCCATTAAATCTCCATGAAATACCTAAGTGGCGTCTCCAAACACCAACTTGTATGGGAATCTTTCACCCTCGAAATTGGCTACGGCATGAAAACTAGTCATCCACTAGCTCTCACAATTCACAAATGACAATTTCTCAAATGATCAAAATCTATTCTCTTGGTTGATTCCTGTATTTTATAAAAATCCTTAGCCTTCTAAGGTTACTAATCCATCAATAAACTCAATCCAATTCAAATTTGTAGTGTTACACGAGGACTCGCCCCCCAGGGTCGGGGACACACCCCCCTCGCTCCCTACGCCCTGGGGGCTCAGGGCTCGGGGGCTTCTGGGGAAACGTTTCCCAGCATCCCCAAAATTAGGAAACTCTTGGAAACACACAAGGGGGTGCGTCCCCTATTCTGCAGCGTGCTTCGGTGAAGGGGGGCTCCCAGACGCCCCCCCGCCCCCTCCTGAAACTGGGGGGCTTCTAAACGCCCCCTCCTGAAACTAGGGGGCTCCCAAATGCCCCCTCCCTCTTTTAGTAGTTTACATGGGATGAATCATTGAACTTTTATTGCTGGTATTTAATAATTTATAATATTATTTTTTATTAATACTTGGATGCCCCCTTGCCGTCGCCCACCCCCCCCCCGAATTTCGCTAAAATTTGGGGGTGGTCTCCACAGGTCCCCAATGTGTGTTTCCCCTCTCCCGCACCTCCACATCCCAGAAACTTGGGGGAACATTGCACATTTGGGTGTGGGCTCAAGATTTTCCATGTGTCCTCCCTTTCCTAGCCTTCCATCTTCCCCCAATTTGAGTAGGAACCCATTGAGCTTCCCCAAATCACATGAGAGACCTCTTGGATGCTCTATTTATACCCTACATGACATATATGTCATATGTCAGCATTTAGATATTATTTTTGTCATAGGTGTCATAGCATCTTCATCGTTGTTGTCATAGAGCTAGGGAATCTTGTCCAAGTGTCTCACTAGCTCCAAGGTGCCTCTTCCTCTTCCATGGGAGTTACTCTTCCACTCCAATTAGACCTGAATGCATATGGCCAAGTGTATAAGCCTTATAACTCATCCAAGAACCTTTATTCTTCCCATGGATTCAAAATTGCAAGAGGAGGATTCCATGTGGCACATAAATTCTAGCTTGTGTGGACCCCATAGTCTCCATGTGTCTCCATGCTCCACTGCCATTTCAATTTTCTCTTGTATTTATTTATTTAGCTTCTTTATTAAATATTTATGCCATTCTAATGTTCAAACATCATTCATTGTCCCCCTTATTCCAAATCCCAAATCTTCCACCCCCAACCTAGGAAACTAGTAATTTTCCTCCTTGGCAATTATTTGACCCTTAGCATCAATTTGACAAACTCTAATAAATATGGAAAATGTGATTAGGCCATTGTGATCCAATGCAAAATTTGGTACATGACAATTCAACATAAACACACTCATCACATACACACAGAGGAAACATTTAATGTGGAAACCCATCTGGGAAAGAACACAAAGGTGCTCTTCATCTGGCATGAGAAATATATCAGCACAATTTGTCTACGCACTCAGATTGCAAACTCTTTTCTAGATAGTATTTACAACTTATATAGACTTCTCTCCTCTCATTCTCTCTAGTCTTGGATCTCTGATTTTTTCCTCTCTTTCACTCTACCGTCGATGTGCACACAACCTGGATCAACTCTCTTCTCTACAACTCTACAACTCTGAGAACAAACCACTCTGCTTCTTCAATAACTAGGACAGGAACCAAAGGGAGACCAACCCGCACACATGTTGGGTTCTCTCTTTTACAAGCTCTTACATGTCGTAATCAAGTGACTCTAATATGTTAACCAACATATTTTCATTCATATTCTTGTACATTCTATTACAACTCGCAGTAGGCACTATTGGCCCAAAAATACAAATTATGCTTTATTACCCAACCATGTTGTATTCTAACTAACTTCTTACCTATGATTATTTGAACTGTCCCTTTCAACTATTATACTCTTCCTCTATCGTGGTTCCTTCCATCACAGTTGCTCTCATCTCAAATCCACTTCTATCATGGACTCTTCCATCGTTGGTTTCTCTCGTCACAACTTTGCCTCTTGTCGCGAACTCTTCCATCGTTGGTTGCTCTCATCACATATTTTCCTCGTGTAAGAGTTTCCTCTATTGTGCGACCGGAATCTTCATATTTTGAGAAAACTTCTCGTCGAAATCTTCCTATCTTTAACTAGGGCGAACACCTATCTTTAGCTTGCAAGAAGGTGATAAATGGACAAGCAAAAAGTATCAGATAAATTGTTGTCAAGGTGGAGATTGTTGGATAAGGTGACAACAATTTCCCACATATGTGGATCTAGATCCTATTATTCATCTTGTGGTTGAGATAAGACAACCTAAGTTAGAATGTATAATTAATGAAGTCAAGTTTTCATAATTGTGTAAGAGATCCTATATATCCATGTAAGAATGTAGAGACAAGATTAGTGTGGGTGATCCAAACAAGAGCCAGGGGCTCCAATCCAGTCTTGGTTATTGTAATCTCCTATTGTTTTTTAGCAATAAGATGATGTTACCATTGTCCCAAGGATGTTTCCCCTTCAGGGGCTTTACCACATAAATGACTGTGTTCTTGTGTGATTGATGGTTTGTGCTTTTCTATTATATTCTATGTTGTTTAAATTTATCCTTGTGTGCTTCTGCTACACAACAAGGTAAGGACGGAAATTACCTACATCTGTAGCAGAGGCGAACTGCTTCAAGCTTTGCATCCCCCTCGATTGATGAAATTTTCTTTGAAACCGTGTATGTTTGCACAATTAAGCATTAAATATTGTCACCCGCATTAGGTTTGCATTAAATATGTTCTACATGACATAGATTGTTGACGTCTCTACACTGCTAGGTCCTAGGCACCAAACCCTAAGGGAGACATCAATTGTCCTGTAGCAATGAAATATCAAATAAATAAATTAATTTAATTAAAATTTATTATAAAAAATGCAAGTACTATGTTAAACTTTATAGTTGTGAAAATATTTTTGTGTATGGAGCAAACTAATCACTCTGTGTCAAAACTATATTGTCCATTGTTAGGGACATAACAAAAGAAATAGTTACAAAGCAGCTAGTCCATGCCTTAAACTTATGTTTATAATTAAGATATGATATATGTTTATTGAAAAAATTTATTAATATATTTAATAAGTGAAATTAGCAGCGAAGCTACATGGTACTTGCATTTAAAACAAAGTTTGAAACAGTAGTAGTAAGCTCGTAAAGTTGTTGATTAAGATAGATTATTTTGTATTATAAAAGATTGGTTGGAAAATGATTAAAAGATGTATGAGTTTGCTACTTAGATATTAGTGGGTTACTAGCATCAAACATATATAGTGATATTCCACTATAGTTTATTATGTTTGACTATAATCATAGACAACCATATCTTTAATTTACACTATTAATGTAAACTTGATTTTTACTATATCTTTATACAATTAATGAAGACTTTGATGATGATGATTAATGTCCACTTAGACCAACTTTGGTGTATCGGACTTTAAAAAGGGTATTACTTGGTTTGATTTGGAATTGTGTTCATGTGCTCAAAAAACTTGGTGAGAAGCTTTCCAAGCTCACTGTAGTTTTGGTAAGTTAGGAGGTTAAAAAGGTTTGTATTGTAGCAAATATTGTCAAACTTAGATCTAATGTGGGTGTAAGCGGAGCATTCTAAGAGAAAGTGATTTTCATCCTCAGCTCAAAGACTCACAAAGATGGAAAACCCTTTCCGCCCACGGAGTTTTAGGAATAGACTAATGCCAAATTTTTAAATGGAACTCATGTGAATTCGTTCTAATTTTAGCTATATTAATTTTCTTCCTTAAACTAGTTACTACAATCATAATCAACTATATCTTTAATTTATACAATTAATGAAAGATTGATTTGTATTATATCTTTATACAATTAATGAAAAATTTATCGTACTCTTTGATTCTTCTAATAATTATAAATAAAAAAATCCTCTACAAAATCATTAAATAAAATACATCCAATATTATAATAATGATTTGTTTAGTTCTTACATGAAAATTGAACAAACCAATTCTAAAATCTTTTAAATAATAAATAAGTAATAGTTACGTAAAATTATGAGGAAAAAAAAATTAATACAATGTAGCTTCAAATTATTAAACGAAATGGTTTCAATGAGTTTCTCACCATTTGTGTACTTTACAAGTAAGAGTACTAAGAGCATAGATGGTCACAAGTAATTAAGGTATAATAAAAAACTGTAACGGCTTTAATAAATAAGAAAAATATAATATTTTATAAAGAAATTTTAATTTTAAATTAAAAGTAACATCTTTAATTTATTGTTAATTTAAAAAATTAATATTATTAAATTAAGGAATGATTAATAAAATTTTATAATAAGATTGAGTGTTACTATAAAATGTTGTAATGAAATTAAGTGTGAGGCAATGCCTATTTTGATATAAAATAATTTATAACTTTTAATTTAAAAAAATAAAGAATAAAAATATAATGTTAAACATCTTTTTTTAATGAAAAGTTTCATTTTTTCAAAAAAAAAAAACTACTATTTATTAAATTAAGGAAAGATTGCATTAGTTTTAAAAGTCACTTCAGAGTTACATCAAATAACCATTCTTCAGTTCTAGACTCAAAAGTATTTCAAAAAAAATTCAAAATGTTGCATCAGCTAATCAAAAGGGGCCTAATCCCATCAAAAACATGCTTTAAACATTAGCTCCTTCAAATCAAATTCTCTTTCATATGTCACCTTACCTTCCATAAATTCTTGAATTCTGGCAGATCCAAAATTAAGAGAAAGAGCTTCTTTGGATAGAGAGTCAACTCGAACACTGAAACATCTAGAAATGTGTCTAAAAGTGATATTCACAAAAGATTTTCTAGGGATTTGAATTTTCTGAAATGCTTGAGAGAAATCACTTGCGGATTTGATAAACCATTCTGCCAGTCTATAATGATTTTAGAATCACCGAAGATACTGATGTCTGAAACACCAAAGTGTGAAGTTATAAACAAAAGCCCATATAAACTTAAGAGTCCACCTTTAGTATTTGACCCCAAACCACCACCTAAATAGATATGTAAAAAGTGATACTTACTTAGTACAAGCACAATGCCACAGCCACAAAAATCATGATTGGATGCACCATCAAAAATTCTGCTGGCAAATAAAGCTTTTTAATTTCCTTTTGCTGACAGGTTTCTCATGTTCCTTAAAACGATTCAGGCCTCTAATACTGCATAAAAGAGCATTTGGCTAAATGTCTTGAAAAATTGCATGATTCCTTGGATTCTAAATAGACTAGGAGATGAAGATCGGAAGCATTTTAAACTTATCTTCATTAATGAACTAGATGTGAAAAGAGTTCTCTAAAGTACCTTCTTAGCCATTAGAGTTGATGCCAATAAGATCTTTAATAATTCTCCAAACTTCCAGATAAAAGGAACATTCAACAAATAAATGGAGGCTAATTCCACCTTCATTTCTAGACAAAAAAACAGAAGCTTGCTCCTTGCCATCCTCTATTCAGTAAAAGACTCAATTTTATTATCATTATGATCATTTAAAAAATCTTATAGATTTATTATTATTATTTTTATATTTCTTATTTTAATAAAAAATATAAATATCATATTCTTTTAAATTATAAAAAAATAAAAGTAATTTTAAACTAAATAAATAAAAATAACAAAATAAAACTATATATTAAATAGCTTTTAAAGAGTTTTAGGAAAAGAATAAGTAGTAAATTTTATTAATTGAAACATGTTTAAATAGTGATACCTAATATTTTATATTCTAATTTTTAAGAAATAAATATTGAATAACTTTGTATAAAATATAAATATTAAATAATTTTGTATTTTAATTTTAAGAAATAAATATTGAATAAGTTTATATTTTAATTTTAAAAAATAAATGTTAAATAATTTTATTATTAATTCTATCCATTATGAAATATTATTATTATTATAAAAAGTATTTTAAGTAATCAATTGTTATAAGAAGTGTACAAAAGTTACCTAACTTAAACTTGCAAACACCAATGTGGACAAAGAGATCCATGTTTTATATGATTTTATTGTTAAAGGGTTTTATGTTTTTACCAATGATGGTGAATTCTCAGCTTAGCCTTGAAAGACTTTATTTTTCTTTAGGCCCAAAAAGGCTTCCCATTCTCTTGCCCTACTTGAAGTAAGTCAGATATGGATTCAATTTCAGAATACGTTTTAAAAATCACTTTGAACTCTCTCTCTTTTATAGGCAAATTTAAAGTAGAATATTGAGATAATAGGATATTAATGGTGTGGTGAAAACTTTGGAGAACCATTGAAATACACAATGCAGAGTAAAAGTTGAAGCTGTTGGAATACACTATTTATTCTAGCACTAAAATAGTTGCACCATGATTACAAGTGGCAATCTAAGAATATTTCAAAATATTTAATTTAAAAAAAAAAAAAATTACAATTTGTGTAATGTCTTTATTTTGATTATTGTTATATATTGGCTCCTAATGTAAATGTCATATGTATGTGATGTATAATTCCTAGCAAGGAGCTCAAGGCCAAGGCCTAGCTAGTGAAGGATCGGTTATAGAGACAAGTATTATGTATCTACAACCATAGAAACATGCAAATATCTATATAATGCAAATATAATGTTCAAGGCTAGCTATCGAGGCAACAAGAATGAGTGGCTCAGCTTTCCACTAGAAAGAGGTGAGGGGGTTGCGAGTTCCAATCCAACAATGCCAAATGTCACCTTGAGAACCCCTACGTCATAAATGGCAAGTAGCTTCTGAAGTACATTTCCATAATTGTTCTTAAATGTTGATGTAAGAAGGTAGCTGAGGAATAGGCTCAAGAATTTAAAGAATCCTACAAAAGAATGTTGTGAGGGGTATGGCAAATTATTAAATTGGATTACTTGACCCAGAAGTCAAGTCCCTCATGGAGTTTTGTTCCATCATTCTGTGCAAGGAAAAAAAAGATGTGAAAGGGAAGAAAGGAAGGGGGTCGTCATTCTCACGCACGCAAGGGGGGATTCGAGCTCTGCATGTAAGGAGAAACAAAGTGTGACCAGCATAGCGGGTGTGAATTGCATGCACGAACTGGTTAGCAACAGAAACAACCGGATTTGCAATTTTGGTGAACAACCTATAAATTGGCTCGTGCGGCTAAGCTATGTGTGATTTGGTAGTGAAAATCCAAAAAGACCATAAATGAGGGAGAAACCCCATGAAGGTGATAACCTTTGTGAGTTAGAAACTGAAACTTTTATATGCTCACCTTGAATAGCACTAGAGGGAAGGGGTGCATGAGGGACTATGTAGCAATGAAGGGGACCTTCCTTTTGTTGGGTGTGGTAGGTATTGTGGGTATGGATAGCTGAACCGAGTGAGATGCCTATATCTTTGTGGTTAATCCCACTGGCTTAGTATTCTCTCCTCTTGATTCCATGTATGCTTGATAAACCCAATAGGGTATTGGCTTAGCATGAGCGAATGTGGTCTTGGCTGAAAGCGAGTCCGTCTAGTTCCTCCCTAGTGGATATCATAGCCTAGCTCGGAGGTGGTCTCTAAGCGCTGAAATAATATAATCCAAGCAGAGACCTATGGTTGGGTGGAAAGTTGCACTCACATAGCCAGTTGTTGAACAAGTTCATTGAACGATAAGTATTTATGTGGTGTTTGAATGTCCAATTAGTGTTATGTAATGCTTAAATTGTCTATATTTGTTTATATGATGAATGGGTAATTGTGCATGAAGAATAAACAAAGGTATTTTGATTAAACGCTCAATAAAATAGTTTCTAATAGTTGTAAACATAGTTACCTCTTAGCATAGTTTATGTTTGGAATGATTAAATATGCATAAGGAATGGATTGACTTATGAAGCTTAAATTGTTCAATACCGTAGTTCTCCATAGCTGTAAAAGAAGTCATCGTTGTGCTTGGTCTATGCTTTGTTATCACTGTATTGAAGGACTATGTTTATGCATCAATTATATTGTTTGATAGATTGAATGCCATTTGTGCATGGTTAATTGCATTTCCATAAGCTATGAACCTTGTAGAGTCATGTTTGGGTGGCAAAAGCTTGTATGCATGCCTCAACTCCATAAGAAAACAATTCGAAGGTAGTTGTGGGGATTCACAGATAATAAGGTCAAAGAAGCTTAAATATTTATAAGGAATGGATTGACTTATGAAGCTTAAATTGTTCAATACCGTAGTTCTCCATAGCTATAAAAGAATTCATCATTGTGCTTGGTTTATGCTTTGTTATAACTCTATTGAAGGACTATTTTTATGCATCAATTATATTGTTTGATAGATTGAATGCCATTTGTGCATGGTTAATTGCATTTCCATAAGCTATGAACCTTGTAGAGTCATGTTTGGGTGGCAAAAGCTTATATGCATGCCTAAACTCCATAAGAAAACAATTCAAAGGTAGTTATGGGGATTCACAGATAATAAGGTCAAAGTTCTATTGTCGAAATCGCCTAAGGAAGGACGATTAATGTCGAAGTTCAATGGTCGAATGGTTGGGTTAATGCGTAGGCCCAAAGTTAGGAAATATTCGGAAAATTGACAAAGTGTCATCTTATGAAGTTTCGAGCAATCTCAACTGTAGATTGTTAGTCTGATTTAATCCAAGTCATTGATCCTAAGCCGACGTCGTGATCGGCATGAAATTGTGATGAAGCCATGGTGTAACGCTGACCTCGAAATCCCGACTATGATAGCGTCGAAAACCTCGGAGTCGAGAGGTCAAAGGGGGCAGGTTGGAAGACAACTACGTGTTCTGAGTCCCAACTTTCAATATCGAGGAATTGGAGTCAGAAATTCGGGAGAGATTGACCTATTTATCCGATCATTTGCACCCATCGGACGACCGGCAACGTCGGATGTGACCGCTCACGCGAGTCAGGTCGTCCGACCAGTGCAAATGGCCGGTTAAGTAGTTTACTCCATTCGGGAGCAGCGTTCAAAATTGAACCCTTCACATGCTTTCCAAAGGGTTCTAGCGAAGTGTGAAGTTAAAATTGTCCTTCAAAAAAAATTAAAATTTGAATTTTACCCTTCCAATAAAGAAGGGCATAATTGTGAAGTTAAAATTGTCCTTCAAAAAAAATTAAAATTTGAATTTCACCCTTCCAATAAAGAAGGGCATAATTTATATAACATTTCAAAAGAAGTGCAACTTTTGAAATTATACATCCATATAAATTTCTCAAGATGTTGAAATTCCTATGCTATAAAGTTCAACTCATCATTCAAATATTGGAAATATGATAAATTATAATCGTTTATTCACTCATGCCATGCACTCACTGCTTAGTTGTGCAACATGGCCAATAATCATTGATGACTACGAGGAATTAGCCATCGAGATGTGACTCTGACTCCCGAGTCACTTGGGTTTGCAATCTAAAGTGTGACAATGTTTCAACAACTGCGACTATAACAAAAAATTACAACTACTAGTCTACTACTAGGCAACGAGCTCAAAAATTTGTGCCTAGGCTACCTATGTGAACCTCGCTACCAATGTACGCTCTTTTTTCGTCAAAATGAAATTCAAAAGGCTGGTTTGACAAGTCCTCCTCTACAAGACTTCATTTCTTGCATGAATATCATGGACTCACAACAACTATAAAGAACACTCAATGTCATGCAAATACAAAAGAATGGCATGTACAATGGTTATTAATAAAATTAAAAAAACCAATTGTTGGCTCAAGAATAGTCTTCAATTTGATGGGTGCCATGATTGTGATGTAATCTTGCTCAGTCCTTCCAAACATTTGTGGTTTCTCACCGCATTTGTCCTCATCATTTCTCACAACATTTGTGGTTCAATTTAAAAGGAGTGTTGAGACTCAGATATACATTGAGTTGCAAGGATTCAATTGAATTAGGCCCCTCCATCACATACATGTATGATTTCACAACAAAGGTTGAAAAAACAATATTTGTTTTTTGCATTTTTTTGGTGAAAAAGTTTGATTAATTAAAAGACAATTATTTATATTTCTCTTCGTCTCTGAAAGACTGAGAGAATAAATTCCCTTCCAATTGAAATTTAGACCCACCCTTCAAATTTGATCAGGGAGGTTGACAACAAAGACTTCGGTCGCTTTCGACCTACACCTCTGAATCCGGGGTACGGAAAAGTCAAGATTGAAAGGGAAATACGCCGTCAAGTCGGCAGATTGAGACACTAAAGAAATTATAAACATCGGATTGATTATTAGGCTAAGTTAAAGATCTGTTTAAGCGTAATTAACTATTAATCTGCCTTGTTCAGGAGTTTCGTAACTCATGGAGTCGTGTTCCAATGTATAAAGGCAAAATTTTGTGTTCTAATTTGGTGACGAGGTAAATAAGGGAGCTAAACGATTACCCCACCACCTGAAAATATTACTTATATGGTTGGGGACGTGACAATTCCACATCACACCAGGGATAAATTGATTTTTAACCAATCATAAAATAAGAAATTTTAATTTCAAATATTCAACAAACTAATTTGTATTTTCAAAATTATAAACTTAATATAAAATTATTCTAAAATATTTGAAAACAATCTAATTTTCTTTGTTATTAATATAAGAGTCAAACTTGTTATGACCAAGCAATCACTACAGTCCCTACTAAAAATGGTGTTTAGACCCTGCCTATTAAAAGTCGATTTGTTTATTTATGAATCTCATCTGGCCTGAGTTGAGTAAGTGGTACTTGAATCTATTAAAAGTCGATTTGTTTATTTATGAATCTCATCTGGCCTGAGTTGAGTAAGTGGTACTTGAATCTATTGGGACAACTGAAATAAGTAGTAAAAATATCCATAAGTTTTATGTAGAGTCTATCTAATAGTTAAAGAGAGGTATATTTAGAGTACAGCTTGAACCTTTAGATGGTAGGTAACCAGCATAGATCCATCTTAAATTCAGATCTATCAAGCACCGATAGGGATCCAATTTTTCTTGAGATGTAAATTGTTTTTATCTTAATATTTTTACACATTAAGAAAGAATTTACACCTCAATATATTTGATTCATCATTGTTCTTGATATATCTAGGTTTAAGATCGAATCAATATAATTTATTTTGTTTGAGCCGACATCATTTGCATTTTTATTTATTTTTCAATGGGAAAGACATGTTACATCATATTACACAACATTACGGCTTACATCTTCCCACATTGGACTATAAGCACCTCACTACTCTTAATGCAATTAAAGAAAATTACAAGTGAATGAATAAAAAGCATTTCAAACTCATTTTTGATAGTTGTAAATAGATTTCTTATCAAGCAAATGAATTGAACTTGTTTTAATGGAAAACCATATGAACCATGGCCTTTCACCTAACCTTAACCTCTTTCGAGAAAATACCTAACCTCCCTTTCTATGTGTCCTTAACGTAGCTTACTTTTAATTCTTTTCTTTAGGGTTAAGCAATTGAAGTTGCTTCACTAATTCCAAAAGTTTGTTAATAATTGGATTTTTCTATCTTATTTTTTATAAAAATATTTAATGTAAATCATATGTTCAAATTCTTCGAATCGTTTTTGGCGTCCTTACTTAGGGAAAGCATGGATGTTTTATGATGAATATTTTCAATCCTTATTTTTCCTAAGCTTGGCCTATGCAACTTTTAAGTGTGCTTAAGGAGCAGATGGTTGGCTTCGTGTGTGTGTGTGCGCGCGCACCACTCAATACTCATCCCACTAGCAACTATAGCCTTCTAAAGCTAAGCGAATATCGGTTTTTCTAAAACAAAAATCAAAATTCAGTACTCTAGAATGCACACATGTATGTGTATTATAAGGACTTCAAGATTTTGCTTAAATAAGTTAACAAATTTCTTTTATTTTCCTTGTACAAGTATCATGCTCAAATTGGTCCTTAAATTGTTAGCATCACAAAGCCTTATGCTTGTAGGGAGATTCTATCCCTTACCATCAATGCATAAATCATTTAATTCACTCAACCTTCTCCAAACCCAAAATACTATGAATCTCGATTTAATTGTTGCCAAGTCCTCTAAGAACATTGTGCATTATGAGGATCGTAAGAACTCAAATCCACCTAATTCTCTGGAGCAAAAATGGTTATAGAATGTAGTTAATATAGTGTTGACTTTGCGGGAAAAGTTATGTAATATGAAGAACACAGAGACCAAAATTTATGTGATCACATTGTTAAAAACTCAGAAACTAGTATAAACTCAACTAGTGTTTTTGTCAAACAATTAGTCCAAAACTCAGATTTCAGTCTCTTATAAAACTTCATATACCCACCACACTTTTATGCGCTGAAACACAGAAAGGATACAATTGATCAATTTTGCAGCAGGAAAAAAATTGAACAATAGACATTTAAATGCACATTGGACACAATGATTTTGGTCTAGGACCCTGGAAAAAAAACCCTAAATGGAAAACCAACTGAGAAAAATTTATTATTGAGCAGTTGAAAAATATTAAACTTACAACAATAGCAATATACATCATTAAATATTACAGTACAAAATAGAAATTTTCTCGAAATTTGGGCCAACCAATTACCTCAAAAACTATGTTATTTGCTACCTATGAAAATGTGCCCAACTGATTCTATAGGTTGTACGACCTAGGACAGTCACTCAACAAACCAATAAAAATCGATTTATGCACCCAATAACTTCAGTACAATGCCCTATCTTTGCTATACAAATTCTTCATCAATAAATGTTTCCAAACTACCTCGAAAATTGTGCCTCTTGCCTCAATTTTGTGCAAAACTCAAACAACAGTACAACCCCATCAAACTGTACAGTGTGGCCTGCTCATGAATTGTTGTAAGTTTCCTTGGGAAATGTGCCCAATTGCATTGGGATTTACGCCCCCTCCTATTGTTTTCCCTTCTCTCCTCACTGTCGCTCAACAAAACACTCTCTCTTGTAACTCGAGTTTCACACCAAGATGCTCCTTGGAATTCATTCCTCCAAACTTAATTTGGAATTTGTGTCAAAATGAGTCTCATTAAATCTCTTTTATCATTAAATTAGGGTAATTGCCATGTCTTTTCAACTTCTAGAGCCCAAATTCGATATTGGAGCATAAGACCAACAAATGGGATTTAATCTCAAGTTCACTTAAATCTCTTAAGTGAAACTATATAAAAAATCACATTACATTTAAAAACTCACTTCACTCTAAAATAAATAAAAAAGTGCAATTTAATTTTATAAAGTACAACTTAATTTATTAAAATGCATCTCACTTTAATAATATAAAGTCACATAATAAAGTCACTTTAAAAACACATTAAATAAAGTAACTTTATGTCATTGATGAGTCCCCATGTGCTCAGGCCCCTGCACCTAGGCAAATTATGCAAGAGTACCTTCGAGCTACCAAAACTAACACTCCTCAATAGCGAGGGATTAATGCTGGCACATCCTCCACCTAGATCCATCTCCACCCCCTTCTCTCCAATTACTTAAGTTGCTCTCTTTGAAATTGAAGGTCCCTCAGCTACCTACACTAGATCATATGTTGGAGATCTTCACTAGATAGCTCCAAACTGAGAGTTATCCTCACTCTCCCACTCATTCTTAAGAGTCATCTCATACCAGATCGGTCTCCTTTTTGAGCTAGAAGAATCCTCTCCACTGGTTGTCACTATTGTTGCCACTGAGTTCGACCTCCCATAAGACTCACAATCAACAAGATGACCCAATACTTGGTAAGTCTTGCAGTCTCTAATGCCTAGCACTCTCACCGCATCAATGCCCTCCCACATCAAATAGATAATAACCCTTCCACCATAGTGAAGGACTGCATATTCGTCATCCTCCGGAGTTGATAATGACAACAAGTTCTTTCTCAACTTTGGAACAAACAACACTTTTTCCCACCTCCAAATACCCACCAAACTTGAGTTGGAATAGAACACATCCAACTCCTTCTACGACATGGGTGATGTCAAACCCATCCTCCGGAAGTATAATTCTGTCAATTGCAGAAACATAGCTCATGTTTCTATAATGAGGCATGTGGCCCCACTGTCCACATAGCATGCCCTGGTGTCCACAGTCTCGACAACACTGCTACTTGAGCCAGTACTCACCAAGGAGAATTCCTTCTCAAACTTCATGGTGTACTCTTCAACTTCAGTTGATGCTATGAAGTTGATGCTAGAGTTTCCTCCTCTATCTCGTCCTTCTTCTTGCCCTTATTTTTATTGGGACATTGGCATGCATAGTGTCCATTCTTTTGACAAGAAATCATCTCACCTTGCTCATGTCCTTCTAGAACTTGGCTCCACTACTTGATACCTTCTTCTTCTTTCCCTTAGCTAAAATGGCCACATCCTGGTCATTATCACCATTAAGCTAGCCTATGCGACTAGATCTTAGTCTCAGCTTGTCTGATACGAAGTCATACCAAATTATAGTCCATGTCGACATGTTCTCTCTGGCAACAACTACTCACACAATATCCTAATTCCAAGGTTGTGAGCAAGCATTCAAGGCAGTTCTCACCAACTCCATTTCTCCCACTGTCTTGCAATAGCCCCCAACTCATCACGTACTAGTGAAATCCGGGTTAGGCTTGATGTGACATTCTCGATCTTGGTCATCTTAGCGTTCTGTAACTTCTCCCTCAAAACCATTTTTCGGTTTTGATTATTGTTTCGAAACAACTTTATCAAAACAAACCCACATCTCATAGGATTTCTTCTTACCAATCACATTTTGTATTAGATGGTATGTGCCTCCATCAAGAAGAAAATGCTTATCATGCACATTCTTCTTCTTCTTGTACTCATCAGCACAAGTGGGAATTGTGACAAATTCCTTCATTATTTCCCACAAGTCAAGTTCCTCCAAAAGTAAAGTGACCCTACTTCCATGAAGTGAAGTTGGACTCTCCCATAATCATGTCCTCAAACTATAAGCCAAAGGTTACATACATATTCATCAACCAGCCAAGAAATAACTCCTAAAACTCAACAATCACTTGTTGTCAACTGTGTCAAAAATTCACTACACAGTAGTACCAATCATCAATTCCCTTGCAACACAGTTGTAACTATCAGCAAAACACAAGCACACACAACTGCCACAAATTTCCCACTGTCAAACTCAGAAAACCAACTCTAATACCATGTTAAAAAGTCAGAAAACTAGCATAAACTCAGCTAGTGCTTTCATCAAACAGTAAGTCCAAGACTCAAATTCCAGTCTCTTATGAAACTTCAGTTACCCACTATGCTTTGATGAGCTGGAACACAAAAAGACTTAGTCTGATAAATTTTATAGCGGGAAAAGAATTGAACAACAAACATTTAAATGCACATTGGACATAGTGATTTTGGTTTAGGCCCTGGAAAAATGCCCTAAGGGGAGAACCAATAAACAGAATTTTATTATTGAGCAGCAGGAAAATCTCAGAACTTACAACATTAATAATATAAAGCAGTACAACACATAATTTTTCTTGAAATTCGGGACAAATGAATCACCTCGAAAATTGTGATATTTGTTGTCTAGGAAAATGTGCCCAATTGATTGTGCAGGATGTATAACATAAGACAATCACTCAACAAACTAGTAGACCTCGATTTATGCACCCTTACGACTTCTCTCTGTAATACAAATTCTCCGATAATAAATGCCGTCAAACGACCTCAAAAATTGTGCCTCTTGCCTCATTTTCTATGCAAACTCAAAAATCAATACAACCCCACCAAAATGTACATTAGAATTTGCTCATTAATGGTTGTATGTTGTCTTGGGAAATGTGTTCACTTGACTTGAAATTTGTGCCCCTCATGTTGCTAACCCTTCTCTCCTCTTTGTTGCTCAAAACACTCTCTCTTGGAACTCAAGTTTCTCACCAAGTTGCTCCTTGGAACTCATGCCTCCCCAAACTTCTCACTTTGGAATTCGTGTCAAAATGAGTCTCATGAAATCTCTTTCATCATTAAAGGGTAATTGCCATGTCTTTTCAACTTCTAGGACCCAAATTCGATCTTGGCCCATAAGATCGACGAATGAGATTTAATCTCAAGTTCACTTAAATCTCTTAAGTGAAAATATATAAAAAAAATCACATTACATTTGAAAAGTCAGTTCACCCTAAAATAAAATAATAATAAAAAGCACACTTTAATATATATAGTCACTTTATAAAGTACAACTCACTTTAATAAAGTACATCTCAATTTTAAAAATATAAAGTCACTTTAAAAACACATTCAATAAAGTAACATTGTCATTAATGAGATCCCATGTGCTCATATCCATGCACCTTGGCACATTATGCAGGAGTACCTACGAACTACCAAAGCTACACACAAACTCAAAATACTTATAAAATCCCTTATTTTTATCTAAAATGAATAGATTTCGAGAATTTTCAAGGAAAAATTTAGAGCTTTATATTGTACCATGCCTCCATGTGGCATTTTTTAGAGCTACCACTTGTAAGCCCCTTCTACTTATGTCATCTGTGCCACATGGTAGGCTTTGATTTGTCCAATGCTCGCCACCATGTATTGATGGCATCGTCATGTTGACATGGTATTGTAATGAGATGTCATGTAGCACTTGATCCTTGCTTTCATGGTTCTAAGCTAGCATTGTCTACCACCTTGGTGCTACTGTGGAGGACATGAGTTCTCATCACATTCGTTGATTTGGCAATGGTTCAAGCATTCAAAGAAGTGCTTACAATGTTTGAAACATAATCCCTCGAGTATGCTTGAACTACATAGACCCAAAATATTATAGTATCAATCCAATACTATCATCGATTTCATATGAGGACTTGTGGAATATTAAGACATAAGGGTCCAACTCCAAATAACATGTAAACCCCCCCAAAAAATAAAACATAGCCTAGTAAGATCATAAGTTTGTGGGGAGAGTTTTGAATTTTATAAACAAGAAAAGCTAAGTATGCTCAGCGTCCCATTCTCAAATAAGAAGTAATTTATAACCAAATTAGGTCAATGGTTTATATGTAGAACCTATAAAACTTGGAAGCATAAAGGATCAAATCCCCACATGAATCATTGACCCAAAACAATTCTCCAAACAACCTATGAATATTTTGAAGTCCAAAGGAACTTGCTAAGGCTTGAACTCTTGACCTAGAGAGTGCCAAAAATTTATCACAATCTCTTATGTTCTCTTGTGTGTATCCACATTGTTGGTATTGTGTTCATTGTTGGTAGTGAGGAAAAACAAATGATAAACCAATGAAACAAAAGAGCAAGGGAGAGAGCAGTGACATCATCTTTGTATCATTGAAAAGGGTGGTGTTAGTGACAAACATGTTCATTCTTGGGAATGTATTATTGTTTTAATGGTAGCCTATTAGGTGACCCTCCAATAAAAGCGAAATTTACATGGGGTTGCTCAAAATAGACAATTATTTAAACGAACTCAACAAAAGTCCACCTCCACTATGAGGTTATATGAAGTTAACAACAATCTAATGTAACATCAAATAGCTTTTATTTTGACAACACATCAATCTAGTTAGCTTCCTAGAGAACTAGTAAGCATACCCATATACAACCTTCAATTTTTTTGTAAATCAACATTGTAGTTCAAGTTAGTTCGATTTTATGTGAAGTTGATTTTTTATTAAAAGAGTAGTATTATAAAAATGTATCAACGAGAGCTAACTATTAAAGTGGGGCTATTTCATACCCCCACCAAAGTATAAATCTTACAAAGACAACTTACACCTTGTACAGATGGTCCTGCACATGTAAGCATATAGTTTTATGCAAATAGCACAAATTGCAAGTCCTAAATAAATTTGTCAAAATAAATACACCACCCATTGCTTCTCAATTGAAAGGATATTTCTATATTGTTCCAAGCTAGCTATATTTGACCATAATACTCTCAAGAGTGAGAAAAAATGTGGATATGACAATGATAATAAGGAATATCGTGACAAAAAAAACACTCATTTCCGAATGTTAGTCATGGAGTAATAATACTCAAATAAATATGTTATATTTGAGGGTTGATGTTAAAGTTTGTGATATTAGCAAATAACTAAATATAATTATTTTTTGGAAATAAAGCAAGGAAAGAAGGCGAATCTAGTAAAGACCAATTTACCCTTGGTCCATTTTTGGCTTTCATCATCTTCGAAAACAATATTGAGTATGTTTGTTACTAAATACTATGGGATTGTAATAAATACTATGTAAGAACCCAAAAGGAAAGGGCTTGTCAAACTTGTCAAGGCTATCAACAGATTATGGAAAAATGGGAGATCTACATGACCCAATTTTCCTGCTAGAAAGATTCTCCCACTTGCTTCTCATTAAAGCATCGACAAAATGATAATTTGGTTAATAATCTTCAACAGAAAATTGAAATGGAATTATCAATTGATTAATGCACTTTGAATAAAAAATAATTGAAAATAAAGAGCAAATTCAAAAAATGGTTGGTACAACTTGTGATAGAAATGACTTCATAAAAATGTTGGATTCTACTTGTGACAACAATGACTTAATGGAAATGAATGCTACTTGTGACACACAAACTAATTGAAGATGAGTCACATTTTTATATACAAATCAAATCCCTTCACAAATATAATATTATCTTCATTCTCCTTTAACAACCCAGCTCTAATGACGACTCTACAAAATTGAGTGGTTGCTTGTGGGTATATTATAAAAATTCCAGAATCCTTGATAGGAGCACACGAAGGCACTAACTAGGTCTTTTATAACTAGGCATTAGTTATAAAAGATCAATCTTTTTAATGCACTATCATTTGAGACATTTATCATGTATGTTGGAGGTGTTAATATTATGGGTAGAATATTAAGGTAATTTTCAGTTGATGTTATTTAAAATTATTTTTTAAAAATGATTCTTTTAATTAAAATATTAATATTATAAGAATGGGTGAATGTGATCTTTGTTAAATCTTAAGTAGAGTTATTGCATATCCCCTCAATTTTAAATCTCCCGAAAACATATTACCTATATATATGGATTGATGACCTTGTGTAAACATATTGGTGGACTTGGTGCAAGTGTTAAATCTCCAAAAAACATATTACGTATATATGGATGACCTTGTGAGTTATTTCATATCCCCTCAATTTCAAATCTCCCAAAAACATATTACCTTTATTGTATATGGATTGGTGACCTTGTGTAAACATATTGATGAACTTGGTGCAAGTGCTAAATCTCCCAAAAAGATATTACATATATATGGATGACCTTGTGTAAATATATTGGTGGACTTGGTGTAAGTGCTAACATATCCCCTAAATTTCAAATCTCCCAAAAACACATTACCTATATATATGGATTGATGACCTCTATAAACATATTGGTGAACTTGGTGCAAGTGCTAAATCTCCCAAAAATATATTACGTATATATGGATGACCTTGTGTAAACATATTGGTGGACTTGGTGCAAGTGCTAAACAAGTTTAGCAAAATAAATACACCATCGATTACTTCTTAATTAAATAGATCTTTCTATATGTTGTAAACTAGCTGCATTCCATTTCAATACTAAGAATGGGAAAACAAATGTGTATGATACAATGATAATAACGACATTTTGAGTCGAATATGAGTATTTGGAATAATAACACTCAAATAAATATATTAAGTTTAAGTGCTAATGTTAAAGTTTGTGATCTTCGCATGTTAATGTTAATGTTTGTGATCTTATGATCAAGTGTTAATGTTAAAGTTTGTGATCTTCACATATGATCAAGTGTTAATGTTAATGTTTGTGATCTTCGCATACGATCAAATATAATCATTTTGTAGTTTTGAACTTGATGTTATTTAAATAATTTGTTATTAAAGGATTTGGTATTAAAAGCAAGCTAATGATATGACACATTCAACATTCTAATCACATCATAGGATTGAGTTCACTGCAAAACTAGCAAGTTATGGACATGAGTATGCTATGGACATGAGTAATTTGTTGTGGACATGAGTAATCAAACTAAAACAACACTATATTCCTATACAAGTAAAACCAAGAACCTAAATTGACTTTAGCATAATACAGTTGGCACAATGGAAGCACAAGGGCACATCTTCCTTTGATGTAGTTAAACATATATTAACAATAACAAAGTTTAAACAAAACTCAAAAAATGTGCTGGCATATTCCAAAACACTTCATACATATTGTTCAGAAAAATGTGCTGGCTATGTTTAAACACTTACATTGTAAACAAACATAAGCCCAAACACATCAAGAGTCCAAATCAACATAAGACAAAGGCATAAAACCAGAATAAATACACCAACCAACCAGTTATGATGTGATAGCGCAAATCTGTAACTACAAAGTTTCTGTGGAAGTATGTGACTCCATGTAAGCCCATCTTATCACACCACCAGGAATTGCCACAAATCACTTACATATTGTTGTAAACAAACATAAGCCCAAACACATCAAGAGTCCAAATCAACATAAGACAAAGGCATAAAACCAGAATAAATACACCAACCAACCAGAGCTATGATGTTATGGCGCAAATCTGTAACTACACAGTTTCTGTGGAAGTATGTGACTCCATGTAAGCCCATCTTATCACACCCCCAGGAATTGCCACAAATTGTACGATTTTTTGCTATCGTCATGTGATCTATAAAGTTGTAGATACAATAGATTCATCATAAACGAAACGAAATACAAAATAAATCTATTTCGAAAGATTCACGATGATCAAGTCCATTGCAAATAAGATCTCGTAAAAAGGTCAAACATAATCTCAATGTGGCTCTTGTTCGATTCAACACAATGTGAATTCCGCTCAGTGGCCTTGGAACACACGTAGGATAAAGCTCATCAACCTTAAAAACTCAACCATGCTAAGTCTACAAAAGAAAACAACAAATCATAAATTTGTATAAGTATGCATTGTACAAAGGTAAGGCGGCAATGGTACATGCTCGAAACTTCACGTGTGATAACAAACAAAGCATAGAATATATTGATTTTCATTATTAAAAATTACAGATTTCCATGGACGTACAGAACTTTGGAAAATGACCACCCAATTGGATGTTATAATACAATTCAAACTAAATTAGCATCACCAGAGTTGCAGCAGCATTTTTGTACCAGTGACTGATGTCAGGTGAAGTCAATTTGTCATCCGAGGTTGACTTGTGACTTCAATTTGCCAAAACTGGCGAAAGAATGAATTGAATCTGACAGAGTGCAGCTAAATTATCATAATAATTCTTGGAAGGGTAAAACATATGGAAATCTGGAAACAAATAAAATAAAAACTCAACAAAACCGATTTCCTTTTTACAGCCGAGATTCATATTGAGATGAGAGATGTGAATTGAACTTAAATATCTTAATTGATGCTGTTTGACACAAAACTCATTACAACCCCAAAGATGGGACCCTAGTAATTCATATAAGCAATTGTCAATCCAATCAACCTTGTGATTACAAAGAAGCACTGCTCTCATTTGAAGGTTTTTCATCCGTCCTATGATGAAACAACTTTGCCATCTGTCTCCGCTCACAGTCCTGCAATGAACCCATTTCTTCTTTAGCTTCTTTAACAGAGGCAGGTTTTGGCTGTGCAACAACAATACCAAAAAAAGAACACTTTTGCACATGTTTTATTGTAATCGTCAACATGACAACGAAAAAAAGGATTCACTGTTCACAGAATGCAAAGAATAACCAGATATTTGAGCAATCAAAATTATTCCTGAAGCGAGTAAAACGACACGTTTGGCACCAAAAGCTGCAGTGCAATCAAGCAAGACACAGTGAACAAGTCCAAAATAATTGCATACTAGAAACTTGAAAGCCATTTTAAGATGGGCATTCGAGGCTGTAACCAATCTGATGAACAGTTGCTGAACTCTTCAGATCATTAACCATTCAGTTCTCATGCTTGTGGTAACCCTATTTTCATCAAACGGTTCTCAGGCATTGCTACCAACCATCTTATAGTTTCGTTCTAATGCCTTGCAAAAAGAGTGGCAATATTTTAATATTTCCATTTTCTGAATAATTAAGCAATGATATAATGGAAGGCAACCGGGAAAAAGGACATCCGGGGTTTTTTTGCAAGTCCGATATGTATATGAGAACAACTGAGAGAGAAAATGACTTTGCAATTCCACATATTAAAGTCCACTAGGATTCCATAATGTTTATTGCAATGTTCCATCAAGTTTCAGAAATGTGGGGATGAGTGAACGTGGAAATGCATCCAGGGGAAGTGTGCAAGCACACCGTAAACTTAAGAAACAACATAGATGAATTTGTTCAAAATATCTAAAAATTGAAATTTAAATATATGAAAAACACAAATATAAAAGTGAGTTTGATTGAACTTGTCCAAAATACTTAAAAATTAAAATTTAACTATATGAAAAACACAACTATAAATGTGAGTTTGGGTGGGTTTAGAGGGGTTTATATGAAGTATGATAAGGGTTTAGGGTTTCGAGTGTAGATGATTTGATGACTGGGGATTTTTGCTATTAGTTTACTATTGTTTTTCTATTTTTACTTTCCATGGCAAGTTTTTTTTGGGTGGGGGGAGGGGATAAAACATCTAGAAGTACAAATTTTTTAGGATTCTGTGAACATGTCTCTTCATGGAAATGTCCATTTTTTAATGGGGATGTCACCATGTAGGAAATGGCCCCCACGTCCCCTTTATGGGAGCTGCAAGAAACGAACTAGAGTAATGTCCTCAAAAACTAAGTCACTCGCATGCTCCCATTGTTTTTAAGTCCCCTCCCTGGT
The DNA here is from genome assembly GCA_001517045.1 of Pseudotsuga menziesii. Lineage (NCBI taxonomy): Eukaryota > Viridiplantae > Streptophyta > Pinopsida > Pinales > Pinaceae > Pseudotsuga > Pseudotsuga menziesii. The sequence goes on from LPNX010259121.1 coordinate 334,360, forward strand.
AATTACAAATTGTTAAAGTAAATATGGATAGAAAATAAAAGATAAAAGAGAATGCCAATTTTTACAAAATGATAGAAACGAAAAGATAAAGGAGAATATTAACATTTACTTGAATTTTTAACATTACCATTAATTGTTGTAATTGTTTTGGGATGTTTGAGACTGATTCCAACGTCATCAGAGTTTATAAGGAAAAAGAAAAAATTTATATCCCACCCAAAATTCATCGGACCCAACAGTTTTCAGGATTGGCCAGATTGTTGCATTTCCATAGGATTCTACATGTATGAAGGTATATTATTGATGTTCAATCAAGAGCACCAAGCAATCTATGTACCTAAATGTTAGTGGTGTTCATTTTTGAACTCCTCTGTGACTCTGTCATGATTTTATCAAAAATCTACTAAGGAAAACATAATTTCTGCCACTAAACTTGGAAAGGCAGTAACTGCGATGAGAAATACAATGGTGCTAGTCTATAGATAATTCATGATTTATTAATAAATCATTATGTTATATCGGTATGTGTAAGATTATAAAATTGAGATAATTTATCATTTATGTTTCAAGTTTCATATCTTCTAGTTTAATGATTTTAGTATTTTGGGTATGGTCCTCCATGTTCAATACCTCTGCAACCCATACAATGTCACGTCCCCACCCCTCATACCGACGATGGAGAGGACGCGACTAGGCTACTATCATATCCGGGCAACTAGCCCCATGAACATAAAATGAAATGCATTGCACTAACAACATGCACAAATGCATAAATCATTAACCTACAACGGTAGCAAAATACATTCCATTCATTCACATGTTCACCATAATTCATTTAAGCAAATACAAGTGCAGAGATTTAAACACAAGAATATGTATCTTGGAGGCGAAGCTCATCCCGCAACCAGCTATGTCTCTGCAACCATAGGCCAGTGTCCTCATCAATCTCTCAACAGCAGCTGAGCATGATTCCCACAAGGAATAAGGAACACTAGCAGGCTCACACATAGCCACGGATACCACAAAACTCAGCCAAGCCAACATAGTTGGGTGTATTGGGCTGCAAAGGAGCTAGAGAGGATGACTGCTAAGCTAGTGAGCTCAAACACAAAGCTATGGACACCTGGACCAGATTTAGCCTGGCTTCTAGAACATCTACACACCCAACACAAGGAAGCATCCCCTTCTCTGCTACACAGTCCCTCAGGTTGTGCCTTCCCTTCCAGTGTTATTCAGGGTGTGCAAAGAAGAAAACCAGCCCCCTAGATCTGTCTGTGAGGTTCCTTCTCAAACTAAATTAATCAAGCTAGTTCAAACCCCATTTCCACTCCCAAACCAGTTCAGACCAAAACAACAGAGGCATACACAACAATTGCAAGGTTCTGGGCTTGAAGGAAACATCATGGGATCTAAAATCAGAAGTGTCAACCAAGGAAAAACAGCCCCTGGGCCAAAATCGATTTCACCAACTGATCAATAGTTTCACGTGTGTCAAAACGGCTCAACAACTACTCAGAAATCATGGTTTCTTCCTCAATCTGCTGCACACTGCCAAAATCGACTTCCAGCCGCGGGAGAATGGAAGCAAACTACAAAATCGTGCAGGAGAAAACGAAGGATGGAGGACTGAGGAGAAAAACAATCAGATGCGTAAGAGTAATGAGGAATGCGGCTGCCTACGCAAGGAAAATCAACTGCCTAAGAGAGAGAAATTATGGCTACTTGCATGTGAGTGTAGAATCTGGTTGTCTTTTTCCACGTGAGGGGAAAATGAATGAGATCTCCTCCTTTGGGCATGTGTGTGGTCAAAGACTGACGGCCCTACCAGAATTGACGGCTGCCCACACCTCCCAAGCCCCAAGGCAATAACTGCCCAACTAACTCTTGGAGAAATTTTGAAGGCTGGTGAATAAGACAAGAAAGGTGGTTGGTAGTTGATGGGTTCTCCTTTTGAAACTTGGCTTCTTCCCATTGGCTTAGAGGTTAAATATCCGCCCCCCTTATCCTTGGGAAATCATGCCCCCATCTCTTTTAATGTTGCATTGACATAGCTGATTGTGGGTATTTTAATTAAATTGCATATTTACATGATGTCCAAAATTATAATGTGCATCACTAGCACGAAATACCATCGGCATCGATTTTAATCACCAAAACATAAAACACTAAATCAAGGGTGGGGCTTTTGCCTATCGCTCCACACCATGATTAAAATTACATCATATACATTTTTAATGCAAACGGGGTCAAAACCGCGGTGTTACATACAACATTCCCTAAAATTGTTGATTTTTTCACTTTCAGATCTGATAATTATTTCCCTTATGAATTTTATTCAACAAATTCTTCATAGAATAATTAGACTGAAAGATTCCACCATATGTTACACTTAAAATAAAAAGAATGATGAATTCAATACAATATATGGACCATTTAAATAGGTGTCATCATGACTTTTCAAATGCAAAAGGAACGTCCTTTTACTCTTTATTTAGATGCTTAATTAATTAATTATTATATCATATTTTATTATTGTCTCTCCCATGGTTTCATAAAACCATGGTATTTTTCCATGGTATTTTATTTCTTTATCTTTTCATTTTCTCTTATTTCTCTTATTTATATGTACTTATTTGCACATACCCTCAACTTATTCTTTAACGTACGTAACAAGATCTAGAAACTTAGTCTTCATATCCCAAAAAGGATTTCCATGAGCTTGTTTCACATGCACGTCCATCCATGTCAGAAGAGATCTAATGTGTGTGCACCCACACTAGAGTAGACTTGACCATTCCAACAGAGGTAGCTAATCCCTAAGAATGGGCAAGTCAAATCCACTCTATTATGACAAGGAATACCAAAGCCAAATAGGCATGTGGTGGGAAACTGAAATCCTATACCAACTCATCAAGTTCCATGATCAAGAAGCACTATACCAAGGCCTCCCACAACCAAGGAGTAGATCTGCAAGTATCCAAGCCTTCTACCACACTTGACCAAGCACCATGACCAAGAAAGGCTGCATCCAGTGGCCTCACATACACCAGTGAGTGAATGCTAAGATGGATAAGAGGTTCTTCAAGAGTTGAGTTCTTCATATTCCTTATCGCTTGAGGGATCTTCTTTGGATGGTGAGAGCTTTATCTTCAATTGCTCCCATCTTCTCTTCTCTTCTTATGAGTCGAGCTTCTTCTTCTTCCCAGAGTCTGCTGAAAGTAATCACTTTCTTCTGGCACACATTCCTCGCATGAATGAATCCCATGATCCTGGGAGGCCATTCAAGGTGGCTAGCACCACTTCTTCATCTACTGCTACAATTTGTTCTTTGATTTGAGAGACCCTCATAAAGTATGACTGTATGGTCTCTGCATTCTGGATCTTCACATTCTTCAACTGTTTTCTCAAAGTCATATTCTGATTTTCAAATAGATTGGTCAAGAAATCAAACATCTCTTTCGGTGTCTTTAGAGGAGACACTTGTGGTACAAGGTGATCCATGATTGAATCAACAATGATCTTCTTGGCCTTGACCAAGTTCTTCTTGTGTAAGGTTTGAGCCTCGTCTCCCTCTGGAACTAGAACCTCTCTTCTTATGTAGATGTCCAATTCATTTTCTTCAGAGAGATCATATACTTCCATGATTGGAAGTTGTCAACTTCAACAATCTTATCATCAAGCTGATGTGATAGATCACTTTGAAATGAGAACCTCAAATGAAAATAGCAAAAGATTAGATCTTACCGATTTGAGGTGTCCATCCTGGTTCCGGAGCTGGCTAATCTAGGGTTTGTCAGAGAAACCCTAATTTTCAAAACTTGGAATTTTTTAGATCTGATTGGATAGAAAGATAGATCTCTTCAAGTTGAGTTGTGCAATGTACTCTTTTTCTGAAAACAGTGGAGGGAAGCTCCCGGAACAAGAAGCCCTAGTTTTCCAATTTCTTCTGCAAAAATGCTTGTTACTGTTTCTGCGGTATCTCCGACATTACTACTCCTCAATGTCTGAAACTTCGCACTGAGGTAGCATCACCTGTCCCTGTGCCAACACCACAAGTTTCATCAAAATTGGTTTCACCAATTGGGATTTATGATCATTTTGCCAAGGTGACCTATTACAGGACTATTCAGAACAGCGAAGTTGTACGGACTGCCACGTGTCATTGTTTCATCTTCTGGGTCTGAAACTCGGACCATAGAAAGCACAGTCCGTGCCCTTTCTGAAACATCTTCAGAAATTTCATTTTGACCTTTGTAGCCCAAGATATAGCAATTCTCCCCAGGTGTCATGTTTAGGGATGAATCCAGGAAGCGGTTGGAACCCTAAATTGGAGGTATCATATTTCCCAGAATATAGCGAATCTGAGGCTGAATTTTGGAAACAGTGTAAACCCGGATTTTCTCTTTGGCCTGTGAAAGTTTCAGCTCCTGAGCCTTTTCCAATCCCGAGATCTAGCGAATGTACCAAAACTTATCAGTTTTAGTATTTTAGGGTTTTTCCAGCTCGGGGTCAAACTAGGGTTTGACTTTCCCGGAGTTTCACCCAGCCAAAAATCTTGACCCAGATCTCTAAACTTCGATTTTGGTGAGGAGAGCAACCCTATGCTAGGTTCACTCAAAAATTCCTCTTCTGTAAGAAACCCTAATTTCCCGCACCAAAAACTGAAAATGCTCGGAATCAAATTCCGTTTCGACAGAAAGATGCTCCCTTCATTGGAGAGTCAGCCTAGCATACTTTTGCTGATGGATTGTGGAGAGAGACCCCAAAAGTAAGAAGCCCTAGCTTCTACAGCTGCACAATGTCTTCTTCTCAGGTTAGCTCTGATTCCATGTTAGATTTTTATCATTCAAGCTAGCATTATGATCTTAGGATCTTATCTAAGAGAATAACATGCACAGCAATAAAACACAAGAGACAAGAGACAAAGAATTTTCCTCCAAGAAACCATAAAGGAGAAAACCCCGCAACTTCCTCAAAGATAGAATCAGCACCAAAAGTAAAACCTGAAAACAGTAAGATGATCTCCCGACAGCAGTAGTCTCTCTCTTGATCCCAGCAACTTCTCTCTCACTCATGCGCCCCAATGAGTGAGTGTGTGTATGTGATAAATACAGAGGATCACTCTCTATTTATATTCTTTCATTCACTTGAAACTTACCCCAACATGTCGGCCTCACTTAACAGTTACTTACTAGAGCCGACATCTCTAGGAGTGTCTAATAACCCTAGTGCCCCACAACTTGTGGGGACTTTGCGTCCTCCGACCAACAAGGAGGGTTATCCTTAACACAATGGTGAGGACTATTGCCCCGACTTACAATGACTCACCTAGGGTCGACTTCTCTAGGATAGTCTAATAACCCTAAGGCCCCACAACTGCGGGGACTTTAACCCTTGACCAATAGGAGGGTTACCCACAATGACTTGACATGACTTGTTTACATTATAGAACCTACCGATAGGAACATCGAGGCATGACATGACTCAAATACATTACAGACACATCCCGGAATAAACATCGGGGTACAATACATAAGATATACGGATGAATACATTCCGAAGTTACAAATACATCAACAAAGACGTAGAATTTCAACTAAGGTATTCCAGGGAGTTTTTTGCCCTTGACAATTATGCTTTGCCTATAGCCGAGTATAATTCACAAGGTTTTCTCCCGCTTTCTCCAAAGCTAGAATGCCCGATTTTGAATTCTAGGACATAGGGGGTTATTAAAGCCCAACTGAGTATATATAAACCTACTAGACATTGTTAGAATATAGCATGGTCATGTTCTCAGTCACTTGGACCCTCAGAAAAAATTTGAAAAAAATTTACAGAATGCGTCAAATTTTTATTTTTTAATTATTTTAAAAAAAAATTAATTTTTCCAAAGTTTTTAATTAAATTTTTCCATAATTTAAATGGAAAAATTAAATTTGTAATAAGTTAGTCATCCGGAAGCCAAAAATCATTCTTGATCAACCAGACCCAACTTTCAGATCATCATTCGGCCACATAACTCGTATTTTCTCAAAAAAATCAATTTTGGGGAAAATATTGATTAATTAATTAAAATGATTATTTTGGAGAAAATCGAAATCTCTCCAAATTAATCTGAATTCAGCGAAATGAAATGCAGAATGACATGGCATCGAGCATTAATGATAATTGGAGTAAACAGAACTCAACTTCAGTCAGCATTTAGTGAGCATTGAATTATCATTCACTTAGCAAAATCGCCTCCTTCAGTGATGACCACGTTTTGGTGATGTGGAGCTTGCTCATTGGTTTGATGTTTTGATCGAGGTAGAACTCGGTCTTGTATTGATGAACTCCAGGTAGTGGCTCCTCCATACCTAGCACATGGCTTCTCCATACCTAGCAGGTGGTTCCTCTTCAATGCTCACGCCCTCATCATCAAGCTCACGCCCCTCTCTCCTCAAGAGGGCGTCTTCACACGTGTGGCTTCCTCATTGGCTTGTTTTCAGTGTTTAGGGTTGGAGTGGGGGCACCTTGCCTAGGTGGAGGCCTCCCCTCACTCTTAACTCTTCATCTTCAGGTCTGGGCTCTCAGTTAGCTGCCAAGCCGATTAGGTCAGGGTTTTTGGTTTTAGGGTTTTGGGTCTTCTCTCATTGTATAAATAGAGGCTCCTTTAGCTCTATTCGGATGGAACTTTTGTGCTGGAGTTACTTTGCAAAAATTGTATTAAACTTTGCTTACATTTGATTAATAAGATTTTCGACTTTGGAGGTCCATCTCTCTTTGCATGTGGTGAATGATCATGGTTGAGGTGATACTGCTTCTAACCCATTGCTCCTGTTTACTTGAATGAGATCAGTTTATGTGTTAAGCTCAAGAGGGCCACTGTTGGCACGGTAGAGTAGTTGTTTGTAGTTTCAAATCAGTTATTTATGCAAAGTAGGTTCTAATCTTGATGAATATGAGTAGTTAGGTATATGTAATATTGATCTCGATTGAACTATCTTAGCATACTTTTCATATATATGATCTCACTTGTATCCGAGTTTTGGTATTAGCAGGGTTCACAGGTTGAAGAAGGGTGCAAGTTCAGCTACATCTACCCCAAGCTTCAAGCAACCGATCATTTAACATTTTGTGATTGCAGGGCTTACAAGGATCGTTCTCTTCTCATTCAAAAGAAAGTTGGAGTCTTCCTCCATCTCTTGTGTTCCATCCACACGAAACTTCTTTCTCTACCCTTCTTTAAAATTTTTGCATTTGCTCATGAAATAGATCCAAGTTTCAATATTCATTATTCAGATATGTTTTTAGGGCTTTTGCTAGATCTAATTTCCTTCATTAGATATAGGGAAAAATATATGCTTTACATGTGAATGTTCAAAATCTTTTCTAAGTATAAACAAATTTTCCAAAAAAAAAATTTTAAAAATTATTTTTGCATCGTCTTTCCTACCGTCTTTTAACACAATATGCTTGCTGATTTTTTATTTCTGTGACAGGCACAACAGAAATGCTGGCGAAATTCTGAAGAATCAAGCCCTAAAAAACCATAAACTCCCTCTTCTTCTTTTCCCCTTCTGTAGAATAAGAAAAGAAGCAAAAAAGGCAGCAAACGAAAGCATTGTAAACAAATTAATAAAGAGCAAGTGGGATTACAGCTCCCACACCCCTCTTCCCCCATTTGTGAGAAGCTTGTATCGTCTCCTCATTTTCATGCTTTGCTTCATATTTTGCTAAAAGTAGGATAGAATAGTTTCAATTGTTAGAAGTTGTTATTTCATTAAAGTTGGATAGTTCATTTTTTATTAGTTTATCATTCATAAAATATAAAAGTAAAAAATGTTTTCTTTGTTTATTTACTTAGCTAATGCAAAGTTTGTTTACTTTTGTTTTGATATAATTTTACTTACCCCCATGCTTTCCCGATTAGGGCCTAAAAAACCTGAAAGAGACTCTTGGGTAGTTTAAATCTTTATTTTTCTTTTAAGTTTAATCAATTAATTAAATAAGTCTCTTGAACTTGTCATAATCCAAGTCAAGAGCACTCTCTATTGGAGAGCATAGTTAGACTTGCATATCCTTGTATTAGGCATTTAGATTAGCTAAGTCTCTTGAACCTCTATCATAAGACAAGGTCAAGAGCGCTCTCTGTCGGAGAGTTTTAATTAATCAACTTAATAAAATTTGCAACTCATTCCCCCATAATTAATTAACTTCGTCTTCTCCTTGCCGGAGTATGCTTTGACCAACTTCAAAATTGGAATTTCCTAAGTTCTTCTTAGTAAAGGCACCGGAACTCCCTGCTGTCTAAAGCTTCTCAGCTAGCTGGTCAATCTTCGTGATACCAGCCTGGGATACTGGGCGGGTGGGATACTGGGCAAGCCGTCATGTCTTCAACAGATTAAACTTGGAACATTCTCATGGCTCTTGACAAACCTTCATTGACACCATAAGCAAAATCACCTAAAATACTTAAAACATACCAAAAGCACTTGCACAACGTAATATTCACTAGTTTTATTTCAAGACTTGCTGTTAATTTCTTAAGGCATAATCAGAGTGTTGACTCCATAAAGGCACTGATCTTTTAATCTTTGCATAATTATTATATCTGGATCACTTGTCTTTGGAACATTTTAATTTCTATCTGTGAATGCATCTTTATAAAGTCTTGAATTATTGTTCATCTTTTAATTCTCTTGACAGCAACGTGGATTGCTTTTATCTTATGCGTCAAGTTCATAATAAACAAACACATTTAATCACCATAACTCCTAAACAACACCCAACTGCATCCGTAACCAATTTAAAACACTTTAACCACATTGAGCCATAGAAAACTCTTTGTTAGGGACCACCCACCTTGGCTTCGTTAGGAGTTAGCCTAAACGGAGGAGCTAGGAGTAGGTGACAGTACCTAGCTCTGTGCTTGCTGGTGGTGTGCAATCAGCGAACAACATCATTTGGCGCCGTTGCCGGGGACAAAATTTTTGTTCCTGGACGACCTTAGTTTTTTCTAGTTTTTACCTTTTTGATAGATTTTTAGTTTAATCACCTCGCTGATCTTAGACTTGAAATCCATCTGGCGACTCCATTGTCTTTAATTTTACCAAGGTATTCAATCAGAAGAAACTCTGAAGGTTTACTTAGGTTTATCCCTGAGCTTGAAAAGGTTTATAGGAGGAGAAGGCTAAATAAACTTGCTTCTCGTAGAATCCTTGAAGATCTCGGATCTCAGTCTTTATCAGACATCCATAGTTTATTTCTAGAAACTAACTCTCAAGAAAACACTAACACCTCTGTTTCCAACATAATGGGTGAGTATTTTACTTAGCTCGACTTTTCTCAGATAGTAGGTCAACCCCACCGTCTTCCAAACAAAGCTGTCGAGAAGCTCCCGATATATACCAGCACTAATGCCACTACCTTCGCCATGCACCTTAGGAACTTTTCTAGATGCATCAATGCTTATGTTAGTGATCCTGTTAGCCAACATGATGATGTATACATGAAGTTATTTGCTCTATCTTTGGATGGAAAAGCCGACGACTGGTATAACAATTTACCAGACAATGCTTTTGATACTCTAGTTGCTTTCAAAACCTCTTTCACCAACATGTTCGGTGAAAGGAAAGAACCTTGGCATCAACTTGCGTCCCTAACCAACATAAAAAAGAAGGATACTGAAACGATGGATAAGTTCAATACTAGGTTCACCGAATTGTCAAAAGCCATCCCTACTGCTTATGCCCCAACAACACCAACCATTCCGATCTATTACATTGAGGCACTTAGTGGTAAAATGCAATACTAGATAAGAGACAAGGAGCCTGCTAACTTGGTCGAAGCTCAAGAAATGGCAATTAAAATTGACTTGAACATGCAGTCATCAGGTGAATCCAACCTCCAGGGTTATTCAAGGTCTTCAACACCTTAGAAAATTAATGAACCTAAGGATAAGGATCCTTTATTAGCTATGAAGGATGCCTATGAAAAGCAGATGACTGAAATGAAAAGGGAAATGAAGAAAAATATGGAGGAAGCAGAACAGAAACACTTAGCGCAGTTAAAGGAGATACAGAATAGGGTGATAACAATGGAAAGAACTCAAACTCAGCCTGCTCCTAGAACCTTTCCTGCCAAGCCAACTTGGCAAAGAATGCCTCCCAACCATGAGCAGAGGCCTCCTCATCAGCTAGAGGCTGCTAACATGGTTGAGCAGTATAAGCCATTTTGCAGAGCATGTAGAGATTTCCATGAGGAATCTGGTTGCCACTATGCATGCTATGTTCAAGAGCATGGTCACCCTGAAGGTTGTGGTCCTCGTACGTCGACAAGCGAGCCTAATCATATCAACAACATAGATGACATCCCTAGCATCTCCATAGGAAATTGGCCACAAGCCAATCGTTACGAAAAGAAAGTTGACAACTTAACTCAATACTATGGTGAGATGCCTTCAGCCGAGCAAAATCAACAACACTCAAAACTTCAAGGGAATAACTTATCAAAGAAAAGCAAGAGAGGGGTCTTCTGCACAAAATATTCCGAAGGTAACAGCTCCTAATCCTCCCAAAGAAGTAGAAACTAAAGAAATTGTTGATTTAAGTTTTGACTTAGGTAATTGGCTAGCAAATACTAAAGTTCTTGTTTCAGTCCTTGAATTATGCAAAATTCCCGGCCAAAGAGAGAGACTTTTGAAAATCTTAGATCCTCCAAGTAATGTGGATCCTCAAACTGAAGAAAGCCCTTCAAATCCCGAAAATCCCCTTACCGCCAAGAAGGTTACTTTTTCTGATACTGTGGAGCAAACTTCAAATAATGTCTTTACCGATCCACCTATAGTTCTACATGCTACGAACCCAAGAAAAAAAGATCATCCCCCTTTTTACGTATCATTGATGATGGGTGATCTTCTTCTACACAATTGTATGTTAGACTCGGGATCTAGTTCCAGCATCCAAAAAAGTCATGCAGCAACTTGACTTAAGAACTACAAGACCATACCAGAATGTATGTGCCATGGACTCTAGACCGGTTAAAGTTGAAGGGATGATCGAGAATCAGTTAGTTGGATTGGCTAAGTATCCAGATATCCAAATCACCATGGACATCCTTATTATTGATGTGCCAAACAAGTGGGGGTTGTTGCTTTCTAGGAAATTGGGTGCCACTTTGGGAGGATCAATTCAAATGGATTGGACCTATGCCACCGTACCAGCATCGGAGTTTTCACTTGTAAAGTTGTATTCTAAAAAGGAAAAAAGACACCATGTTGAAAACCCTCAAAGACCATTAAATGAGTATGCTTACCACACTGATGAACATAGGACCTATCAAATCAACTCCACCTTCTTGGAACCCCTCCAAGAAGAAATAAAAAATGAAAAACTTCGTGAATTATGGAGATGAATTTTGATGGTGCTTACTCTAGAACAGGAAAGGGGGCTGGTGTTGTCATTATTTCACTAGAGGGTAAGGTTTTCAACTTTGCTTTCAGATTGAATTTGAAGCAACTAACAATGTGGCGGAGTATGAGGCACTTCTACTAGGCATTGAGATTGCCAAGGACATGGGGATCAAGTTGCTTAGTATTAAAGGGGATTCTGACTTAATTGTCCAACAAGTTAAGGGTCAATTTGCATGTAAGTGTCAAAGGCTTAAAAAATATAGAATTGCAATTTGGAATACAATGGAATTCTTTGATGCCCTTAATATAGAAGCAATCCCTAGAGATCAGAATAGTGCCTCCAATAAGCTTGCAGTTTCAGCATCAACTCTTCAGCCATCGGATGAGATGTTAGAGGGGGATTGTCCTTTAGAGATTAACTTCAGACCTTTTGTTCCTGATAATGTAGAACATTGGAAGGTATTCAAAGATGATGAGCAAATTTTGAGATTTATTCATAATGTCGATGAATTCCTAAACTTTAAAGTAAATGCTCAAGAGGAGAATAAAGAATATTATGGAGAAGGCGACCAATTTAATAATCCTGTCCCACGTGGTCTAGTTGCCTTAGAAAACATCTTTGACAGACAGGACAAAAAAAAGAGTAATGTTGAGCAAATGAAACCAGGGGATTACATTGAAATCAACATTGGGACGGAAATGGAACCTAAAATAATAAAAATTGAAAAAAGTACTTCCGATAAAGAAAGAACAGCCTTATAAACTTGGTCAAAGAGTATAGGGATGTATTTTCCTTTACTTATGACGAACTCAAAGCCTATAGGGAAGATGTCTTTCAACATACTATTCCCTTGAAACCAGAGTGTCAAAAGGGCAAACCTTTCAGACAAAAACTTAGGCAAATAAATCCTAAGTTAGCACCAATCATTAAAAAGGAGTTAGAAAAAATGTTAGCAGCAGGAATAATAGCTCCTACAAGACATTCAACGTGGTGTTCTAACTTGGTTGTAATTAGAAAAAGAACAGGAGTTTAAGGATATGTATAGATTTCAGAAATCTAAACATAGCATGTCAGAAGGACAATTACCCCCTCCCCAACATGAAGACCCTCCTCCAATAGGTCATTGGATCAAGCATGATGTCAATGCTAGATGAGTTTTCTGGCTATAATCAGGTAGTCATTCAAGAGGAAGATAGGCATAAAACCACTTTCACAACTCCTTGGGGCACTTTTGAATATCTGAGAATGCCCTTTGGCCTTTTAAATGCAGGAGCTACTTTCCAAAGGGCCATGGATTATGCCTTCAAGGAGTTGATTGGAAAATCATTGAGATCTATCAAGATGATCTTACTGTATTTTCGAAAGAAAGATCCAGCCATGTTGGTCATCTCGAAAAGATTTTCGAGCGATGCAGGAAGTATGGTATTTTTTTGAATCCGGCTAAGTCAGTTTTGGGCATAGAAGAAGGAAAACTCTTGGGACACATCATCAATAAAGACGGTGTCAAGATTGAACCTGAAAGAATAGAGGCCATAAGAAAGATTCCCCTTCCTAAGAATGTGAAAGCCCTCCAATCCTTCAATGGTCATATAAATTTTATCAGAAGATTTATTCCTAACTTGGTCAAATTAATGAAACCTATGCATGCCTTACTTAAGAAAAATGCCAAGTTTGTATGGACTAGTGAAGGAAGGGAAGCCTTTGATTCTATAAAGAATGCTATTACTAGGTCTCCAGTCTTAGTCAGCCCGGATTACGCGAAAGATTTCATTCTCTTTTCCTTTGCTTCAAAAGACACTATTGCCGGTGTGTTGCTCCAAAAGAACTTCGAAGGCTTCGAGCAACCTATAGCATTCATGAGTAGACCCTTGCAGAATTCCGAACTAAAGTATACCATCATAGAAAAGTAGGCTTATGCCTTGGTTAAGTCTTTAAAACATTTTAGGACCTATATTGGGTATTCTAAGGTTATTGGATATGTTCCCCATACTGCAGTGAAAGATATCCTGTCTCAACAAGATTGCTTAGGAATAAGGGGTACATGGGTGTCCAAAATCCAAGAGTATGACCTTGAAATAAAACCTACCAAATTAATCAAGGGACAAGGCCTTGCTAGAATGCTTACTCAGAAAAATGAAGAAACAATTGAAATGATTGCGGAAAATAATGCTCCTCAACCTGCCATGACTCCTGCCCTTCAAGAGCTTAACAATCATTGGTATTCCAATATTATTTTCTTCCTTCTCCATCTCACTTGCCTGGATCACCTCAAAGGTCACAAGCGTAGGGCTTTGACACTTAAGACTGCTAGATATTGCCTTACCCAAGAGGGTCTGGGTTGGAGGAACCCAGATGGCATTATACTTAGGTGCATCAACGAACATGATTCCAAGAAGATCTTAACAGAGTTTCACTCAAGATTTTGTGGAGGCCATTAGGCAGCAAATACAATTGCCCACAAAATCTTGAGAGCTGGTTATTATTGGCCCACCATTTTTGCAGATGCTCACAAGCATGTCAAGTGTTGCCAAGAGTGTCAGCTTTTCACTGGGAAGCAGAAGTTGGTTGCGCTTCCCCTAACACCTGTTGTGGTCCTTGCCCCCTTTTAACAATGGGGGCTTGATTTTATCGGCAAATTTAAGGATAACTCTAGCAATGGTTTTTGCTGGATTCTCACAGCAACCAGTTATTTCACCAAGTGGGTAGAGGCCATACCCACTAAAAATGCCACTGAGAAGGTTGTTATAGATTTCATTGAGGAAAGAATGATCACCAAATTCGGAACTCCCCTTAAGATAACAACCGATAATGCCAAAGCTTTCAGTTCCAAAAAAAGTAAATGATCTTCGTTTTAAATATGGCATTATCCTGTCCCACTCTTCTGATTATTATCCATAGGGCAATGGACTTGCTGAGTCCACTAATAAAAATTTGATGACTATCCTTAAGAAGACTGTGGGGGATAATAAAAGATCATGAGATAGCAAGATTAAGTATACAGTGTGGGCGAATAGGATTACTAAGAAGAACTCAACTGGAAAGTCACCTTTTGAGTTAGTTTATGGACTCACAGCCACCCTTCCAATCAGCATGTAGATTCCGATCTTCAGAATGTTAAGTGAATATGGCACAAAACAATCAGAAATGGAGCAGAGGATCAATCAGATCATAGAGTTGGATGAATCTAGAAGCGCTGCCCTTGATCAGTCACTCAGACATCAAGAAAGCATGAAGGGCACTTTTGATAAGTCAGCCATGTCGAGATATTTCCAAGTAGGAGATACTGTTCTCTTATGGTATAAGAGAAGGGAGAAGCATGGGAAGCATGGAAAATTTGACAGCCTTTGGAAAGGGCCATTTATCATCCGCAACACAGCTGGCACCAATTATTTTCTCCTCAACACCATGGATGGAGAAACATTAAACATGTCCATGAATGGCCAACACTTGAAGCCCTTTTATCGAAACAACCTCCAAGATGACCAAGGGGTCATCCCAGGGCTTTTCTAAACCCATCCTTGTTGTATTTTATGTATTTTATTTTTGTACCATATTTTATGTATCATATCCATGTAGAATGTTGTATCTTAACTTTTGTATATTAGCATTTGTATCATATTTCATTTATATGTTGAAACAGAAAAAAAGTTTATTTTATGTACTTTGAATTGAAAAAAAGCAAAAAAATATTTTTCTGGTATTTCATCATGGCATTTTTTTATCATATACATGCGACTAAGACACTTCTGTTTACATGCAGGTACCAGAGATTCCTGGATTCTCAGGCACTCTCTTTGATCAATAGATCAAGCGAGTACCCGTCCCACAGTTGGAGCCAGATGTTGCCAACTTTTTTGTACCATAGTTGGATTACCTGAGGAGCCACCAGTTGACAAACATGACCAATGTTTGTTTCTAGTGTATCAAATGATCCGCCTTTGTGTCTAGTCAGTTTTGGCTTGTCAGTTTTTGTTTTGAATAATTATGACCATGGCCCCGCAGGGTTTGTAATAAAACGTGCTAGTAGGGTGTTTTTGAGTGGTTTGGTCTCCTAAGACGTAGAATTTCAACTAAGGTATTCCAGGGAGTTTTTTTCCCTTGACAATTATGCTTTGCCTATAGCCGAGTATAATTGACGAAGTTTTCTCCCGCTTCCTCCAAAGCTAGAATGCCCGATTTTGAATTCTGGGCCTTAGGGGTTATTAGAGCCCAATTGACTATATATAAACCTACTAGACATTGTTAAAATAGAGCATGGTCATGTCCTAAGTCACTTGGACCCTCAAAAAAAATTTGAAAACATTTTACTGAACGTGTCAAATTTTTATTTTTTAATTATTTTTTAAATTTTTTAATTTTTCCTAAGTTTCTAATTAAATTTTTCCATAATTTAAATGGAAAAATTCAATTTGTAATAAGTTAGTCATTCGGAACCCAAATTCAGTGATTGAAGGTTCTAGCCTTAAGCCAAAAATCATTCTTGATCATCCAACCAGCCAGATCCAACTTTCAGATCATCATTCGGCCACATAACTCGTATTTTCTCAAAAAAGTCAGTTTTGAGGAAAATATTAATTAATTAATTAAAATTATTATTTTGGAGAAAATCCAAATCTCTCCAAATTAATCTGAATTCAGCGAAATGAAATGCAGAATGACATGGCATCAGGCATTAATGATGATTGGAGTTAACAGAACTCAACTTCAGTCAGCATTGAGTTATCATTCACTTAGCAAAATCGCCTCCTTCAGTGATGACCACGTTTTGGTGATGTGGAGCTTGCTCATTGGCTTGATGTTTTGACCGAGGTAGAACTCGGTCTTGTATTGATGAACTCTAGGTAGTGGCTCCTCCATACCTAGCACATGGCTCCTCCATACCTAGCAAGTGGTTCCTCTTCAATGCTCACGCCCTCATCATCAAGCTCACGCCCCTCTCTCCTCAAGAGGGCGTCTTCACACGTGTGGCTTCCTCATTGGCTTGTTTTCAGTGTTTAGGGTTGGAATGGGGGCGCCTTGCCTAGGTGGAGGCCTCCCCTCCCCCTAGGCAACCCATTCCCCCATAATTAATTAACTTCGTTGTCTCCTTGCCGGAGTATGCTCTAACCGACTTCAAAATCAAAGTACCCAGAAACGGCATTGGATTTTTAATCTTGCAAAAGAAACATAATAAAATTTAAACCCCATAACCAACTCACCGGCGTTGTAGAGAATTTCCTTAGTTCTTCTTAGTAAAGACGTCAAAACTCCCCGATGTCTAAGCTTCTCAACTAGCTGGTCAATCTTCGCAATACCAGCCTGAGATTCTGGGCGGGCCATCATGTCTTCAACAGATTAAACTTGGAACATTCTCCTGGCTCTTGACAAACCTTCGTTGACACCATAAGCAAGATCACCTAAAATACTTAAAACATACCAAGAGCACTTGCACAAGTAATATTCACTAGCTTTATTTCAATACTTGTTGTTAATTTCTTAAGGCATAATCAAAGTGTTGACTCCATAAAGGCATTGATCTTTTAATCTTTGCATAATTATTATATCTGGATCACTTGTCTTTGGAACATTTTAATTTCTATCTATGAATGCATCTTTATAAAGTCTTGAATTATTGTTCATCTTTAAATTCTCTTGATAGCAACGTGGATTGCTTTTATCTTATGCGTCAAGTTCATAATAAACAAACACATTTAATCACCATAACTCCTAAACAACACCCATCCGCATCCATAACCAATTTAAAACACTTTAACCACATTGAGCCATAGAAATTTTTTTGTTAGGGACTACCCCCCTTGGCTTCGTTAAGAGTTAGCCCAAATGGAGGAGCTAGGAGTAGGTGACAGTACCTAGCTCTGTGCTTGCCCCCAAGGTCACACCTCTCCCACTTTCCTGAGTGAGGAGACAGCTTTCGAAAAGTTTCTGCTGCTGGTGTGCAATCGGCGAACAACAGATCGATTGTTACTACTCGAAAAAGATCCCTCGATATTCTTACTAAGTGCACATCCTCTACAAACACCATCATGCTCTATTTGAATCTCTAGTAAACCTATGACCATCTTCCTTAAGCCAAGAAGAGCTCAGTAGTGTAGGTGATCAAATCTATGATGCCATAGCTCAATGTTGACATGCATCATTGCTTGAATTGGCCATCATGTCAACCTATACAAGCTTCCCTCTCGGACACCAATCGCTTTAGCTGAATCTATGCTTGAGTCCTTATGCCATACCAGAACCTTACCATCCACAAAGGAAACTCTAAAACCTTCATTCTCTAAGACTGAAATAGATGGGAGGTTCTTCTTTAGTCCTGGTATAAACAGTATGTCATTCATATGCATAGTTTCTCATGAATCTAACTTGAAGGATGTAGATCCAACACCCTTCATTGCATATCTGGAAGAGTCTACAAGTTCCACATGTAGTGAAGAATTTTCCTTTGACAAATTTATGAGAGCACTCCGATATCCTATCATATGTCTAAAAGCGCCACTATCTACCAACCAAATCTCACTGTTGTTAGTAATGGATCCTGAAAGAGCAGAGATAAAGTAGTACTCCTTCCTAATACCATCGGCAAGCTAATCAAACTGTGATTCTTTGGTCCTCTTTTATGGTCGATCCTCTACTTCAGCAACAGATATATGTTGGTTCTCTTTTCTTTTCTTCTCGGGACATTTGTTGGCAAAATGGCCAAACTTCTAACAGTTATAGCACCTAATATGAGAGAGATCTTTTGTCTTATGTTCATGGGCTGGAGCATGAATTTTCTCTTTTTCCTTATAAGGAAGTTCCCTTTCTTTCCCTTTCCTTGCTTGAGCTGCAAGGGTTAAATTTTCTTCATTCTGATATTTTTGAGAACCACTTCAAGACACAATTCTTCTTTCTTCATGGACACAATCAATCCATAATCAATCTAGTGGTGGTAGTGCGTCCCTGGCACAAACACCTGAATGAAAGGTTCCCATGAAGTGGGAAGACCATTAAGAACTAATGAAACAAGCTCTCTATCATCAACTTCTTCTCAAATAGCTATGAGTTAATCTCTTGTCTAAGTAATTTTCATAAAGTATGTAGCAACCGTATCTGATTTTGTCATCTTGATGTCACAAACCTTATTCTTTAATGCTAACTTCCTATTAGGATTATTGGTTTCAAATAGACCTATGAAAGCATGATACATTTCTTTAGTTGTCTTCAATTGTGCAATCTGTGGGATCAAGTGATCTTTTACCTAGTCAGCTAGAATCCTTTTTTCCTTAGATTCTTTTTTCTTTTGCTTAGCTTTCTCATCATCATCATCTGTAGGTTCAGGAGAACTTTGCTTACATAATCATCAACCTCCTTTTCTTCCAAGATGAATTGTATTCTGGTTTTCCAGAATCTAAAGTTCATAGCACCGTCAAGTCTGTCTTCGACCCTGAGCGCGGTTACCATCTTGACCGTAGCGCTTCAACCACGGATGCTTAATAGCTGCAAATAAGGTTGTTTTGGTACACTGTTTAGGATTGCATCAACCTAATATGTCTTCAAAACTGAGATCTGAACACTAGCAAGCCCTGATACATGTTTATTTTTCCACTCTCAGATCTGATCATTATTTCCCTTATGAATTTTATGCAACAAATTCTTCATAAAATAATTATACACTGAAAGATTCAACCATGTGTTACACATTAAATCAAATGAATGATGAATGCAATACAATACATGGACCATTTAAATTTGTAGCAACATGCCTTTTCAAATGCAAAGGCACATCCTTTTACTCTTTATTTAGATGCTTAATTAATTAATTACTATATCATATTTTATTATCGCCTCTATGGTTTGATAAAACCATTGTATTTTCCCATGGTATTTTATTCTTTATCTTTTCATTTTCTCTTATTTATATTATTTATATTTATTTATTTGCACATACCATCAACTGATTATTTAATGTACCTAATAAGATCTAGAAACTTAATCTTCATATCCCAAGAAGGATTTCCATGAGCTTGCTTCACATGCACGTTCTTCCATGTCAGAAGAGATCCACTGTGTGTGCACCACACTAGAGTAGACTTGACCATTCCAACAAAGGTAGCTAATCCCTAAGAATGGGAAAGTCAAATCCACTCTATTATGACAAGGAATACCAAAGCTAGGTAGGCATATGATGGGAAACCCAAGTCCTATACCACTTCATCAAGTTCCATGATCAAGTCCATGATCAAGAAGGACTATACCAGGGCCTCCCAGAACAAAGGAGTAGATCTGCAAGCATCCAAGCCTTCTATCACTTGACCAAGCATCATGACCAAGAAAGGCTACATCCAAGGGCCTCACATACACCAATGAGTGAACCATCATCATCCTCCATAGGTGAAACCACCATGACCCATCAAGCCAACCACCATGGCTACATCCAGGAGGATGTCTGCCCGCAGCTGCCCCAAACATCAACAAAAATTTGGGGGGCGGTTTTACATATCCCATGGAATCTAGATGCATTTCGCCACTCCTGTGTCCCTGCATCCCAGAAGCTTTGTGGAACATTGTGTATTTCCAACAGAGCTAGAATTTCTGTTCAAATCCTAGGACGAAAGTTTCGGTCTCTTTGGGCACTGAGTGTGTGCTACCTAGTTGGGTACACAAGCCTACAGTGCAGATGGACTTAACCTGCCATCATTAAGTCACTTTTATAAAAGTCAATTGCTGGTGAAGTTGGTTATGAGCCTTTGCTAAAAATATCTCCAACATAAGTGAATCGTGACGAGCTCTTCCTTGATGAAAATTTTGAGGGATCTGCAGAAATTTAAAAACAGCAGGCATAGATGGCTACTGACCCTGGAAACAAAATTTATAAAATCATACTTATGAAGCTATAGATAATTAAGTTAATCTGAACACCACAGCTTTATCTACAACGGCACTAATCTGTTACTGTTTCTGAATTCTAAATCTACTTTTAAAGTAATTTGTAAAAATAAAGGTAAAAATTTGAAAATGGAAACCAATGTCCTACAATGAACAGTGGCATGCTAAAATTCTGTGTATTAAAGCAGAAAGCTTATAACAATTTGTTGAAAGCAGTTGGATGTTCAGCTTGTTCATTAACAAAGAGACAAAACCATATAAAGTTATAAACCTCTCTGGACAATGTAAACCAGTGAACTTAGTGAGAAAATCCATATCTGAAACGATGTTATGGAAGTAAGTAGGATATTTCATCCTATCACTTGGATGGTGACACACAATTGCACCCACACATAAATACCGGAATCGCCGATAGCAGGTGATTCTCCCAGTCCTGATCCATGGCAGGCTCAGAATCTCAGAATTAAATCTAAATTGCTGAATTTGATCAACATAAATCAGATTGGTTTCCTGTTGTGGGATCTGTTTCTGGCAAAAAGAAAGGGGATCCATTTCTGAGTTGGAAGTATTTGCCTCCTGAAAATTCAGGAACATTTCTGCCAACCAGAAACAATTCCTCTCCAAACCAAAAAAGACACAACTGATATTCTGGGGCAGGTTTCCTTGAGAATAGGATAGTTTTTGAGGGAAAGGGAGGGAGAGGCTCACATGAGTTGCTTAGAACCCTAAAAGTTTCAGGTGTAAAATCTCTGGATTATTGCAATTACAATATCATTTGGTGCATGTTGTGTTACGAAGAAAGTCTTCCTCAAGTCTGAAGCATTATTATGGTATTTATCCAAGTATAATCATTATAAATGGAAACCTTTGCTGGAAGCAAATTGCAATAACTTGGCAAGTGAACAATTATATCAATATGATCACAATGGCAGAGAATTTGATATTAATGAATAATTGTCTAGACACTGTACTGAAAAGGGACAAGTGTGTTTGATTTTCTTGCAGTGATCACCAGATGCAATGTACAAGATCACTAATCTAACATCGCTGAAACTGTGTCTATCACTGGAAACATGTTTTGTACAACCAAGGCATTCACAATAAACAAACAGTTTTCTTCCTGGGAGTTTGGAGGGTGTTGAAAGGTACAAAGTGGAGAAGCTATTTCTTTGTGATTGGAAATGTCGCCCTTGTTTGAATAGAAAAATGAAACATCTTGTTGTCTATGACTTACACATTATTTCAGTTGGAGGAGATGATATATTGATGTGCTTGATGATGATGGTGTGCTTGTAGCATTTTTGCCTAGGATTGATGCAATTATTTAACAGTTTGCGCATTTATGGAATGGGAACCGATCAACTTAAGGTCTCCCTAAGCTTTAAAGTGTTAATAATTGTTACTCAATGAAGTGTTTCCTATGGTTTGTACTTTGGATGTTTGGCATTACTCACTTGGAGGGCACCTTACATGGGCAAAATCTGTGGTGTACTTCTAATGGGATTGAGGTCTCCTAGCTGGAATGCCTCAAGAGAAGTAGGGGCGATCCACAGGCATGCCATCTTCTTATAACACATTGAGTCTCCTATGAGGAAAGTCGGCCTAGTTAGGGTTTTGGGTAAGTCACATGTAAAGTATAAATAGGGAGGCACCCTCCCTCATTTGGTCAGACAACAAACAAGTATGTTTGCTCAAGAGAGAGAAAGACAAGTGCGCTGGTGAAGAAGGGGAAGAAATTGCTGAAGACATCTTATCTTTGGGTATTCTATCTTGGTATGACATTGTAATAAGTGACAAAACTATTCCGAAGAAGTTGTGGGGTTTTCTCCTTTATGGTTTCCCCGAGGAAAATATTTGTGTACTTGTGTATTGTTGTGCTTGTCTATCTTTCAGTTTAAAGAGCTAACAAAATTGAATTAAAGTTCAAACTCTAACATGGGATCAGAGCTACCCTGAAAGGAGGCACTATGCAGCTGCGGAAACTAGGGCTTCCAAGTTCTAACACTTTTCTCCACAATCTTTCCAGAAAAGAGGGCTAGGCTAACTTGACTCAAGGAGGCACATCTTTTGGCGCAAAAAGATTCCAGTTTGGAGGAGTTTCAATTTTGACCTAATCACTATTGTTGGAAGAAACTAGGGCGTCAGATTTTTGGAGCTTTCGTCCACAGAATTTGGAAAAGCGCCTCACTAGACAACTTGCCTCGAGGACGCACATCTTTCTATCTAGGCAGAATCTCAAGATTCCAAGTTTGGAAAATTAGGGTTTCTCTATAGAACTCTAGGTCAACTAGCTCCAGAATCAGCTTGGGCATCTCAAATTGGTAGGATCTATTCCATTGTTATTTCCATTTGAGGTTCTCATATCAAGATGATGAATCACACCAAGGTTGAGGATAAGCTTGAAAGAGTAGATAACTTCCAAGCATGGAAGTATAGAATCTCTCTTATTCTAGAAGAGAATGACTTGGACAAATATGTCAATGATGAGGTTCCAAAACCGAAGGGAGAAGAGGCAAAGGAAAACCACAAGAAGAACCTGATAAGAGCCAAAAGGATTATTGTAGACTCCATCAAGGATCACCTCATCCCTGATGTATCATCGTTGAAGACTACTAAGAATATGTTCGATGCCTTGATCAAACTATTCGAAGGGAAGAACATCAACCGAAAGATGACCTTGAGAAATCAACTCAAGAATGTAAATATCCAACACTCATAAACCATTCATTCCTACTTCACTAGGGTTTCTCAAATCAAGGAGCAACTAGAGGCCATGAAGAAAATGTCGAAGGAGAGTTCGTGATGACTAATATGAATGGTCTCCCAAGATCATGGAACTCATTCATTCAAGGGATATGTGCTAGAAAGATGCTAATCAAGTTCAGCAAATTATGGGAAGAATGCACTCAAGAAGAAGCTCGATTAGTGTCAACGAAAGAAAAGATGGGAGTTGATGGTGATCAAGCCCTAACAGCACATGCAAAGAAGAATAGAAGCAAGAGGGAGGATCACCCTCACAGAAGGCCCAAGAGATTCCAGAAGAATCATAGACCTCAAAGGGACTACTCCAACCTTAGATGTTTCACATGTGATGAGAAATGCCACTTTGCCAAAGATTGCCCTAGAAACAAAGTATCCACTAGGATAAACAAGAAGAAGCATCATGCTCACATTGTTGAAGAGGATGAACCAGAGAGGAAAAGAATGAAAGAAGATTCCTCAAGTGATGAGGAATATGCACTTTAAGGATTCAACCCATAATAATGAAGATCATACCTTATGAACCTGATTTAAAGAAGTACCTCTGATTCAAGATGCAATTCTAAGTGGAGAAGAAGGGACACTCATGACTAGTATACAATCCCATGTGATCTATGGTGCAGAAGACTTGCTCAGCATTGTCGATCATGAGCAAGACAAACATAGGTCCTCAGAATCAGATGATGGAGAAAAGCACACTATCAGAGACTCCAGTTATTTTTGCAAGGAGACAAGGATCATGAGGGAGACCACCCACCAAACAAACAAAGATAAGTGTTTAAATTGTCATTTCCTATATGTCAAGTTACTTAAATGATATTGTTCACATATTCCTAGATTTAGAAAATGTATTATGCATGTCAAAATGTTTGCATTCATGAACAATATACTATTATATGCATGTGATGGGTAAGTAGCCTATGGTGCGATACAACATTCCATTGCTACTTATCTAGAATGAAACCTCGTTGCTGACATGTTGGGCGTAGTGCATACTCTTAAGAATGTCCTAGTAGAGATGGAAGGCATCTAGAAAATTACCGTATGTATACGGCATATGGATAAATGTTGCATTGGATAAAATAGTTGTATGACTATGTGACATATGTCTTTATGCATAAGAATTTGTCATTATGAATATGTTTTGAAAAATATGAAATGTTTCTAATCATACAACTTAATTTGACTTGTAGAAAAGGGTAGATTTTTCACTAGTTTTCAGCCACCGGTTTCAACTAAAATTTATATCACTGTTTATGACATTCTCAGAAAAATAAAGTGCTGGAAATAAACAAAAATTTTCAGACTTAAAACACTGCTGTAAACAATCTTTTTAGTGACAGGAAATAAAAATCAGCACGCCATTTAATCACACAGAACACTAGGATTTTTGGCCAATGGCCCTGGAAAATCCACTAGGGAAAAACCAGTCAGAGAGTATTTTTATTTTTCAGGAGAAGTTTATCATTTACAGCAATACACAGAAAATATCAAACCAACTTATATCTCAACCCGAAAGATAAATTTCTGTCTCAATTTGCGTGCCGAGCAGCAAGAATCAAACTCTAATTTTTTTATGTTTTTTGCCTCGATTTCTGTGCCATTGTACGAACTGTATGGACCTCGAAATTCGTGCCCCCAAAAAAATCTAGAAAATCGTGCCCAAAAATCTGCGTCAAAAATCGTGCATATTGCCTCGAAAGTCGTACCGTACAGACTATACGGACCAGCAATAAATGTTGTTGTCTTCGTCTGAATTTCCGTGCCCTCCTTGCTACTGTCATTTCCCTCGATTTGCGTGCTGCAAAAGTTTTCCTCTTGCTCAAGAAAAATGGAAACTTTCTCTCTTCACTCTCTCAGCTCTCTCTTCTCTCTCTCAACTCTTTCTTCTCACTTCAATCTGCAAAAGTGAGGCAAATTGCCTTTCCCATGCCTTTTTGAGAAAACCCTAAGGTGAGTCTAATCTAACGGTGGAGATTAGATTAGATCAAGGGCTGAAATTAAATGCTCATATTTTATTTCTAAAATATTAATTTCACTCACCCACTTAAATTTATCAAAAAGTGACTTTAATGCTCTAAAATCAAATTAAATGCTTTTACTTAAGTCATTTAATGCAAGGGTCACTTTATGTCCTCTCTCTAAGTGACTAAGGCAAAAGTCACTAGGGGAACACTTACCTAGGTACAAAACTAACACTCCCCCTTACCGAGGAAGGTGTTCTGCACCACTCCCAACTTGTCTCTGAAGAAGACAAACTTGCGTCTCCCCAAAGACTTCGTCAGTATGTCTGCTACCTGCTCATTAGTGGAAATATACTGAAGCGTGACTGCTCCTCTATGAACATTGTCTCGGATGAAATGATATCTGATCTCTATGTGCTTTGACCGATCATAAAAGACTGGATTCTCAGAGAGCTAAATGCAACTCTGATTGTCACAGTAAATCACCGTAGCCCTAAGCTCCTGACCAAATAAAGTCACAAGAAACTTGCGAAGCCACAAGGCCTCACAGCTGGCCAAACTGGCTGCCATGTACTCAGCTTCTGCAGTACTCAATGCAACGGACTTCTACTTCCGACTGAACCACGACACTACTGCCAAGCCCAAACTGAAACAACATTTGGAAGTGCTCTTCTGGTCTGCCACACTGCCTGCCCAATCTGAATCTGTATAGCCAACCAATCTGATCCCCTCTGACCCCCTGTAGTCCAAACCAAAATCCACTATCCCTGAAAGATAGCGTAACACATGTTTTGCAGCGACCTAATGCACACTCCTAGGCTCAACCATGAACTGGCTAAGATTGCTCACTGCAAAACACAAATCTGGCCAAGTGTTGACCAGATACATCAATGACCCGATAAGCTGACAATATAAAGTAGGGTCCACCAACTCTCCCTCAAAAGCATGAAGCTTCTTCCAGTTGGTGATCATAGGTGTCGAAATAGGCTTGCAATCCTCCATCCTGAATCTCCTCAAAATATCAACTGCCAAACCTCCAATCCCAAAAAATAATGCATCAGCCCAATATCAATCATCTCGTACTCTGCTACAAGATCCTTCTAGCAAGTTGCAATGGGTCTCTCTCTCCCTGTGATAAACAAGTCATCAACATATAGCAGAAGAACAAGCGGATCATCTCCAACCATGATGAAGTAGAAATTCGGATCTGCTTCACTCTTCTGAAACCCCATACTCAGCAAGTAAGAATCAATCCTGGAGTACCAAGCTCTTGGAGATTGCTTCAGCCCGTAAAGGGCCTTCTTCAACCTGCATACATGTGTCTCTCTGCCATGTATCTCAAATCCCTGAGGCTACTCAATGTAAATCTCCTCCTATATGATCCCATTGAGAAATGCGGTCTTCACATCCATTTGATGGATCTTCCAACCCATTTCTACTGCAATGGAAATCAATATAACGAGCAACCGGTGCAAAAGTCTCAACATAATCAATTCCCTCAACCTGTGAAAACCCTCGCTCTACAAACCTAGCTTTGTACTTCTCCACACTCCCATCTGCCGCATGCTTCAGCTTGTAAAGCCAACGAGAAGTCACCACTAACTTCCCCTCCGATCTCGGAACAATCTCCCATACATCATTCTTCATGATGGAATGGTACTCATCCATCATGGCATCTCTCCATACCGAATGCTGGGAGGCCTCCTCAAAAGTAGAAGGCTCAGAATCTCATGTACAAGCCACCAACACCATGCCCAATCTGTCAGGCATCTTGATGGCTCTCACCTTGTCACTCGGTGTCCCAGCCTTTAAGGCATCCTTCAAGGTCTCCCGAAGCCACTTAGGCTTCTTTTTCCCTGAACGTTCTTCCCACACTAGCATGTCCTCGTCTGAAGAACTACCAGAGCTAGAAGCCCCAGTCACCTGTGAACCTGAAGCTGGTGTGCCAACACCAGGTGTACCCTGTAATCCTGATCTCGATCTTGATCCCAATCCCCTGTAAGGTGTACCTATAATAGTAGACCTATCACTTGTCCCCGAAGACCCTACTGGCCTAACCACCGAACCTGGTGAACCTGTGCCAACACTCTGTGGTCCTATAACCCCGGAAACCTGTGATCCTAACTGCTGCGTAGATGGAATCTGTACCACAACCTAAGGTGCAGGGATCTACTGCTCTCCCTACTCTGACTCTCTCAACCTCCTGAAGGCTCGCTCCTCCTCAAACTCCACATCCCTCCTCACCACCACTTTCCTCTGAGAGGGAAGATGAATGCAAAAAGCCTTCGCAGTTTCATCATAACCCACAAAGATGCCCTTCTCTGCAGTGGGCTCCAACTTTGTCCTCTTCTCTGAAGGGACGTGAGAATAAGTCAGACTACCAAATTTACGAAAATGGCCAACTTCAAGCTTCTTGCCTGAAAAGCACTCCTCGGGTGTCATATTCCCCACTGCCCGATGGGGACTCCTGTTCTAAAGGTATACAGCGGTGCTGCAAGCCTCAGCCCAGAGAAAGAAAGGAAGTGACTGGTCATGTAACATAGCTCGAGTTTCTCCAACAATGAACCTGTTCTTCCTCTCTGCTACTCCATTCTGCTCTAGAGTATACGGAACTGTCAATTGTCTCATGATCCCCTCCTGTCTGCAAAATCCATCAAACTCCTTAGAGGTATACTCAACCTCGTTATTCGATCTCAAGACTCGGATCTTCCTCCCTGTTTGGTTCTCTAAAAGAGCTTTGAACTCTTGGAACCTCTGCAAGACTTCCTCAAACTTCTTGCTCTTCAGAAAGTAGATCCAGGTCTTCCTGGAATGGTCATCAATGAATGTCACATAATACTCGTATCCTCTCAAGGACACAGAAGACATAGGTCCGCATAAGTCTGAATGTATCAAGTCAAGAGTACCAGTTGACCTGCTATCATTGCTTGGAAAAGCAGTCTTGGTGTACTTTCCCAAAGCACACCCCCTGCACACATCACTCTGCCCTGTGCTGAACTCCGGTAAACCTGTCACCATGTGCCTCAACAACCCCAAGGCTGGATGATGCAAGTGAGCCATCCTCCTATACCAAAGCTCACACAACTCACTGCTGCTGCTATGTGCTAAAGCATGCTGCGACTGAAACAAGAGCCTATACAGTTTCCCACATCTCGCTCCAATGGCAACTGAAGCAGATGGTCCTACAGTCTTGGGAAACATATGCACGTGTCCATCAATGAAAGACACCCCAAGACCCTGATCCTCGATCATGGAAACTGACAATAGGTTTTTCTTCAACCCAGGTACATACAATACATCCTGCAATACCATGGGAGTCATGGACTCCCTCTGAAATGTAATGGTCCCACGTCCAACTGCAATGACTACTGAGTCATCTCCCAACACAACCTCCACATCTGTATCTGCCTGTGAAAGCTCGGAGAACATCTCACGAGCACCTGTCAATGTACCAAGCAGTGTTACCAAAATCGGCGAAAAATCGACCGATTTCCGAGAAATCGCGATTTTTTCGCCGCGCCGATTTTTCTTCAAAAAATCGCCCCAAAAATCGGCCCAATTTTTTCCGATTTTTTGCCGCTTTTTTCCCGAGAAATCGGCTCGATAAATCACGAGTTGATGGAAAAACTCGGCCGGCCGCGAACAAGGACGGAAAAAGTGGTTTTTAAGTTGGTTTTTTTCATTTTTTTTCTCATTTTGAGTCCAACAGTCCACTAGGAGGTGAGCTAAGAGTTTGAGAGGGCAAGTGAAGAGGGTTTCAAGAGACCAACAGTAAATTTAGGCAACATTTTCTTTGCCATCAAGCATCAAATTGAAGATTGGATCTCGCCATTTGGGGTTTTTTCCATAGCTGAAGGTAAGTAAAAAATTTGCCCATCATTTCTCACTTTTCCAAGAGGGATTGTTGTTGATTTACTTTGCCATGTAATTGTCTATCTTCAAAAATGATTTTTATGGGGTTTTAAGCATTTTTTTTCCAACTGTTATGTATTTTTTTGTTGCTTGCATGCCAAAAAACGTTTTGGCATTTTTTATCTTGCCCTAGATTCCTTATAAATCCTCATAAAAATGTCTATGTATTTTTCCTCATCAAATTAATGGTTGAATGCTCAATATTTCTTGGAATTCTTCTTGTGTTTTAAACTTTTACATTTTCAATAATCACAAATGCTAAAAAAAAAAAATTCTTGCCTTAGGTTCAAACTTCAAAGTATCAAGATTCAAGCTTCATTTTGTCCACAATAACTCCATATACAAGATGCCAAAGGGGTTGCATCCATTTTGGGAGTGGGGCTCACCTATTGACCCGATCAATCGACAAATTCACACTTGCAATCTATGTGGGAAAAGAATGACAGGAGGGATAAGTAGGCTGAAATACCACCTTGCACAAATAGCAGGGCATGATGTGGGTCCTTGCAAAGAAACAACTCCGGAAATCAATGCTAAGGCCACACAAGCGATTGAGGGCACAGGGCTAAGGAAACAATACAAGGAGGCTGTGAGGAATCAACTTGCTTCAAGATCCGGGTCCGCAGCAGGAGTAGGGGCTAGTGGGACAAGCCCAGATACCGATACCCACTCCACACAGCAGTCCACATCGCCTTTCATGGTATCTTCAAGATGCAACCCTGGTGGACAACCTTCTATAAGGTCCATGGTGAAGGTAAAGGAAAAAGCAGACGCACACAAACTTATTGGTCGATGCTTGTTATGGAGTGCTATTCCATTTAACTTTGCAAAGAACCCATTTTATGTGTCCATGTTTGAGGCGGCTGCTTTAGTTGGAGCGGGGTTCAAGCCCCCTAGTTATGAGGAGTTGAGAAGGCCCATCCTTCAGGATGAAAAGGCTGATTGCACTCGCAGATTGGAGGAGCTTCAAAGATCATGGGACTTAACATGATGCAGTGTGATGTCGGATGGTTGGACCGATATGAGGGGTAGGACACTTCTCAACTTCTTGGTTCATTGCCCCAGGGGGACTATGTTCATGAGATCTGTGGATGCATCTGCACATGTCAAAGATGTGGTTTTACTATGTGGCTTGTTGGATGAGTTCATCCAAGAGATTGGGCCGCAGCATGTTGTCCAAGTGATAACGGACAACGTTGCGAACTATGTGGCTACTGGTAGGATGCTCATGGCCAGGTATCCTACACTATTATGGACTCCTTGTGCCACCCATTGCCTTGATTTGATCTTAGAGGATTTAGGCAAGATTGATTGGATCAAGGATACTATTGATTCAACACGACGCATCACAAAATTCATATATAACCATGCAGCAGTGCTTAGCTTGATGAGAAAGTTCACGGGTGACAAAGAGTTGGTGCGTCCTGCCATCACACGCTTTGCCACTAGCTTTATTTCTCTTCAGTCACTCTTGAATTCTATGTGGGACTTGCAGGCGATGTTCTTTTCACCAAAGTGGCGTGCTTTATCATTTAGCACTAGACCAGAGGGGCAAGCCACATTCAGGCTAGTTGCATATGATGAGAGTTTTTGGGTTTGCGGTGAAGGAGGTGTGCACCATCACCGAACCTTTAGTAAGGGTTCTCCACTTGGTTGATGGAGAGAAGCCCGCAATTGGCTACCTATATGAGGCCATGGATAGGGCCAAAGAATCCATCCGTGCTTATTATGAGGACAAGGGAGATCAGGGGCAGGAGAGACAACATATGATATGGGCAGTGATTGATGCACGATGTAACCACACACTCCATCGCCCCATTCATGCTGCAAGGCTATACCTCAACCTTGCGTATGCTTACTCCTATGGCTTTAGATTTGATGGAGAGGTTATGTCTGGATTCTATGAGTGTGTCCAAAGGATGGTACCTGATG
>LPNX010259121.1:365877-429496 GCA_001517045.1 Pseudotsuga menziesii
GAAACGATGTTTCTTGGACCCTGCCGATTTTTTCGCCGCGCCGATGTTTGCAACACTGGTACCAAGTGTTGGAAGTAGATGCACTGTAAGAATGGTCTGTCACACAGGCAAACTCCCTATGTCTATCAACATCCGCACTGGTGAGAATGGATGCTCTCTCTCTCTCAATATGCCCGGTGCATAGTGAAAACTCACTCTGAAATGTAGCTGCAAAATCATCGATCTCAGCTGAAGCAACTATCTGTTGCTTCTTCTTCTTGTTCGGACACGTAGCAACATAATGTCCCGTCTTGTGACAAGCAAAGCACTTCACAGTGCTCATATCCTTCTTCTACCCATCCTACTACTACTTGGCCCCACCCTTCTTGGGACCCTTCTTATTCTTCTTCTTCCCCTTCATTGTCAATGCCACATCCTCCTCATCCCCTCTACTAGTAGAGCCACTGCACTGCAATAAACCCCTCCGAGTCTCCTCCTGAACAAAGTCATCACATACTCTGTCCCAAGATGGTAAGTTCTCTCTGGCCACCAACCCCTAAACAAACACAGCCCAAGGTGCAGTCACCCCATTCAGGGTTGTCCTCACTAACTCAGGAGTATCAATGGCCACCCCAACAACTGCAAACTCATCTCTCACCTGAGAGATCCTAGTAAGATAAGTCATACACGCCGCTCCTTTGACCATCTTGACGTTCTTTAGCTTCTCTCTAAGTACCATCTTCCTGTTTTCATTAGTACTAGCAAACAAACTGGTCAAAGCAGTCCACATTTCATGCGCATGATCCTTCGCTGAAATGTGAGGAATAACATGGTCTTTAACAGCATCTAAGATTATCCTCATGGCTTTAATATCCTTCTTATTAAAGCCTGCAAGTAATACTGCATCAGTAGGAGGAGAAATAGTAATGGGATTTGTTGTAGTGTTTCTAACTACTTCCTCCCACAACTCATTCTCCCTCAGCACAAGTAAAATCCGGGCTTTCCATGAGACAAAGTTCGCTGCCCCATCCAACCTATCCTCAGTTCTCAACCCCACGGAAATCATTTTCTCAAAGAACAAGTTTCAGCAAAATGTACTATTGTCACAAAGGTTTTTCTGAATTCTCGAATGATTGTTTCACTACTAAAATTTAATTTTCTGTCACAACCCACTCTGATACCATGTAGATTTTTCACTAGTTTTCAGCCACCGGTTAAAAGTAAAATTTATATCACTGTTTATGACATTCTCAGAAAAATAAAGTGCTGGAAATAAACAAAAAATTTCAAACTTAAAACACTACTGTAAACAATCTTTTTAATGACAAGAAATAAAAATCAACACGCCATTTAATCACACAGAACACAAGGATTTTTGGCCAATGGCCCTAGAAAAACCCACTAGGGGAAAACCAGTCAAAGAGAGGGTATTTTTATTTTTCGGGAGAAGTTTATCATTTACAGCAATACACAGAAAATATCAAACCAACTTATGATAACCTGGAAGATAAATTTGTCTCGATTTGCGTGTCGAGCAACAAGAATCAAACTCTGATTTTTTTCTGTTTTCTGCCTCAATTTCCGTGCCATTGTACGGACTATACGGACCTCGAAATTTGTGCCCAAAAAAAGTTTCTTGAAAATCGTGCCCAAAAATCTGCCTCGAAAATCGTGCATGCTGCCTCAAAAACTGTACCGTATGGACTGTACGGACCAGCGATAAATGCTGATGTCTTCTCCTCGATTTCTGTGCCCTCTTTGCTACTGTCCTTTCCCTCGATTTGCAAGGGTCTGAGACAAACGAAGAGTGAGAATCTCCAAAAAGTTACTTAATGTCTTCACATGAGACTACATCATCTCGGACCCTTGCACCTAGGCACCCAGTGCAAGAGTACCTTTGAGCTACAAATTGCTAACACTCCCTTTTGGTGAGGGAGATACTCACTGCCATCACCATCAACTGGTCCAGTCTTCAGATCCAACACATCGTTCATCGTAGGAGCTCCCTCTGAACCTGGAGCCAACATTACCACCTGCACAGAACTCGAATCTGACGACAACCTCTTGGCAACAACCCTGAACCCTAAGCTCATAGGAGAATCCAACCTCCAATCTTGAGATCCGGTCCTCTCATACCGGTCAAGCCTCCTATCGGTACTCGAAATCTCCCTCTCTTCCCTCTGAATTCGAGACTAAAACCTTGGTCCCACTGCAGCCTCAAGAGCCTTCTACTCCTCTTTCAACTCTGAATCATAAATCATGGGTTGTCCACCTAACTTATATAGCTCACCGATCTAATCACCAATCAACTCTAGCTCAATCAGTTTCGCATGCTCTGAGTATATATAAACATGTATCAAATCTGCTCGCTCTGATGATATGTAAACATGTCCCCTCTAGAACAATGTCGAATACCCTGCATCCTCCAAGGCTGACATCAAGAGCAAGTTAACTCTTTGCCCTAGAACAAACAAAACTCCATCTTGATGTAGGAGTCCTCCCTGATAAAACTGAATCTGACTCTTCCATTTCTACGCATTGCACGTGTCGTTCCCCCTTCACTCTAAACCATCCAATCTATACTTGTCTCAGTAATGCTGCAAAATATATGCCATATTTCAGTCATGTGGCGAGAGGCTCCACTGTCAATGAAACAACTACTATTCTGCACAAATCCATTATTATCGACACTCGATACAAGAGAGAACAATAAGAATTCCTTCTCAAACTTTCTCGCAAAGTCTTCTATCTCTGTTCTTATTGCAACAATCACATCCTCCTCTTCCTTCTTCTTCCTCTTCTAAGGACACTAAGAGGCACGGTGGCCATACTAGTTGCGAGCAAAGCATCTAACTTTGCTCAAGTCCTTACCAGACTTCTTCTTGCTCTTAGCTACAAGAGCAACATTTTCTTCAACAACTCCCTCCTTTTGTCCACTGCCATGAGATCCTTCTCGGATCTCTTCTTGAGTGAAATTGTAATATCCCAATGTGATATTCTACGCTTCTTTACTACTAAGTTGTTGTTCATACACTCAATGATGTGCAAAAGACTGAATAAATAATTCATGCGACATTGCCATGCCCAAATGTCCTAAAATATAGCAGATCTGGAGAAATTATAGGGTAAAAAGTTTCAGAAAGAAGTTGTACACTTACTAAGTTACCACTGATAAATAGGCTGATAATATTCCAGAGATATGCTACGTTCATGTGGTGCTGAATAGGGAATATAATGGTGCTCCCTTCTTGTTGTTGACACCCTAAGTCACCGGGTTCGGAGATTTTTCGCCTTCAAAATCGAAAATCGCCGAATTTTGGAGGAACCCGAATTTGTTTAAAAAAATTGTCGATTTTCAAGGGGGTAAACCCTTTTCCCGCCGGTGACTTTGTTACTCGGTGAATTTTTTAGAGTATTAGAGTATGAGCTCGCGGTCACCGTGAAGTTTGGTGAGTCGTATTTCGTGCCCTGGTCGGTTCTCACAAATCGTGGATATCTTTTTATCTGTTTCGGCGGCTTTTGGTTCTGGCAGTTGGTGGTTCCGGCAAGTCGTAGTTCCAACCATTCATCGTGAGTCAGTGTCGGGGATCTCTTTCTATCTATTTCGCAGCTTCTGGTTCTGGCAGTTGGTGTTTCCCGCGGGCCGCAAGTCACAGTTCAAGCAAGCCATCGTGAGTCGGGACTCTGGTTTCTACCTTCTTTATTGTCAGTTCCGGTAACCTACAGGTCGTGGTCAAGGCTCAAAGGGAAGGCTTAGTCTTGTTCGATCATGTTCATTTGATCTTGGTCGGTCAAGGGTGTGGACAGCTACCAGGCAATTTATAATAAATTTTATTAAAGTTTTCTATTCAAATAAATCAACATGTATCTTTATATTCAATATTTATCTATAAAATATATTATCTAATATTTAAATAAAGTAATATTTATTATTATATTTTAATATTTATATATAAAATAAAGTATATATAATTTAAATAATTCAATATATATTATAAAATATTTAATATTTATATATAAGATAAAATATTTTTAATTTTCGAAATTTATAGACACGAATTTTTTGTCGAATTTTATCACCAAATTTTTCCTTGCAGATTTTTTGTCGATTTTCAAGGTCTCCGAATTCGAACACGAACTCGAACCAGGTGACTTAGTTGACACCTAGCTACAAAGGAAACTCTCTCCCAACTGAAGATGAAGTTTTGGATAAAAACGGTGTGTTGCAGTTGAGACTTTGTAGGAATGATAGTCTCTCCTTCCCGAAGAGATTGGCTTATGCATGCAAAGGATCTGACTCCTCCAAGACCCCTAGCGAAATGTTTTGTTGGAGAGGGTGACGTCTCCTCTTCCTCTGTAAATCTGTTGCTGGATGCCCCGAGTGTGGTGACAAGGAGCTGATAATCCCTTAGTGTGATGTGTTGAGCATGCTAAGAGGAATGGTGAAATATGCAGAGAAAAAACTGAGCTGAAGGATCCCATCTAATCCTTATGGGGTTTTCCAGCTAAATCCCAGCTATAATACGTGAACCTGCAAAAGATGTTATGCTGGTCCGGAATCACTGAATACGGAATGGTACGGTGAATGCTGATAGTAGAACTGGATGGCCTACCCTGAAAGAGACTAGGGAAGATAAATTTCACTATTGAACCCTTGTTAGCTGAAGACGTCGTCTTCAATTGCTGTTGCGACTCAAAAACTACAAATCAACAATAATAATAATAGATTATTCTTTTGGTTCAATGACCCTTCTTATATAGCTTTAGTATGTACTTTTAGGGTTTTCATGTCACTTTTAGGGTTTGCACTTTACTTTTTCCATGCATGCAATTCTAATTGCTCGTTGACTTTTTTTCTCTGTTGAACTACCTCGAAAATCGTGCCGCAATATAGACTGTACAAATGCTAGTTGTACGGCCAACCTCAAAAATCGTGTCACTGGTAAGTGCCTCTGCAATCATGCATGTACAGCGTGCCTCGAAAATCATGCCTCTGTCAGCCTCGAGAAATGTGCCCAAAATCTATCTTGAAAACTAAGCCCAAAATTTTGCCTTGGAAAGCATGCCCCTATACGAAATCCATACTGTACGGATCGTACGGATGGTCTGCAATAAATGCAGCTCCTCGAAAATTGTGCATGTCCCTTGCCTCGAAAATCATGCCCTCTACCTGCTGCTAAATCCTCCTCGAAAAACGTGCTGCCATTTTTCCTTTTACTCAGGAAAAATGGAAACTTTCCTCTCTGCTCTCTCTCAGCTCACTCTCATCTCAAGAATGAGGCAAAATGCCTTTCCCTTGCCTTTTTGAGTGAACCCTAGGGTTCAATGGATGAAATTAATTGCTCATATTTAATTCTCAAAATATTAATTTCACTCACCCACTTAAATTTATCAAAAAGTGACTTTACACTCTAAAGTCAAATTAAATGCTTCACTTAAGTCATTTAATGCAAGGATCACTTGATGTCCCCTCTCTAAGTGACTAAGGCTAAAGTCACCTAGGGGAATACTTTCCTAGGTACAAAATTAACACCTTCCCCTCTACCATCCTAGAGAGGATCACCTTAAGGGACAACTACAAGAATTATGACAACAAGCACATATCTTTAAGCAAGATTTCTTTGTGAGTAGTTACTCTTTCATTTCATTTATGGGATAATATATGTATCATGGTTAAAATTTGGCAAATACACTTTCATTAAGATATTGTGTTTACACCAATGTAATTCTGGAAATCACCTAAATGTAATACTACCCGGTGACTTCGAGTGTGAGAAGCCTCAAGAGACGTCACTTCTCGAGATAACTCATAAGGATAATAAAAGGGAAACATTACGTGATGACATCCTAAGTATCATGGGACAAGCGATTTTTAAAACAAAGCTTTATATGGTCAGTCACAAAAATATTCCTCGTATTCATGTATAGGGAAAACAGGACCACAATAATAAAACATAATGGAGTACAAATTCAAGTTACAAATGAAAGGAAATTGACAAACTATTGTGTAAAAACCAAGCACATACCTAATACAAGTTCTAAAAAAGACATAAAGGAAGTAATGACACTGTTTCAACACAAAACGAGAATGAAAAGACGACAAGGATAATCTAAGCTTTGAGGACAAAGCTTTTCCTAAGCGGAAGGCAATGTTACAACAATAAAATAGTAAATAAAATATTAATTATATTAGTTAATTATTATATGAAAGGGTGTAACCTTTCATTCTACACGCTCAAGCCTATAAAGGCGAGTTTCATTGTAATCATTATCATCATCTATATATATTATTATTATTTATCATTCAAAATGATAGTCGGATTCGACTAGTGTTGCTCCAATAATCCTCTAAGTGACACTTTGTTTCAAAAATCTCTCAAGCAAGGCCTCACTGTGGACTTGAAACATTGTGTTTCACTCATCTACTAGATAGCTTACTTATTCCTTGCAAAATTCTGGAATAACTATTCACTTGCACCAAATGAACCCATTTTAGATCATCACTTGGAATTCTTATGAGCATCTCCAATCAGTGGAGTACATTTCTGGATTTCCATTAACTTCTATAATTAAATAAGACTTGAACATGGATTGATTTAATTCATTTTATCCAAGTCTATGAATAAGATGATGTTATGATAAATGTCTGAACTCTTTCTAGCATGTTTCTTTCACTTTAAAGGTGCTTGGTTATTTTACTCAGCACTCCTATAACTTTCACATTCAAACACTTTCTTTGGGAGTTGATAAATCTGCAGTTCACTCATACAGCTTAAACAAATTTCAATCAACTCTCTTAGCTCTTTTCAACAAGTAAAATTCAAATTAGGCTTAGGGAAGACCCCCTTAACCTTTGAGAGTAGGTCAAAAGTGAAGGCAGTTAGCACTAAGGTTCAGCGATGCTTCCTTCTGTAGTTTCTATTCAATAACACCCGAGGGTTGAGACTTTCCCACTTGAGTGTTAAATCAAGGTGTAACACATCTCAATAGTTATAATGCAGGTAGAAATACACCCAAAACGTGATTGATGGTGGGTGTGTTTCCAGGTGGTGGAAACACCCACCTACCTGAATAAAGGCGTATATGGCTGAACATTTGAATGAATCCGGTTTAAATTCCATGATTGCTTGAAAAAGTGAAGTGCCTCAAGAAAGGAGTGAAGACAGGCAGTGGACTTTAGTTAGACTGAGGTGGCAAGACAACATTCTTACAGTCCCTCGACACATATCCTGAAGAAAAGGATAAATGATTTACAGAAATTGTAAGGAACACATTAATAGAAAAGGTAATGATTCCAATAAGAAAGGAGAGCATAAAATGCAAAACCAGATTACAACACTAAAGTCTAAGAGTGATCTGACAGATGTAATGTCAATCAGAATAAATTCACAATATTGAGAGAACCCTGTATCAAAATAAGAAGAGCATCTATCTATGCTATCATACATTCAGTTCCCAGAAAGAAAAGAACTTCAGAACAACCCCAAAGAATGAAAGAACAATTTTCTTCGTTAACTTGTTATCATAATGCACTTCCATATGCTTACCTTTTAACCCTTTTTCCACTCATTAAAGTTGCAGAGAGAGATGTAAGATATTTCATTTAACCTTTTATGCCATCTTCAAACTTTAGGTTGGCCAAGGACTTCGTAAATGCACATACTAAAATAATGTCACAGAAACTTCTAAAAATAAACCTCAATTACCTTGAACATGTTTAAGTAAAAATGCTTTTCTGGATTCATCCTCTGGAGCTTCATATAAGTGTAAGCAAAGCTAAGCTGGTCCCGTGGGGTGAAGCGATTAACTTCGTTGAACCAAAGGCATGAGAAGAGATTTGACATGGGTGTATGTGCCCGTACGATAAATGATCCCTCAGGTACATCTGGAAATATGAAAGAAATCACGAAAGAATGCTGAAGCATGAAATTGCAAGCATTAAGCACCAATTTTCAAGACAGCAGAATGAAGTATACATACAACTTGGAAGAAGCTTGTTTGGATCAGATGCATTAAATCTTGTAAGACCATCAGATTGGTAAAATGCAAATTGTTCATCAATGATGGTGTGGTTAAACTTGTTCAACCGCTTGTTTTGCATCACCTCCTCCCACACACAGTGACGATCATAATGATTAGAAATAGCATATTCAAAACGCCGACGCCATAGAAAGTATTCCAATATTAGGAGTGGGTCACTTTGGAGGCGTAGCTTACTGTCAAGCCATATGGAGTACCTGCAAAGGGTAATTTGCATCAAGTTTAGACATCAATGCACAAAACAATGCTTCTGGAATTTGTCAATTTATAATGATTACGGCAAGACAATATCATGCTGCATTTGTGTAAAAGATTTCAAAGTTTGAAGTTACAGAAAAACTTCACTTTATTGTTTAAGTTCTTTTAAATTCCCTCTAATTTTGTTTCAAAATTGCTGTTCTAATATGCAGTTATCACCTTTGAATAAGCATTACATGCATTGCAACTTTTTATGCATACAGTCATGAGGACAAAAACTGCTCTGGTTAGTTCCAGCTATATACCTAAGAGACTGCCATTCTTTCCTATATATACCATTTACTCTTTAGCATTGAGACAGTGAATTTATGTTATGCTTCACAAAATTCAAGGAACAAATATTTAAACTTTTGAAGCTTGTTCAACAGAGATATTTACAAACTTAAACTGCTGTAGTTTTAAAGTTGGAAAGAATTTGTTGAATTTTGTAGCAAAGAAGTGTTCCCCTAGTGATTTTTGCCCAAGTCACTAAAGGGGAACATTCTCCATTGTTGATTTTTGTACCTAGGGGAACACTTTCCCCTAGGTAACTTTAGCCTTAGTCACTTAAAAGGGGAAATTTAAGTGACACTTGCATTAAATGACTTAAGTTGAGCATTTAATGTGACTTTAAAGATTAAAGTCAAATTTTAATAAATTTAAGTGGGTGATTGAAATTAATTTTTATGAGAATTAAATGAGAGCATTTATTCTCATCCATTGATCTAGTCTAATCTCAGCCATTGGATTAGATGGCTCTTCACCTACCTAGAGTTTAGACAAAAAGCAAGGGCAAAGGCAAAACACATTATTTTCTTGAGATGTGAGTGAAGAGAAGAGAGAAGAGGCACGAATATCGAGAGAGCTGAGTTACAGACTGCACGATTTTCGAGTAGTTTTTTGGTTGGCATGCATTTCAAGGTGACTGTACAGTACGAATTTGTGGGCATAGAAATCGAGGACAGTCAGGGCACATTTACCGAAGAGGTTGGCTCATTTATTGCAGCCGTACTCTGCACAGTTTTTGAGGCCATACACAGGCCATACAGCATCTCTTTCAAGGCCCATGCAATCTGTACGAACTGTACTTTTCTGCACATAAATCGAGGAGGATTTGCTGCACGGATTTCGTGGTTGCTGGGCACAGAAATCGAGGACTGTTTTGGCACGGTTTTCAAGGTTCAGTTCGGCACTAAATTCGAGAAGGCAGTTTGGCACAGAAATCAAAAAACAGTCTGGGTGCATTTAATGCAGCAGAGATAAGTTGTACTTCTGTTGTACTTGCTGTTCCATTTACTGAAATAAATAAAATACTCTCTCTCTCTGACTGGTTTTACTTTTCTCCTTGTGGGTTTTTCCAAGGCTATTGGCCAAATATTTCTGAGTATTGTGTGTTGTATGAATCTGCATTTATTTATTTTATGCCATGAAAAATTAAGTTACAGCAATGTTTATTTAAGTCTGAAAATTTATGTTATTTCCACCCTTATGAATTTTCTGGGTTGGGCATTAAACTGAGTTATTTTCAACATTTAAACCGGAGGCTGAAACTGAGTAAAAGCTTACATGGTATCAGAGTTGAGTGGGGCAGAAAATTTATTTTTGCAGACAGAAATGTAATTTCCAGAATTCAGAAAAATCTTTTGACAGTTAGCAACATTTTGTTGAAACTTGTTCTTTGAAAAATATGACTTCAACCGGATTGAGAATGGAGGATAGGCTTGATGGGGCAAGGAACTTTGTCCCATAGAAGGCCCGGATATTGCTTGTGTTGGAGGAGAATGAGCTATGGGATGAGGTAGTCAATCAGACTACTGCTCACCCCATTGTCATTCCCAATGGTACCACAGAAAAATCTTTTGACAGTTAGCAACATTTTGTTGAAACTTGTTCTTTGAAAAATATGACTTCAACTGGACTGAGAATGGAGGATAGGCTTGATGGGGCAGGGAACTTTGTCCCATGGAAGGCCCGGATATTGCTTGTGTTGGAGAAGAATGAGCTATGGGATGAGGTGGTCAATCAGACTACTGCTCACCTCATTGTCATTCCCAATGCTACCACAGATCCAGTTGCACTCACAACCTTCAATAAGAAGAACATTAAGGCCAGGAGGATAATTCTTGATGCAGTTAAAGACCATGTCATTCCTCACATCTAGAGTAAAGACCGAGCTTTTAAGATGTGTGATGCTTTGACCGGATAGTTTCAGAGCTCAAAAGAGAATAGGAAGATGGTATTGAGGGAGAAGCCGAAGAGAATCAGGATGGTCAAAGGAGAGGTTATGTTGACTTACCTTACTAGGGTCTCACAGGTAAAAGATGAACTTGCAGCTGTTGGTGAGATTGTTCCTAGTCCAGAGCTAGTGCGGGTAGCTATGAATGGGGTGACTAATCCTTGGTCTATATTTGTGGAGGCTTTGGTTGCTAGGGAGAACTTATCATCATGGGACAAGATGTGTGATGATTTTGTCCAGGAGGAAACTCAGAGGGGTCTCATGCAGGGCAGTGCTTCTACTAGGAGGGATAATGAGGAAGATGTGGCTTTGACAGCAAAGGAAAAGAAGAAGCACAAGAAGCGTCCCAAGAAGGGTGGGGCCAAGCAGCAGGATGAGCAGAAGAAGGATCCGAGCACTGTAAAGTGCTTTGCTTGTCATAAGATGGGACACTATGATGGGCAATGTCCGAACAAGAAGAAGCAGACAACAGCTTCGGCGGAGGTTAATGACTTTGTAGCGAGATTTCAGAGAGAGTTTTCTCTGTGCACTGGGCATATTAATAGAGAGAGATTATCTATTATCACCGATGCGGATGTTGATAGAGAGAGGGAGTTTTCCTTGTTGACAGACCATTCCTATAGTGCATCTATTTCCAGCACTTAATATATTGATAGCGGAGCTTCGAGCCACATGACAGGTGCTCGTGAGATGTTCTCCAAGTTTTCACAGACAGAGACTAATGTGGAGGTGGTGTTGGGAGATGACTCAACAGTCAAAGCAGTTGGGCGTGGGACCATTACCTTTCAAAGGGAGTCCATGATTCCCATGCTGTTGAGAGATGTATTGTATGCACCTGGGCTGAAGAAGAACCTGGTTTCAGTTTTCATGATTGAGGATCGAGGCCTTGGGGTGTCCTTCCTAGATGGACATGTGTGTGTGTTTCCCAAGACTGCAGGACCATCTGCTTCATATGCCATTGGAGTTAGATGCGGGAAACTATACAGGCTCTTATTTCAGCCTCAGCATACCTTGGCACATAGCAGAGGCAGTGAGCTTTGCGAGCTCTGGCATAGGAGGATGGCTCACTTGCATCATCTAGCCTTGGGGTTGTTGAGACATATGGTTACAGGCTTACCGGAGTTTAGCACAAAGCAGAATGATATGTGCAGGGGGTGTGCTTTGGGAAAGTACACCAAGACTGCTTTTCCTAGCAGTGATAGCAAGTCAGCAAGGGTTCTTGACTTGATACATTCAGATTTGTGTGGACCGATGTCATCTGTTTCCTTGAGAGGATATGAGTACTATGTGACATTCATTGAGGATCGTTCCAGGAAGACCTGGATCTACTTCCTGAAGAGCAAGAAATCTGAGGTGGTCTTGTAGAGGTTCCAAGAGTTCAAAGCTCTTGTGGAGAACAAGACAGGGAGGAAGATCCGAGTTCTCAAATCAGATAACGGGGGTGAGTATACCTCCAAGGAGTTTGATAGATATTGCAGCCAGGAGGGTATCAAGAGGCAGTTGACGATTCCATACACTCCAGAGCAAAATGGAGTGGCAGAGAGGAAGAACAGGTCTATTGTTGGAGCAGCCAAAGCTATGTTACATGACCAGTCACTTCCTTTCCTCTTTTGGGCTGAGGCATGCAGCACAGCTGTATATCTTCAGAACAGGAGTCCCCATCGTGTCGTGGGGAACATGACACCAAAGGAGTGTTTTACAGACAACAAGCCTGAGGTCAGCCATTTTCCCATATTTGGTAGTTTGACTTACTCTCATGTCCCTTCTGAGAAGAGGACAAAGTTGGATCCCACCGCAGAGAAGGGGCATCTTTGTGGGCTATGATGAGACTTCAAAGGCCTTCCGTATTTACCTTCCTTCTCAGAGGAAAGTTTTTGTGCAGAGGGATGTGAAGTTTGAGGAGGAGCGGGCCTTTAGGAAGTCTAGAGAGTTAGAGCAGGGAGAGCAACAGGTTCCTGCACCTCAGGCAGTTACACAGGTACCATTAGTGCAACAACTAGGTTCACAGGTTTCCGAAGTTACTGGACCACACAGTGTAGGCACATGTTCACCAGGTTCAGTGGTTCATCCAACACATTCTTCAAGGACAAGTTTTGGGTCTCAGATTACAGGTTCACAGTATAGAGGATCAGGATCACAAAGTTCACCAGTTGCTGGTACACCAGCTGCTAGTTCACAGGTTACTGGGGTTTCTACCTCTGGTAGTTCTTTAGATGAGGACAGACGAGTGTCGGAGCAGTCTTCAGGGAAGATGAAGCCTAAGTGCCTTTGGGAGACCTTGAAGGAAGCTTAGGAGTTTGGGACTCCCAGAGAGTCAGTGAGGGCCATCAAGATGCGTGACAGATTGGGCATGGCTTTGGTGGCTAATTTACGTGATTTAGAGCCTTCTACTTTTGAGGAGGCCTCCCAGCATCACGTTTGGCGAGATGCCATGATGGATGAGTACCATTCCATCATGAAGAACGATGTATGGGAGATAGTTCCAAGACCTGAGGGGAAGTCAATGGTGACCTTTCGGTGGCTTTACAAGCTAAAGCATGCGGCGGATGGTAGTGTGGAGAAGTACAAGGCTTGGTCTGTAACGTGGGGGTTTTCACAGATTGAGGGAGTGGATTATGATGAGACCTTTGCACCAGTTGCTCGGTATACTTCGATCAAGGCTTTGATTTCCATTGCGGCGGAAATGGGTTGGAAGATCTATCAAATGAATGTGAAGACCACATTTCTCAATGGAATCATACATTAGGAGATTTATGTTGAGTAGCCTCAAGGCTTTGAGATTCATGAGAGAGGGCCTCATGTTTGCAGGCTGACGAAAGCCTTGTATGGG
Organism: Pseudotsuga menziesii; assembly: GCA_001517045.1. Classification (NCBI taxonomy): domain Eukaryota; kingdom Viridiplantae; phylum Streptophyta; class Pinopsida; order Pinales; family Pinaceae; genus Pseudotsuga; species Pseudotsuga menziesii. The sequence continues at coordinate 379,200 of LPNX010259121.1, forward strand.
CTGAAGCAAGCTCCTAGAGCTTGGTACTCCGAGATCGATTCTTACTTGCAGTGGATGGGGTTTCAAAAGAGTGAAACAGATTCGACTCTCTACTTCATCATGGTTGGAGATGATCCGCTTATTCTTCTGCTATATGTTGATGACTTGTTTATCACAAGGAGAGAGAGACCCATTGCAGCTTGCAAGAAGGATCTTGCACCAGAGTACATGATGACTGATATTGGACTGAAGCATTATTTTCTGGGATTGGAGGTTTGGCAGGAGCCTCGACATATTTTCCCGGGACAAGAAAAGTATGCGGTTGATATTCTGAGGAGATTCAGGATGGAGGATTGCAGGCCGATGTCGACACCGATGGTCACCAACTAGAAGAAGCTTCATGCTTCTGAGGGAGAGTTAGTGGATCCTACATTATACTGTCAGCTCATTGGTTCATTGATGTATCTGGTCAACTCTCAGCCAAATTTATGTTTTGCGATGAACACTCTCAGTCAGTTCATGGTTGAGCCTAGGAGAGTGCACTGGGTAGCCGCAAAACATGTGATGCATTACCTTGCAAGGATAGTGGAGTATTGTCTGATATATAGGAGGTCGAATGGGATCAAGTTGATTGGCTTCACATATTCAGATTGGGTAGGATGTGTGGCAGACCGAAAGAGCACTTCTGGATGTTGTTTCAGTTTGGGCTCGGCAGCAATGGCGTGGTTCATTCGGAAGCAAAAGTCTGTTGCTTTGAGTTCTGCAGAGGCTAAGTATATGGCAGCCAGTCAAGCCAGTTGCGAGGCGTTGTGGCTTCGCAAGTTGCTGTTGAATTTACTTGGTCAAGAGCTGAGGCCTACAGTGATCCACTGTGACAATCATAGTTGCATTCAGCTCTCTGAGAATCCAGTATTTCATGACCAGTCAAAGCATATTGAGATCAGGTATCATTTCATCCGAGATCATTTTCAGAGAGGAGCAGTGACTTTAACTCATAGTTCTGGGTGAATGGCCTATTCTAAGCTTTGGGTTTGTTCTTACTTTTAAAGTGGCAGAAGTCAATGAAGGTCATGGCTGAATGGAAGTCCTCTCCTAAAGCCCTATATTCTCTCAGATAGGCACTCATGGGTTCTTCTGGTTCTGCTTGTGCTAGAGGCACTACAGCTGGACTATCTAAGAATTGAGGCATGGTAGGTCGGAAAGGCTTGTATATATGGGGATGGCTCTGCATGTTGGTATGTAAGTGCTCCCTACTACTGCTGGTGGATACCCTATCACTGTTGGGAAATAAGGGACTGTGTGGGATGGGCCCATTCTTCTCAGTCATTTGCCTGAAGGTGCTCATCATTTCTTTTTGCCTAGTGGTGAGTTCTTTTATGGCTGATATGAGACTATTGAAAGCTATTTTATCATCATCGGCCATTGTTTCTTTGCCTTTTTCAAACTGATACTCTCTGTTCCCCTAATCTACGTCCTCTAACTCCTCTTCTCTGCCTCTATACCTCTGTCTCCTGTGAGTAATGTTGTATGGGTCTCCTGGATTCATTTATAATTTTTGGCATGCCCACAGCTGGCAAGGAAAATAGCTCTAATACCACTGTAATATCCCAAACTGATATTTTCTTGTTTATGTGTATACTATAGATGGCTAATAGACTTACTCCTTAATCAAATAGGAAAGCAAACCCCAAACTTTGCATGCATGCAGTTGCATGCAAATATGTGCCCTAGAAAAATACTGAGATGCTATAAAATAGGAGAAATCAATGCATGTACATACCAGTATATAAATCAACAGATGGTGAAGAGACTAGTCCCAGCATGCAAGGATTCTGCCGGAGGAATAAGGAGATACACCAAATCATCCTCCACAGGTGAATGCGCCCTCCTCTCAAACTGTATAAGCTCCAAAATAATAAATAAGTTGTTGCTGGAAGCCCGAATGATGTGCACTAAGGTTATAATACCCCTCTGATGATGATGGAAGCAACATGCGGAAATTCTAAACCCTGTAGGTAGGAAAACGAATTGCTTTGTCTCTAATCACGGTGACACAGTGTGACGGTAAAACCCTTTGGTTGGATGAATAATCAACCTCCCGAAATAACTGTTGAATGTAACCTGATGATGAACTAGTGCTGAACCTGGATGATACAACCTGATGATGAACTAGGGCAGCTAGATTTCGCTGTCGAAATACACCAGTTAGCTGAGCATGCGCTCAACCCCAACTTAGCTCGCCGAGCTCTCCAATTCGACTCCACAAATCAATTATCACATAAGTGACTTCTCCATTCACTTTATCTTTCTTTTACAACTTTCAACTGTGAAAACCCTAACTTTTGACCTAATTAGGTCACTTTATCTTCTAATTTGCAGTTGACGTGCATGCATGCGCATGGAGACTTAATCGGGTGCATGCATCATTAAATAATGCCTGGATGTCATGCATGCAGGTGGCCTTTGGCTCTAGTGGCCCTCTTCGACCCACTGGTGATATAATATTGATGCCCTAGATCTTCTACATATGGCATCAGTCTTCGGCTGATTCCTTGACTGTCAGTACCCACTCGAACCTATAGGAATCACATAGGTTAGCGGGTTGGTCCTCGATTGCCTAAGCAGAAGAGGACATTACAGATTAGATGGCACTTCACCTACTTAGGATTTAGACAAAAAGCAAGGGCAAAGGCAAAACACATTATTTTCTTGAGATGAGAGTGAAGAGAAGAGAGAAGCGGCATGAATATAGAGAGAGCTGAGTTACAGGCTGCACGATTTTCGAGTAGTTTTTGGTTGGCACGCATTCCAAGGTGACCGTACAGTACGGATTTGTGGGCACATATATCGAGGACAGTCAGGGCACATTTATCGAGGAGGTTGGCTCATTTATTGCAGCCGTACCCTGCACAATTTTCAAGGCTGTACAGCACTTTTTTCGAGGTCCATACAGTCTGTACATACTACTTTTCTGCACAGAAATCGAGGAGGGTTTGCTGCACGGATTTCGTGGTTGCTGGGCACAGAAATCGAGGAGGGTTTGCTGCACGGATTTCGTGGTTGCTGGGCACAGAAATCGAGGACTGTTTTGGCACGGTTTTCGAGGTTCAGTTCGGCACTAAATTCGAGAAGGCAGTTTGCCACAGAAATCCAAAAACAGTCTGGGTGCATTTAATGCAGCAGAGATAAACTGTACTTCTGCTGTTCTTGCTGTTCCATTTACTGAAATAAATAAAATACTCTCTCTCTCTCTGACTGGTCTTCCCCTTGTGGGTTTTTCCAAGGCAAATGGCCAAAAAGATTTGTGTACTGTGTGTTGTCTGAATGTGCATTTATTTATTTTCTGCCATGAAAAATTAAGTTACAGCAGTGTTTATTTAAGTCTGAAAATTTATGTTATTTCCAGCCTGATGAATTTTCTGGGTTGGGCATTAAACTGAGTTATTTTCAACATTTAAACCGGATGCTGAAACTGAGTAAAAACTTACATCCATAACCCTTGCATTAATTGCTTGAGAAAAGTAATTAATGTCACTTTAGAGTTATAAAGTGACTATTTAATAAATTTAAGTTGTAGTTGAGAGAAAATTTATTTAATGGAGAGAAAAGTGATTATTCTCATCCATTGATACGAGAACACTAGATTAAAAATGGGCTCTTGATCTAGTGACTCTTCAACTACCCCAGGAAGAGGAAGTGAAAAGACAAGGGAAAAAAATTAAAAGGCACTTCATTCCTCATTTGCACTCACCCCAAGAGAGTTGGAGAAGAGCCAATCTTCATGAGAACTTAGAAGTGAAGCCGAGTCTGAAAGAGATAAAGATAGCTGGCACGAATTCCAAGAAGCTGAGATAGCTTGAATTCCAATGCAGACCATACAGCAGGCTATCCATACAGTGATTTTTCTGTAGAAGAATGAGCATGAAATTCGAGATAGATGCTGCACAGGAATCGAGGAAGATTCTGGGCAAAAATTTCAAGGTGAAACAGCACAAATTTCAAGAATATTTTCTGCATTAAATGCATCCATACACTGCAGCAGTGACATGATTTTCGAGGAGAGAATCAGCACGAATTTTGAGACAGCATGTAACTGATATTTTTCCATCCTGGCACAAAAAATGAGGAGCTGAAAAGAAGCTGTTACATCCATACTGTCATGTACAGTACAGAAGAAATTCTGCAAGTAATTTCTGTGTGTGCTGGGCACGTTTTACTAGGTGGAGAAATTTTATCAGCACTTGAGATAAGCCTGAGTTTTATGCTGAATTTAATTCTGCTGTTATACTGTAAATAACTTTTGAAGAAGAAATAAATATTCTCACTCTCACAGGTTTTTCCCAAGTTGGGGTTTTGCCTGAGACAAATTGGCTAAAAATCAGAGCCTGAAATTTTTGTGTGGCTGTCATTTTTAATTCTGCACTCAGTATATTGGCAGAACTCTCATGTGCTTCTAGTTCAAACATGTTTCTGAGTTGATCTCATTTGCAGCTGAATGTCGAATGAGATAGTTTAGTAAACAGTAATCTGAGCTTAACTAGTAGCCTGTTTGAGAAGTAAAAACTTACAGAATTAACACTTTGATAGCTATATGATATTATGGAAGTATTAGTGTCCATCTCTCATACAAGAATTTGAACAGCATTAAAGTATGCTGTTGTAGGTTGCATCTCACTACTGAGGACGTTTACATACTCTAAATATGTATTAAATCTTAGTAATCAAAGCAAAAAAGCATCATAGTTGTTAAAAACTTGGGAATATACCAAATTTTCCATAATTGGGAATATCTTAAAAATATGTTCCCAAAATGAAAGAAGCAACCAAATATCGTCTATTTTAAATACAAATAAGACAATACTTTTTCCCATCCAACAGATGAGATAACATATCCAATATTTAACAATTTATCACTAAGATGGCATCCATGGGTATAAAAGAAAGTAATTTTATACCTTCACGGTAGTCCATTTTCAAAACATTGACTATAGTAGCAGTAATATGCCAAGAGAAAATAAGAAATAGATGTAGAAATATGCTGGAAGAAAATGATAAATCTCTTTTGGTAACTCTAGAATTTTAAATATGTTGCCAAACAACTCTGATGAACATATATTCACATCTCAAAAGACAAAGACACTGTCAATGAGGCCTTATTTGCAATTAAAAAAAGCTAACTAAAAGACTGCATATCTCTGATTCAAATATCTTTTGGATAGGGATATCACAATTTGCTAGCACATAGAGGGAAAAGATTCAATATGAGGACGATAAAACTTGGACTTTATTAATGTTCACTTCATTTTTGTTCTAGGGAGCAGATGCCCAGGGCACAACTTTGTAATTTTATTTGTTGTATTTTCAAGTCCCGTTGACCTATTTTGGTCATTACTAGACATTAATAAAATTTCTTTCCTTCTTTTTTTCTTCATTTCACCAACAGAAAGTAAATAAATATCACAAGTTGGTCATCAATAGTGTATTATATTGTACACAACTATTTGTCCTTGATGTTTTCACATTAGATGAAAGCTTATACCTTGCAGAAGGAAAAAGTCGATGCGTTAAGAACTTTGGCACCTTCCCAGTTCGGCGCATGTCCGCGTATGGTAAATTTCTGACTACTACAATTTTCCATAAGCCTATGTAGCCGTTTTCATCAGGTTGTCGACCCTCCGAAGACATTGTGTTCAATGTTTTCTCATCCACAAACATTACAAAACACACATGCTTCTTGGATGATTGTGTGACCTATAATGAAAGAGGTGGCAATATTAATGAAATTAACATACAACATGCAAATCAAACTCTTTACATAAACCTGAAATTACAAAAAGAAATTAAATGTAAGTTTCTACATAGACAAAAAGAGCACCAAATAATTTGTACAAATAAAGTTGGAAACCCTTCTTTACTATATTGTAAGTCCTCATAAGCTCTCAAGTTTTCAAAATTAGTTAATCTTACAACAATATCACATTGTTAATATAACATTTAATAAAATTCAATATGCAGGTCAAACTTTTTGAATAAAACTGGAAATGAAGTAAATATCAAATTTATGTTTTTTTATATATAACCAATAATATTTACAATGGAAACCTTTCATTTCCATATTGTAATTTATTTTAGAAGCCACTTCTTCCACTACTGGCCATGAGAAAAGGGTAACTTTGGAAACCTGGGCTTTCAAAAATAATATGTCCTGGAGTAAAACAATACCAATCGTATCATCTGAAATGCCTTCCAAACAAAATCACTTTACGACTTCAAAAGCCATTCAAGTACAAAGGTGTTGTTATCACACACATTGTAGCTGGTCTACTATGATGTAACAGATGGATGCTTTCTCTATTTTCTCAGCCAGTCATACAGATGGCGCACAGCATGGATTGATTATCAGCATGAGCCATATTCAGAGCTTTACTTCAGCGCTAGATACAGAGTAGTCCCATGCCATGACTGAGATTTCCTAGTCCATTGAGATGACCTTGGTGGTGACATGGTCCATTCAAGCAGAGCAACAAAGATGGTACATACTTCACAGATTAGAACTTCAGGCAGAGGCATTGTACATGGTTGAGCAGGTATATAGGTGGTAATTGGATTTATGTCGTCTCTATTGTTTATTTTAGTAGTTATTACTTTACATTGATTAGCTTACTGTGGTACTATATTGATTCGATGTGACTTATATTTATTGCCACCTAATTCGCGTCTCGAGTCTCATGGCAGAAATATTCAAGCCACTGGGTGCGTCCTTGGGGGCAAGCTCGAGCCAAGTGTTGTCACCTGATACTCAGCTCCTCAGTCTAAGCCAACTCCTAGCGAAGCCAAGCGGGTGGTCCCTAATAAAAAGAAACTATGGTCTTTATTCTAAAACAAAAGAAAGGAATCTAGGAGATAAACGTGAAATGGATTAAAACCTTAACAATGAGTTACTGCAAATGAATTATAATAACAGCAACATGTTGATGAAATTGTCCTTGATGCCAACATGGACTAGCAGTGGCCCCACAGGATGTCATTGATGCTACCAAGTCCCACCTTGCAGTGCCTTGGATCCCAAACAAAGTGGGTTTGTGCCTTGAAACACCTTGTACCTGGTTGACAGGGTCCATGCACCCACAAGCTTGGATCTTGAAGCCACCACCTTGTTGAAGACATTGAAGAACTTGGAGATGGTCTTGAAGCCTTGGTAGACGTTGGAGAAACCCTAGATGGGTTGGAGAAGCATTAATGACCCATTCTGTGGTCATTCATGCTCTGATGGTGTCATGGTACCCTAGGAGAAACCAAGCTACCCCACAGGTGATATCATGCTGGATCATGTGGTTGAGGCGGTTAAAGAAGACCATGAAGCCCCTGGCTTGATGGAGTCTTGGAACTCTTGGAGATGGCCCTAGGGCATGAGAAAGGCTTTGCGGCAACTTGTTGGTGATGTAACCCAGTTAGAAGCCCACGTATTGGAGCAGCCCTTTAAAAGAAGCCCTAAAAGTGTTGTGGGAGTTTTGTATTCATGCCCACAAGTTTGATGAAGCCCTTGTCTGTGGCTTGGCAGTCCTTGAACCAATGTTTGCAAGGAAAAACTATGCCAGCTTGAAGGAGAGATTAACCTACAAAAAGCTAATCATCTACAGTCAGCCCAGTCATCCCCAGTCAAGGTTTACACAACTGAAGGCAGATAACCACAGCTGTTTGTACAATCCAAGTGTATCCATGATGCCCTATCTAGGATCCTCATGGACTGTTCAAGATCCGAATTCCGAAATTAAAGAACAATTATTTCTAGTGGTATTCTAGATCAGCCCAAGCTGGAGATGTTTATCAGTCCTCAATTCGCAGCAGTTTGGTGATGCAATTTAGTGATGCCTTAATTCAAATCTGCCGTCCATTAAAATGTGGAAGAAATACATGACATAGGGTCTTAAGCCCTTGAAGCATGGAGATGAATTTACTCAAGCTACATCAACACTCTTGAAATACATCCAAGGCGCGAGGATCATACCCTCAAAAATCATAATTACATTATATTTGATGGGTCAGCTCCAGTTAAAAATAATTAAAATTAAAAATAAAAATATATTTATTGCAAGTCGGCTCCACAAATTTAAAAATTAAAATTACAATTTTGGGATCAAAATTTATATAAATGAGACATAAAACGTCTTCATTTGTTGTGTGGTGAATTCAGTGGTGTGGATGTAGCTCTGAGATTTTGCGGATTGTGAAAAGCTGACTGTGGTGGACTGAGGCAGGCGCAGGAGCAGCAACAGTAGTAAGCATTTAATTCAGATTTTTGGACTGTTCAAAGTTTCGGGTCTGTTCATTGGAGCTGCAGCAAAAGGTTAAAAAGCAGAAAATTTGTGGGTTAATATATCTCTGTGATTTCCGGGTGACTGAGGGAGCAGCATACAGAAGGATGAAATGATTTTCGGTGCTGACTTTTAGCTCTGAAAATTTCGGGTACACAAGGCACTGAGGCAGCCGCAGTCTTTTGAAGTTTTTTTTTTTTTTTTCTCTCTGATTTTCAGGTATCACTGAGGCAGCCTTTTGAAGGATGGAGTGGGTGCTTTGTTGAACATATGGAGCTCTGAAATTCGGATAGATAGAGGCTGAGACAACTCATGGATATTACAGGTAGCTGCAACATGTTTGTATCTCTGTGAAATGGTGTGTGGATATTGCATTATCTCTCAGATTGTGATCTCGATGGAACCTACAGCCACAGACCTTATGCTTGATCCATTTCGTATGGAATAGTAAAGAATGAAATCGACTTGAAGTCTGAAGAATGCTACCCAGCTCATAGCAAGATTTTTGGGCTGCCTCAGAAGAATTTTATCTCAAGCATATCCTCCATCAGAGTTATATGACATTCAAGACTTGAACAAGTGATGGAGTCTTCCTCAAACTGACAAAGCTAAGATGGTAGTAATGCCCTCGGAGTCAGCTACAGCACCATAGACAGTCTGGGTTGGTGATATCTTTTGGGTTCTTCCACAAGACATACACAGTCAATGCATGATGATGACAGCCTAAGTGTTGAATTTTTGAACAACCCTAGTCCTAATCTTGATGAAGGTGGAGATGACTACCCTAATCCTTTGAGAAGGGAGATGACAGCCCTAGCTTGCAGCAGCCTTGAAGAAAGGTATGACCTAACTCATTAAGTGAATGAAGAGGGTGAAGTGTCAACAATTACAGAGAAGAAAAACAGTCACTAAACTGTTCTCCAAGTTGGTTTTGAGATCTTCCACAGTTTGAAGAGAAGACCTCTATCAGCCTGTCTTTGACTGAGATGAATGATGACAGAAGGTAAGTAAATACGATCTGTTGATGGAGCCTTATATAAGGTATGTGCAGTGATGTTTACTTGATGAAATTAATGATGTATTGTATGATGATGATAATGTGGGATGATAGTGAAGAGGAGAATGATGATGAGTGGAGTGAACAGTAGATTTAGTGACACTGATGATGCCCTAGTTTCAATACATACAGTAACATTCACAGTTACATGTTCAGTGATGCACAATCTACAGTGGCATTCATACGTGACTATGGTGTTAATGATGTTTAATTGTGCTTACCCTATGTTGATGAGCATTCCAGAGAAGTGACATATGCAGACCTCTACAGTAGTTCGAGGATGATGATGTACAAGGGATATATATACAAATGGCAATAATAAACAGTTCTTGAAGAAGTATTTGTGTATTACACTATGATGACAATATATGTTGATGATACTACTTGATAGACACTTGTACATGACAATACATATCCTATGATAGCATATTTATTATTCAGATATCTGACAGACATTGTTGATAAAGTTGATGCATGACTTCTACCTGAAGATCACAGCCAAGACATTGACCAGTGGTGCAGCAGCAAGGAATAATGAATAGCAGATGAGCAGCAGTTATGAGCAGATTGATCAGAAAAGATTGACCAGTAGTGATGACAAAATGCACAGATGATTGATGAGCAGATGACCAGCAGTATCTTTGAGCAGCAGTGTTGATGAACAGTATGATGATGATGAGAGTGAAGAATGTTGCAGTAGTAGATGACCAGCAGTAGTAATGTTTAATATGACAGTGACGGCATGGTTGATGAGATGATGTGGCAGTGAGCACACTTGACAGTGATATGTGTGTATGAAAGTGTGTTGTGACAGTGAGCTTTAATTGTAAAAGCAAGCTTGTCGTGCTTTTGAGGTTAGGATACCTCAAACCCTTCTTAGCAGGGTCTAAGAAAACCAGGCAGGGTCATGGATGCAGAGTAGGTGCTCTTCATATCAATAGTTGCTGATTTTACCTCACGGTTGTAGCCGGACCAAAACTAATACAAAAATATTACAAAATGATATGGTGTTGTGTTCTTTTGTGTTATGGTTCTTGATGATTCAAATGTTTATGATATGTGAATGATGAAGTGAAGGATGTTTATGAAATGATTATGAAATGGGTAGAATGAATTGGTAGTTATTTGTGACAAGTTAAGAAAAGTTCTAAAATTGCTTTACACTGATTCACCCCCCCTCTCAGTGTCTAACACAACATTGATAACTCAAACACCATTCATGACAATATGCAGAAATTGAATTAACCATAAAAATGTGGAAGACCAGTGCTAGTGAATATGGAGTGCTTGTGTATAAGGGTTGTTGTTGTAATCTCAGTAAAAGTATTGCAATGTCTCGTTGGTAAGTTTTCATATTTATTAGATGAGTTAATTAAGGAGTGGGTTGATTGGGGTTTGGCAGTGGCCCAACAAGCCAAGTTCCCTTGAATTGAGCGCTAGAGCGGTTTTACCAAGTGTCCAACATGGCGAAACATAACCTGCTTGGAGTAGCCCCCTGACTCTGTGGTAGTCACCCTCTGCGACCTCCAGGATTCTCAAGAAATGAACTTGTATGGATTTCCCTATTAAATCTAGTCACTCATATCCCTTTCTGGTTACAACCAGCAGATCAAACGAGTTGCAGCAGTGCACAGCCTACAGGAAAGGAGCCTTGGTTGTTTTTATTTTTTTAAAAACTAAAAAGATCTTTATTAGCAAACCAATCACGACTAAGAATCTCTTTCTCCCTATCAGGATACTCGGGAGAGCACAACTAGGTAAATTTTAAACTGCTAAAAGAAATAACAAGAGGAAATTGTTTTTTTTAATTATTCCTACCATGAATCTCTTTCCCCTTTCGAGTAACTCGAGAATGTGTGGGGTTAGTATTTCTTTTGCTGGAAAAGATAAAATAAACAACTTAACTAGGAAAATAAAACTAAACTACCAACGAAATCAAAACATGAAAAAAGGCAGGGAGATATTGAGTGGGCTCTTAGGAACCTACTTAAAAAATTATTTAAACTTATTACAATTTTGAAGAAATGCACTATGGTCCTTATAATTTGGATCCAAAGGCTTACAACTTGATAGAAAAGTGATTTCTATTAGTTCGTTTTCACGAAAAATTTGCCAACAACTGCTTAGTTTTTGTTAAACCTGCAAAAATCAACAAGCTATCAAATGTGAAAGATGCCCAAAAACACTTTAAGAGAGTCTTTGAACAACCACCAAAAAAGTTCCTAAAAATTCTAAGTTAAACTATGAACAAATAACCAAGGAAAGCAAGCTTGGGAATGCTTGGGCAAATGGAGTCCCTTGGTGGAGAGTGGAAGGACTATGCCTTTAAAAAATGATTGAAAGTCGATGGAGTCAAAGAATATCAACCATCCCTTCAAGCTAAATACCTGCATCCACTTATACATTCTTGCACACAAATGGTTAACACAAGCATTGGTGCTACCTACAATGGAAACTTGGAAAGCATGGAAATCAAACTAGAATAGGCATGCACATCTAAGAGATCTAAAGCAAGTAAACAAAGAGAATAATCAAACTATAAATTCTCTTACCAACAGGGAGATACCTCCCCTTCAAAGGCCAACACCCAACCAAAGAGATACAAAAACAAATAAATGCAGGTTACTTCATAAGCTTAATGAATAATCATCCACACACTTGAGCCATACACCACATGAGACCTCCAAAGCCTTTATATTATTACAAATTGCAGTACAACACCAGAGCATTCCTTTAGTCCTCTGACAATCCGAAACAATGAGCCCAATGGCTTGCTTAAATAGCAAAAACAGAGCAAATCCAAGGGGGCGAATTTGAGTTTGAGAGGGAGTTCATCCCTTGATTCGAGCGAGTTAGAGGGAGTTGCACTCAACAAAAATGCACCATCTCTCAAGAGGTAGGTGCAACCTCTCTTTGGGATCTTAAAAACACGTCAAATAGCCACCACACAAGCTAATGCACCCTCTTCTATGGAGAAAAACGCCCCCTTAATCTAGCAAACTCATGCCGATTAGATTTGATGTCGAATGTCGAATGTCGATTAGAATCCTCAATTAACTTTTATTTAATGTTTAGTTAACTTCCCTGAACTCTGGACATGTCTCCAACATGTTTCCATTGATTAAGGAATTTGTCTTTTTCCTTTATTTTCCAATTTTTTGGTCTTTTTCTCCATTTTTGAGTAATAATCAATTTTGGAGATAAATACTTACTCGAAAACTTAGGAAAGTGTGTCTAGGGGTAAAGTGGGTGCTCGGAGTGTGAAAACAAGCACCCCTATGGCAAATTTCTACTCTATACCACACTTTTATTACATTTTTAATTTTCCCAATTAAACTATTAAAAAATAGCTATGTTTTCGGAAAAATTTATTTTTCACAAAACTTTAAAAAGAAAACTAGGGGGACCTAGCACATGTCCATATGACTCAATAATAATGTCTAGCACGTTCACATACATTGATTGTTGATTTTTGTACCTAGGAAAATGTTCCCCTAGGTGACTTTAGCCTTCGTCACTTAAAAGGGGGAAATAAAGTGACCCTTGCATTAAATGACTTGAGATGAGCATTTAATTTGACTTTTGAGAATAAACTCACTTCTTGGAAAAATTAAAGTGAGGTGAGTGAAATAAATTTTAAATGAGATTTAATGAGCATTTAATCTCATCCACACATCTCATCTAATCTCAACCATTGGATTAGAAGAACCATAGGGTTTTCACCAAAAAGGCAAGAGAATGCAAAATCACTTTCACTTTTGAAAAGAGAGTGGAGAAGAGAGCAGTGAGAGAGAAGAGGCACGAATTTCGAGGCAACATGGGTTTCCAAGCAGCACAAATTTCGAGATAGCATAGATTTTGAAGTGAAGAGATTTAGTACAAGACGCATCCTAAGGTGACCGTACAGCAGAGATATTTGGGGAACGTGTTTAGAGGAAGTTCAAGGCACAAATCTCGAGAAGGTTGGCACAGAAAATGAGGCTATACCCTACACATTTATTGAGGTACGGACTGTACCTTTTGCACATAAATTGAGGTTTGATTTCTGCACAGATTTCAAGCTCGTGGGCAAAGAAATCAAGACTCAATTTTGGCATAGAAATCGAGGAGGCATTTGGCACGAAAATCGAGGAGGTTCTTGGTGCATTTATTGCAGTAGAGATAAGTTGTACTTTCTGTTGTACTTGTTTTATATTTTACTGAAGAAATAAAAATCTCTCTCTCCTAACAGGTTTTCCCCTTGTGGGTTTTTCCTAGGCAAGTTTGCCAAAAATCTCCGAGTCTGAAATTTATGGTGTGCATTTATTATTTTATTTTATTTTTTGTCATTAAATGTGAGTTTCAGCGGTGTTTTTATCAGTCTGAAATATTGTGCAATTTCCAGCCTTTATTAAATCTGAGCTGGGCATTAAACAGAGAAAAAATTTATACATTTAAATCGATGGCTGAAAACTGAGAAAAACTTTCATTGACACGTTAACTTTAATAACCTCCCAGGGTTTTACCACCAAGACGACCATTCCAACTTTGGAGGAGCAGGTGAAAAACTCATAAGTCGTTTATTCAACAATTTATAATTGACAAGGAAAAAACACCTTGGAATACCCGGATTGATGTTTAAGTCCTAGGAAGCCAAGTTCTTTACAAAAAACACATGCTAGCACATTTTTTACAATCTCCCTGTGGGGTATGAACATGTGGTAAAAAAGTGGAAAAAGGGCCTAGGAAGGCCTTAATGGACTTTTTAACTCTAAATTTGAACAAGTACTAGTTAATTTTTGGAAGCTCACTTGAAAGTCCAACTGCGTGCAACTCAGGTGGTAACAATATTATAAGTGACTAGGCAGTCTTTTGTGGAAGGCCCTCTTTATGTATGCTCATCTTGAACGGAGTTATTCTATCATGTTGTGTTGGTACCATTTTCACTATCTACGCTCATCTGTATCTTCCATTCTTGATATCTACCCCAGACTTGAACTTTGACTTGTGAGATTGAAGACGCCTTTTGTCCCCACTTAAATTTATGATGGAAGACCCCATGTTGTTTTGTGTCTTGGCTCTGATTTGTGCAGCAAATTTGTCAAAGCCTTTATCCTTCTGAGCCAGGAGAACCCGTTGGTGTTGGTTCATGAGCATCGAAGCGTTGGGATTTTGAAGCCTTGACCTCTCTGGTCGGTTGTGCCCGATGTTTGGTCCTGATAATGGATAGTCCTCCTAGTTGCCCGAGGAGTTTTCAACAAAAACTTGAAGCAATATGCTCTACCATCATTCTATGCATTATGTGTTGCATGCTTTATATTATGAAATACAATTTGTAAATTGTGCTTTTAAACACAACTAAAAAAGGGCTATGAAATGAAATGTGGAAAGCCTAAAATGCAGTGGCTAAATAAATGCTAAGTCTAAAGACTATTGGCCATATTATCTGAAATGTAATGATTATATCCTCACAAAGCCTACATGTTGGGACGTGAGATGGAGTAAGGGGCAACTTTTCTAAGTATCTCCTAGGATCTCTTCGCTAGAGTTTCTTGTGTACTCAACGCAAGGGTCCTCGAAAAGATTCTCACAAGGCTTGATTCAATCTTGGATGTGAGTTGTACACATTTGTTAAAGTTGAATGGACACTCTTCAAATCAACTAATCCATTTGTGAGACACTTCCATTCCCTAATGTTCTTTGTTTATCATGAATGCAAGTGGATTCTTGTTTCCTGTGTCTGAAAGATCACTGCGTTAAAGTCAACAAGTCTTCTCCTTTATCTTTAGCCTTTGTTTCATCACCTCAACCATCATCAGTTAATCTTTTAAGTCTGTAAGTGAGCATACTTATGGGGCTTTATAAAGGATTTAATGGTAACTTTGAATAAAGTCTGATTTTTATTTATAAAGATGTACCAGTGTCATATTATTAATGTTTTAAGTTTGGCTACTGACATAATCATGTGAGCTTCATTCATTCATGATGTAGTCAGGATCATCCAAGCTAACCTTTATTTTGGGTATTTTGATCAAGTCAAACACGATTCCCAAGGCAATGACTACAAAATTCAACACCGGTTATATTGGTTCCAGACATGCCCATCAGACATATTGCAGTCTTAGTTTCAAGTTATTGCCACAGTTTTAAGTTTCAAGATTATTATCATTTTTATTTATTCTGGTCACCCTTTTATTGATGAGATGTTGATGACCGTAGCGCTCCCTAGGCGTTGTAGAGGATTAGAGGGTATGAGTAGTCACTAGTACCATTCTACGATGTCTAAAGATCCATTTTTGCAGTCAATTTCTCACAGAATGCAACTGGCAAAGAGTTATGAGCATTTAATTAGTTCTAGAGGTTGTACCAGCATAAAAATGGACTATGAAATTGCTTGAGAAAATCAATTTGGCTAGGATGGTCAAGGAAATGGCTTGGGATTGATTTGTGATGATATATGATGGCTCTTTGGATCATTTTGCACCAATTTCACTCAGCATTGGGGTCCACATCATTTAATTGGCTTCACTAGGGAGGACGTCCCCCATGAGGGTCCCCTCACCTTGGCAAATAATGTATTTACATGTTCTATCTTATGATATGTTATTGAGGTGGCACCTATTATCACATACATTGTAGTTGGGCTACCTGATGCAACAGATGGATATTTTTCTCTATTTTATGAGCCAATCTTACACATTAGGATGCAACATTATTGATTATCAGCATAATCCTTATTCAGCACTAGATGCAGAGCACTCCTTTGCCATGACTGATATTTCCTAGTCCATTGAGATGACCTTAGTAGTGAGTCGTGACATATCCATTTGAGCAAAGCAGCAGAGATGGTACATAAGTGCCAAATAGAGACACGTACATGGTTGAGCAGGTATACAGGTGGTATTTGGATTTATGTTTGTCTCTATTGCTTATTTTAGTGGCTATGACTTGACATTGATTAGATGACTGTGGTAATATTTGGTTTGAGTGACTTATGATATGAGTAACTAGATGATCTTTTATGTAAGGCCATTATGTATGCTCACTTGTATTTTCCTACCTTCAACAGACTTATTCTATCCTGCTATGTTTTCACCATGTTCCACTTACTCCACCCATCCGTATCTTCCATTTTGACAATTACCCCAGACTTGAACTTTGACTTATGAGATTGAAGACACCTTACTCCTCTACTTACATTTATGATGATAAACACCGTGTTGTTTTGTATCTCGCCTTTGAGTTGTGCAATAAAACTTGTCAAAGCCTTGATCCTTCTTAACCGGGGCAACTTGCTGGTGTTGGTTATTGAGCTTACCTAAGTTGGGATTTTGAATCCTTGACCTCTCTGGTCAGTTGCCCCTGATGTTTGGTCCTAATTGTGGATAGTTCCCCTATTTGCCCGAGAAGTTATCAGCTAAAACTTGAAGCAATATGTTCTGCCATCATTACATGCAACAAGTGTTATATGTTGTATATTATAAAATGCAAGCCCATGAGTAAATTTGCAAATTGTGTTTTTAAACACATCTGAAAGGGCTATGAAATGAAATGTGAAAGGTTTAAAAAGAAGTGGCTAAATAAATGCTAAAACCAAAGAATGTTGGCCATATTATTTGAAATGTAATGATTATATCCTCACGGAGCCTACGGGTTAGGATGTGAGATGGATTAAGGGACAGTTAATTCTAAGTGTCACCTAGGATCTCTTCACTACAGTCTCTTGTGTACTCAACGCAAACGTCCTAGAAACGATCCTCACGGTGCTTGACTCAAGCTTGGATGTGAGTTGTAGACATTTGTTAAAGTTGAATGGGCACTCCTCAAATCAACTCATTCCATTAGTGAGACACTTCCATTCCCTAATGTTCTTTGTTTTTCATGGATACAAGTGGATTCCTTTTTCCCATGTCTGAAAGATCACTGTGTTAAAGTCAACAAGTCTCTCCCTTATCTTGAGCCTTTGTTTCATCACCTCACCCAAATTAGTTAATTGTTCGTCATCTCAACCACCATTAGCTAATTGTTTAAGTCTGTAAGAGCCCATACTTAAGGGGCTTTACAAAGGATTTTATGGTTACTCTGATTTAAGACTTATGTTAATTTATGTAAATGTACCATTGTTGTGCTATTAATGTTTTAAGTTTGGCTACTAACATAATCATGTGAGCTTCATTCATCATAATGTATTCAGGATCATCCAGATTAATGCTCATCCTCTGTTATGAGTATTTTAACCAGGTCAACCCAGTTGACCACATCAAACACAGTTCCCAAGGCAGTGACTACAAATATTGAGGTTGGTTATATTTGCTCTAGACATGCCCAGTAGACAGACTACAGTCTCAGTTTTGAGGATATGACTATGGTTTTGAGTGTCAGTGATTATTATCATTTTTTCTTATTTTGATCACATTTTTATGATGAGATGCTAATGAGGATGGCACTCCCTAGGCGTTGTGAGAGACTAGAAGGTATGAGTAGTCACCATTACCATTCCACCATGTCTTAGGATCCATTTTTGCAGCCAGTTTGTCACAGGATGCAGTCGACAAAGAGTTATGAGCATTTTATTAGTTCCGAAAGGTTGTACCAACATCAAATTCACAAAAAATGGACTATGAAATTGCTTAAGAAAATCGATTTGACTAGGATGGTCAAGGAAATGGCTTAGGATTGCTTCGTGATGATATACAATGGATCCTTTGATCATTTTGCACCAATTTTACTCAACATGGGGGTCCACATCTTTTTATTACATCCACTAGGGAGGACGCCCCCTCACCTAGGCACATGATGTATTTACATGTTATATCGTATATCATTGTATTGGGGCGCCTAGGGTGATTTATGTCCCTAAGGCGACCCCCTTTTATGATACCACATTGTTATATCATAGCACTTGATGTATTTTGCCTTGTTAAGGCATTCGTGGGAAAACGTTCGCCCTCCCCCCTCAATTAGGCACATGATGTATCAACATGTTATATCTTATATCCTTGTATTGTAGCGCCTAGGGTGATTTATGTCGCTAAGGCGAAACCCTTTTATGATACCCCCTCGAGTGATAAAGTGAGTTAGGGTTTGGGCTCTCAAAAGCTATAAAAAGAAGAGACCCCCTCATTGTATCACATAGGGAAATTTGGCACATTGGCTCTTGATCAATAATAGAGAAAATATTTTGGGATCTCTTTACTTCTGTGGATGATTGAAAAATGTTCTTAGTGATTGATTGAAGTTATTTTTTGCTTGCATTGGAAGATATTGGTGAATATTTGGCATATCTTTTGGATCTATTGTTATTGTCTTACAGGGAGATCGATTTGGAGTGGCACAATTGTGGAAGAGATCCACCTTCTTCTTCTTTCTAGATTTTGTGGTTACAGGAAGTATTTTTGTCATATGATCTCTTAATCCTTCATCTTTTGTCTCTCGTTAACAATTGTTCTTTTTCTTGGTCGTTCTAATTAATTCATTCTTTGGTTTGGCAAGAGAGGACGCACTTCTGGATCCTTGGGCATTTTATTAGGAGGGGGATTTTCACCATTCTTTCACCTGATCTATGCAAAGATAGTCCTCATCACTTCGGCATAACTCCTCGAAGCATCAAGTAAGTTTTCCTGGGTAAGTTTCTCTCATTATTTTTCTATCCAATTGGAGCTGCATATTTTACTTCATTAAAACTTAATTTAAACCCTTAGTTTTAGGTCCACCTAGTTCTAAGTTGCGGCTACATTTGAAATTAAAACACCCAAGTTAAAATTCACTTAAAACACCTAGAGAGCAAGTTTCAAGTAAATCCGACTCTGTTAACCCATCCTAAGCATTGGTCTATCTTGGGGCAATTCACCCTCCTTGGGAAAATCATTGTTTCAGCCATAATCTTGATCTGGGTACTGCTAGTTTTACTTCCAATTGACAAATCATTCATCTAGCAATTTATCTTACTGCCTAATTCACCTTAATTTCACCTTTTTACCCTTAGATTTGATTTTCATGCATAAAACCCTAGGGTAAATTGGAGCTTTTCACATAGGCACATATTCTCTCTTAGTAATTCTTTAAATCTCTAATTAACAATTAAGACTAAGAGATCTAATCAAGATGCCTTACATTATCTGTTATAGCTCAAAATGACACATCCCTACCTGTGACCACTTTCCCATGATTTCGTCGCATGTCGACACTTCATGAAAGTCATTGAAAGTCACTGAAAATACACCTAACTTGGAGAACCCATATTTGGAGTTCTGTAACTCCGTTTGACCTCATCTCTGCACCGTTAGAAAGGTATCTGTGTTAGCTAAAACTTTCCAGAAGACACCAAAGTATGAAAATGCCCAGAAGTACCCTTAAAATGAGAATTTTTTATGTGTATGCGAGTTTCCTGAAAGAAACCCGCGTATGTACACGACTTGCTATATATAATACTCGCATATGCCTTAAATACGCGACTTTCTGCATTGCAACCCACGTATACCTCCTCGCGTACACGACTGTTGTCTTTGCAACCCACGTATGCCTCCTAAAAATGTCAAAAAAATACGTATTTTGAAATTCGGGTAGTTTGGGTAGTTATGCAACTGACTCCTTCAGTTGTAACTACTTTGTCTTTGACCCTAACTCTTCATTAAGCATATAAATAGAGGTAGGGAGGTCCATGAGAGAAATAGAGGTAGGGAGGTCCATGAGAGGAGACTTGAATCTTTGCATTGTTATGCTGGAGGCTTTGGAGCTCTCTTTTCCCACACCTTTGCCCTAGAAGCTTTCTCCTTGTGTTGCAGAGCTTGGAGGCTGAGTTCCTTGGAGAAGAGAAGCAGCAAAACTAGATCAAGGTTTCGTGAGGTGTCGAACTTGAAGAGAAGGCATACTTGTACTTGTTTTCAAGATTAATAAAGATGTGATGTCCTTCTTCTTCCCAAATCATTGTTCAATGTGTGATTGAATCTCTGTTTATGATCAGATGTTGATGTTAGTCAGATCATTGTTTCATGTTTATTTGATTATCATTGCTTTATATGTGGTCATATTGGTTTTGCAAGTCTCTTGGAGCAAGAGGAGCAAGAGGAGCAAGAAGAGGATTGAAGGGCAGCTTGGATCAACCTTCGTTTGGCTAAGGTATGAACCATTCTAATCTTTGAATCTTGTTTGTATTTACTTGCAGAACCATTTGCATCCACCTTTCAACCCCAGTTCATTGATGGCCTCTTAAACCCTAGCCATAGGAAACTTTCCTTTACATTATCCACCTAGATTACTCATTTATTAGGTTATCTTGGTTATAGAAACGCCTGTTAAAGATAGAGCTGCATCGAGAGCCGTTCTCCGAGAGAATGAAGGACCTAGTTAAGGACCATGAAGTTGATCAACTTAATTCAGTCTGGGACTGAAGCTCAGCCTAGGGCTGAGAGCCATTCTTTAAGAATGGGAGCACTTGGTCAGTTACCAAGATGTTTGCAGCTGCAAGACCCATTCTCAAGGTGGATTGTACCCTAGCCAGTTAACTAGGGGAGAGTAAGACCCTAAAAGGTACAATAGGGCCCCCAGTAGTCTCCTGGGGTTCTTGATCAAGGACCAAGCAGGTTAATGCCATGGCAAGGTCCCTAACATGTGGTTAGGACCCCTATATGTGTCAAGGGTATTCTAGTCTGGGACAAGATGTCCAAGCAGATTCTGCAGGATGAAACAGAGACTTCCTCTTCTAGGACCAAGAAAATTCTTTGTCTGGGACCAAGCAGTTTCTGCAGGAGCACCCTTGGTGAGTTAACCAGGTGAATCTTGGTCAATTTGACCAAGATGATGTCCCTGCCAGCATGAGCTTGTTCCATTTCCCAGTGCAACTGTGTTTGTCTCTACCCGGTATGATTGAGTGTCTCTTGTGCAGTATGATTGTGTGTCTCTGCCCAATATGACTGAGTGTGTCTTGTGCTGTGACTGTGTGTCTCTGCCCAGCATGACCAAGTGTCTCTTGTGTTGTGTGATTGTGTATCTTAGCATGACTGTACTGGGTATGACTGAGCTACTAAAGCCTGTGCATTTGATTGAAGTTTCTCTTCCTGTTGACTAAGATCTAAGGTTTGTTTTCTTACTGCTTTTAACCCTCTCTCTCTCTCAAGGTACATAAATTGTTTACTCAGTTGACTTGTCCCTTCAGTGACAAGATCAACCTTAAAAGTATCTGAGTATAAGGCTAATTCAAAATAATGGTTATGATTCTTTAGTGTTGTTATCTCTTGTACATTATTTATTATTTTGTTACTATACATGGCATTTGGTGAATCATCTCAAGGACCAACTTTAACACAGTGACCAATGGAGTGTTAATGTTTAATTTGTATTGCAGTTTAAATTGATTGGAGCAGTACTATTCTCGAGCTTGTTTTATATTTTTTTCATGCATTAAAGTTTATTTCTTATGTTCAAACTATCCTAACCCTAAAACTTCAACATGGTATAAGAGCTTAGGTTGTAGCTAACTCTATTTCGAGGGTAACAGAGTCTACAATGATCCTAAGGTAAGGGTTGTCAAAGTAACAGTAATGGTTTGAACTGCAGATTTTGAACTTTATAAATCTTGATTGTAGGAGTTCATTGGCTATCAAAGTGATAAAGATGGTAAAAGATCTAATACTTACACATTTGATTGACCTCACTAATTGACTAGATCAATGACAACTGAACAAAGAGATGTATTAGTAGTACTGACAAGTGTTATATCAGAAAATGGATCTTGAAGAGGTATGATACCTTATGGATGATCATTGTTTTGTGCAAAAGCGTTTATAACTCATTGATGGATGTTATCAAGAATTGTTAGTGCAAGCAAGTTAGAGTTCATAATCATGATCATATGACTATCTTGGACTATGTTGTACTAACGAGTGTGATGATGCATGAATGATATTATTGAAAGAAGTGCATGCTCAGGTTTAAAGGACATTGATGTAGAATGATTGGTTGTGATGCATCGATCAATGTAATATAAATTTGCAAGTGCAAAGAAGCTTAGAGTTTATATCATGTTTAGGATTATGACCCAACCTAGATTGTGCTAATACATTTGCATGAAGACGATATGATGTTGACACCTTTAATGGTACATTATCAATAAGATGCACAATGTAATTTCTGCATAAGGGCAGAAATAAAGAGGGTAGACTTTCTATCCCAATTGATGTTGATTCTTTGTATTGTCATGACATGTGGATATACGCTTGATGACATTGAGATAGTTGCTTTGTACATAAGATCATGTTATTATTGATATGGGCTATTGATAGAGGAGGAAGATGTGACAAGTAATGAACACTTGTAGATCCTGTTTATGCTTAGAAATGAATGCACAACTCAAGAGGGAGTTGAGTGCTCAGATACATAAGGAGCAAGAGGCTCCACAAGATACAGGATCAGCTATGTTGTGTAAATTTTCCTTTAATATTCAAACAAGGGCTAGCAGTGTATTCAAAATTTCTACTAATAACCACACATGAATATCTTTTACAAGTATGCAGCGGAATATAAAGTAGTGAGAAATAAATCACAACATCACATCACAAAATTAACACTACTATTTTGGGTATGGAAACCCCTGGAAAAACCCAAAATGGGAAAACCAATGCAACAAACAAACATGGATTTTATTATAGAGAATGGTTCCTCTCTGAACACAATCTCTCAAGACGTGATATATGATGTCTATGTGTTTGCTCCGGTCATGGAACACTGGATTTTTAGATAGATTGATGCCACTCCGATTGTCACAGTGAACTACTGTCGCCTCTAGCTCACAATCGAACAACCCTGAAAGTAACTTCCTCAGCAACATACCCTCACATGCAGCCATGCTGGCTACTGTTATCACATATATAGTAGCCAGGCTACCATATTCTATTTTTCAAATATAGTACATTTTTCAGCCAGATCTCTTACATATGAGATGCTGAGATGAGCAGTTTTGACGGATCATTATTTTGTTAGTGGACTATTAGACTCTCCCATGTCAGGACCGAGTCTCAGGACACTCAGATTCAAGGACTGATGTAGCCATTTAGTCATTTGCAGAGCAGTTAGTGATGCCCAAATTGGTGTTAGTATTTTCTCATTGGACAGATGATGGTTCAAATGGATTATTTGCATGCTTATGACTCAGCATTTATTATATTGTGTTATGGTTATCATTGCTCTTATATGATCTAGAGGTCATAAATATATGGACTTGGATGTATTTGTATTATGTATTGATGTTCCTACTTAGACTTGGAAGTTCCTGATCTATACTCATTGATTTTACCCTCCCTAGGGAGAATAGAGGTAGTCATTCCCACCATACTCTAGCTTGCTAGTGTTGGTTTCATTGTTCATTATCTCCACCCATCCATTTCCTTCCAGTTTTGTTTTAACCCAACTTACTACTTGACTTGTGGCATGGAGGACCTTTCCCCACTAGAACCTTTGTTGGATAAACCTCCCTGTTTACATTGTGTCTCAGCTATGAGTTGGTGACAGAACTTGCCTTTGGTGAGTTGGATTGTATGCCTAAATCATTTTGGTCGATTGTCCTGATGTTTGGCACTATGCAGAACTCCCCTGGTCACTTGAGATGTTGTTGGCTAAAACTGAAAGCTCATGTACTGGTTGTATTGGAAACATTTATATATGGTTTGAGTAATAATAAATAAAACCCTAAATATGTATTTGGTTGATGTACCGCCAGTGAGGTGACTGCTACTTGTTATGATTGTTACTTAAATGATTTGTAAAGCATGTCTTAGCCTTGTAACACTTGTAGCAGATGGATGATAGTCTGAGTTATATTATTGGTATCTGGTCATTTATAGGTGATTATATTGTCTATTGGATATTGTTGATGATCAGGCAGAGACCTGGAAAGGTTATGAGTATGCACCCTAGATGGATTTGGACTCTCCGAGTCTAGAGAGAGAGCTTATTTTCAGTTCCAGGCACTTGCAAAGATGATCAGGCTCATTTTACCCTTCTGATGCAGTTTTGCTTCACAGGATGAGGTGACTGAGCAGGGAGATGTTTTTATGGGATCTCCTAGGGCATTGTATGGGGCATAGGGGGTGCAGCCACTTGATTGTACCATAGTACCTGTTATCACCAACCTTGTAGTTGCCTGTGTGAGGTGGGTCCGGGATGGGTGGTAGAGGGGCAAGCAACTAAGGGGGTGGAACCAAGACTGCCTAGACTCCCAAATGGATGGTTGTCACGCCAATCAAGGCAGCCTTCACTTTATGTTATCCAAGTCCAAGACAACAACGGGGGAGACCCGGATCTACTCCCGACAGGAGAGATCAAACCGAGAAACCAAAATAGATCAAATGTGGCTTTGAGGTACGTAAGGTGTAAGGTAAATGGAAACCCTAGCTCTAGGGTTTAGGTACTAGAAACTGATGGAGATGACCACTATCTTGGGAAACGTAACTATGACAGGGTAAGCAAGGACAGAGTTGGGACCACTATCTATAAACACTTGCAGCAGCAAAAGCACTAACTTAGGGTTTATAGAAAACAAGTGTGAATACCCTAACTAGACTCATCCATGCTAGGGCATCACATCAAAACTTCATTTTCTTCAAATAACCTGTAAAAAACCTTCTGATGGAGCAACTGTACTTGTGAGAGCAAGTGTGTGTAATAATGAAATGGATTGAGCTTCTTTTATATCCTTTGAGTCACCTGTAAGTGGACCAAAATTAGAAAGAACAAAATATTATTATTTTATTCTTTTCTAATTTTGACTTTTGGCTTTAGCCTTCCTTTGGTCCAAAAATCCTTATGTATTTTTTAATTTTACCTTAGCCTTCTTCAAGTGCCCCTGCGGTCAATACAAGTAGTCAAGGTAGTCTTTCCTCACCACTCAAAGTACATCATCATAAACAGAGAGAATTACTAATGCTTTTTTCTCACACTCTATGTGACACCAAGATTGAGTACTAAGGTGTCTTAACCAAGGGTAGCTAAGCCATAGAGAAGATCGCAAATCCCACTGATCAAGGATCAAAGTGCCACACATGCCTAGACTCAGTCTAGGGATTATAGTGCCTTCTTGGTAACAAACCAGGTGCCTCAGCCATGGGCTGCATAATTTGACACTAGGTCAAATACTTGGTAACAGACCAAGCGCCTCCATTCTCCTAGAGAATGGCCCTCGGCCCCAAGCTGAGTCCCTAGTCCCGGACTAGGTGAATTCCTAGTAACTAACCAGGTGCCTCCATTGAAAAGAATGGCTACTCAGATCTAGGTTGAGTCTACCGGTGCTAGACTAGTTCCACATCCTGGTCCCGGACCAGATGTCACCATTCAACAGAATGGTCACTCAACTCAAGGTGGAGCTTCCCAGTGTTGGACTGGGTCCATATCGTGGTCCTCGACCAAATATCATCATTCAACAGAATGATCACTCAACTCTAGGTTGAGTCCCCCTAGTGCTGGAATGGGTCCATATCGTGGTTCTTGACCAGATATCATCATTCAACAGAATGATCACTCAAATCTAGGTTGAGTCCCCCTAGTGCTGGATTGGGTCCATATCGTGGTCCTCGACCAAATATCATCATTCAACATAATGATCACTCAACTCTAGGTTGAGTCCACACGGTAGTCCCGGACCAAGTGTCTCAATTCTCCTAAGAGAATGGCTCTCGATGCTGCTCGAAAAAATCAACACTCCCTCTTAGCGAGAGACACATTCTCTGCCATGCCAAGCTTGTCACAAAAGTATACAAACTTTGAGGTTGTCAAAGGCTTGGTCAAGATATCTGCGATCTGTTCATCCGTACAAATGTACTGCAGCTTCAGAGCACCTCTCTCCACTAGGTCTCTAATGAAATGACACCTCATTTCAATGTGTTTCGATCTATCATGAAACACTGGGTTCTCCGAAAGCTTTATGCAACTCTGATTATCGCAGTGGATGATCGTTGAGTCAAGCTTTCCTCCAAATAGATCAAATATAAGTTTTCTGAGCCAAACTGCTTCCTTGCAGGCATCACTTGCAGCAATATACTCTGCTTCAGCTATACTCTGAGCTATGGAATCCTGCTTCCTGTTGAGCCAAGAGATCATTGCAGATCTCATACTGAAGGAGTAACCAAAGGTACTTTTTTGGTTTACTGCACTGCCAGCCCAATCTGAATCAACATATCCAGATAACAATACTCCATTGCTGGAAGTATACATGAGCCCATAAGTGTTGGACATGAACCGACTCAGAGCTTTACTGTGTAATAGATGTCTGGGCTCGTATGCACAAGATACATCAAGTATCCAATAAGCTATCTATACAGAGTAGAGTCCATGCTCTGTGAACTGGTAGCTGAGTCACCCAACTTTGTCAAGTTGGCAGTCATGGGTATGCCCATAGACTTGCAGTCCTACATTCCAAATCTCTACAAGATGTCTACTACATACTTCCCTTGTGTTAGGAAGACCTCTAAGCCAATGAAATAATGCATCAACATGAGATCCTTCATCTTGATTTAGAGGTAAGCTCCCTCTTACACTGTTCTATCAATTGTTCATCACTTGTGAGAAACAAGTCATTTACATATAGAACAAGTATTAACACATGATTATGAACAACCTTAAAGTACAAGTTAGAATTTGTTGTACTTTTGGAAAACCCCAAGTTGTGGAGAAATCCATCCATCCTCACATACCAGACTCTTGGAGCCTATTTCAGTCCATACAAGGCTTTCTTTAGTTTACACACATGGGTCTTCTTCCCATGAGTCACAAAGCCTTGAGGTTGTTCAATATAGACTTCCTTCTCAATTTTTCCATTGAGGAAGGTTGTCTTTACATCCATCTGATGTAACTTCCATCTGAATACTGCAGCAAGAGAAATGATGGTTCTAATTGTAGTATACCTGGCATTAGGAGCAAATGTCTCATCATAGTCAATGCCTTCTTTCTGAGTGAATCCACAAGCTACGAATCTAGCTTTATACTTCTCCACACTACCATCAGCAGCATGCTTGATTTTATAAAGCCATCTGGATGTCACTACTAACTTTCTTGTTGGTCTAGGAACAACTTCCCATACATCATTCTTCATGATTGAGTTGTACGCTTCAATCATGGCATCAACCCATATCGGTTGACTTGTTGCTTCTTCATACAAGGAAGGTTTTGTACTGATAAGCTGGCTCATAAAACGTGAGTACTTATGTGGTCTTATGCTTTCTCTAAAAGTCCAGGGAGCTTTATGCTTCTCACCTTCTTGTACCATCTCTCGGTACCAATTAGGTCTCCTTTTGGAAGGAGGAACTTCAAGTAGTTCTTCTGGTGGATTTTTAGTGTCCTTAGGTGCAACTGAAATTTGATCCTCAAATTCCTCTTCCTCCCTCTGAATTTCTGAATCTGGAAACTCAAGGGGGGGTACTTCATCTTCCTTTGAAAGCTCTTGTGTTTGACGAAACACAACTTTCTCATGCAAAACCACATCTCTGTTGACTATCTTCTGTAAGCCTGGGAGAGATGTTTAGTGAAGGTGTCCAAGCCTTCTATGCCACAGGTCACATGGATCAACGATATAGGTGGAATCCTTGGAAGCCCTATAAAGGCCTCCCTCTCGAACCTCAATCTGCATTGCTGAGCTTAGGTCTTCATCCTTTGCCCATAGACGAGATTTATTGTCCATGAAGAGAACTCTATAGCCCTTGTCCTCTAGGCCAGCAACAAAAAGAAGATTCTTCTTCAAACCAGGAACATATAAGATATTATCGATATGTAGAACCATACCCGAGTCAAGTTGAAGTGAAGTTGAGAGCTAACTCCTTCAATCTTATAAGTGGAGTCATCTCCTAGTTCCACCTGTGTGGTGAACTTCTTCTTTCTGTAACTGGTGAGAGCTCCACGATTACCTGTCATATGCCTAGAGGCACCACTATCCACCAACTAAGAGGTGGCACTGTTTGTGATAGAAGCAAAGAGAGAAGAAATCAAGTAGTACTCTCTTCTAGGTTCTTCTTCTTTGTTAGCCTTGGTTTTCTTCTTCTTCTTTGGTTCTTCTTCTTCGTCTTCTGCTTCTGCAGCAGAGGCTCGAAAACTTTGCTTGGGTTTCTTCTTGGTTTGCCTGCAATCCTTGGCAAAATGTCCAAACTTGTGGCAATAATAGCATTCCACTTTTGACATATCAGAGAACTTACCTTGAGGTTTCTTTCCTTTCTTTTGCTGAGGGATAGGCTTATTGAACTTCTTTGTCTATGTTGTAAGTGCAAGGTTACCTTCATTGGTTACCTTGCCTGAAGTCCTTCCCTCTTCTTCTATGCAATCATGCCATGGTCTTTCAAAAGTTGGTTGAGTCTCTCATCCACTGACAGATGCCATGAAGGTTTCCCAAGAGCTTGGGAGACCATCAACCACAGTTTGCACAAGGTCAACATCATCAACAGTAATACCAATATCAATGAGTTGATCTCTTACCTGTGCAATCTTCGTGAAGAAAGAACCAACCCCTTCATCCTTTTTTAGCATCAAAGATCGTAGCCTTTTCTTCAAGACTCTCTTCTGACTGGGAGCCTTCTTCTCATACAAGTTGGCCAAGGTGTCAAAGCATTCTTTGGCAATCTTCAATGTTGTAATGTTGGGCATCACCGTTTCTTTGACAGAATCATAAATGATTCTTCTAGCCTTAGCCTACTTATTCTTGTAAGCAAGTTTGTCAGCATTAGATGTTGGCTCTTCACTGACATTGAACACAATGTCATCCAAGCCATTTTCTTCAAGAATAGCTGTCAACCTATCCTTTTAGGAGTTGTAGTTAGTTGAGCCTTGTAGCTCCTCTTCCAGTCAGAATATATTAACAGCCATCTCTGCCACTTAGTCAAATGTTAAGTCTGCAAAACTTATCCCAAGGTCTAAGAAGACAACAACAATCTCCCGGAGAATGGCCCTCAGCCCCAAGCTGAGTCGCTAGTCCCGAACTAGGTGAATTCCCGGTAACTGACCAGTTGCCTCTATTCAAAAGAATGGCTAGTAAGATCTATGATGAGTCTAGCAATGCTAGACCGGTTCCACAACCTGGGGTCCCAAACCAGATGTCACCATTCAACAGAATGGTCACTCAAATCAAGGTTGAGCCGCCGCAGTGCTGGATTGGATCCATATCGTGGTCCTCGACCAAATATCATCATTCAACAGAATGATCACTCAACTCTAGGTTGAGTCCCCCCAGTGCTGGACTAAGTCCATATCGTGGTTCTTGACCAGATATCATCATTCAATAGAATGATCACTCAACTCTAGGTTGAGTCCCCCCAGTGTTGGACTCGGTCCATATTGTGGTCCTCGACCAGATATCATCATTCAACAGAATGATCACTCAACTCTAGGTTGAGTCCACACCTTGGTCCCAGACCAGGTGTCTCCATTCTCCTAAGAAAATGGCTCTCCATGCTGCTCAGAAAATCAACGTCTCAGAATTTAATCAGTGACCATATTACCGAGAGAGCATACAGTGCGCAAGTGAATGGTGTTAACAGACCACTTTTAGTTGCAAATCAAACGAGCAGTAACTAACCTTTCTATCACCGATTGCTTCCTTGTGTGCAAGGTTAAAGGAAGGAGCAGCAGTTCGCGTAGGGAGGGTTGCCACTATAAGGGCATCCCTAAAGGTGGATAGAGTTGGAAGAGAGCCTCGGAACAAGGTCTACTACAAACCTAGAGGACAAACCGAGGGTTTGGAGAGTGGAAGTAGGAGAGTGGGACGTTGTAGCGAGATGGAAAAGGAAGATGAAGGAAAGGTTGCGAGGTAAAGGGAGTGGAAAATAAGGCTGGGAAAAGGGGGCCGAGGGTGCAGAGAGGGCTGCAACAGCAGGCCAAGGGTTAGAGGAGCTAGGATAAGGAGGTCGAGGTATGGTGAGGGTAGGGAAAACCTAGGAGAGGGAGACCAAGGCTGAAAGGATGGTGGGAGAGAGTGCAAAACATCCCTAGGATTGTCGTGCAAACAAAAGGAGAAACCCTAGGAAAGGGTAAAGACCTGCAAGGTACCCTAACCCTAGGGCATCTAAGTAAGAGATGGCTTCCTAAAGGGAAGAAGGAAAATCCCTAGTTCAACAACTATCCTAGAAACCTAAGGACAAACCCTAGAGGACTCCTACAAGAGGACTTACCCCTTCTTGCCAAGGTGACAAAAGGCTAAAAATGACCTAGTCTAGAAGAAATGCAACCCTAAAAGCTACCATTTAATCATGAACATACATCATCTACCAACATTTAACAAAGAGATAAGAAGCAAACCTCCTTGTGCAAGTCCAAGCATCACCTTTGCAAGAGTGTTTAACCAAAGAACTCCAAGAAAAAGCTTGCAAAACCAAGAAAAAATCTTCCTCAAGAAGAGCACATCTTCTCCAAAGAGCCCTAGTTAAGGTAAAAGAGTAATATAGTATTGATTCCACTTGTTCTGTTTTAAAAATGAAGTGAAGAGATTTATTTATATGATCTTACACTCACTTTTACAAAAATATCCAGGCCGACATGCCTTCAAAATGTCAATTTAAAATTATAAAATGTCAACTTAAAATTATAACAAAATAATAATAATAAAATAGCCTAATCTAAGCTCAAGGTAGGCTACTTGGGGTATTTTTTCCCTAGGTGCCAAAAACTGCTAAAATAAGCGAATCACTCTAAACGAAAGGCTAGAGTGAGCTGGAGGGAGGGCGTTATACCCCATCTAACCCCAAGAATGTTGTAAAATCCCTCAACGCCCGCCTCAAAGCAGTAAGAAGGCCTAGCGTGGAAGATACCTTCCTCTGAGGAAAGGAACCAGGAAGAGAAGGCGCCAGTGTGCAGAAGGGCCAAGAGGGTGTCCTAAGTGGCTGTGGACGAAGATAAATGCCTTGCAACTAAAGCAAAGGCCGCCAGAGAAAGCAAACAAGGTATGGAGTCGTGTGACCTAGTGATCAACCCCTAGGATCTCGAGACACCAACCCTGGAGATAAAAACCCCAACAAAGGGCAGTCAACAGTGCCATTAAGCCATAGTAATCCTAAAGGAAAGATCAAAGGACCCAGCCATGACCACCATTGCTCAATAACACCCCTCCCGGTTGAAAAAAAATGGCTCTCTATGGGGCAGATCTGAAGGTGTGTTGGGTACAGGTACAGTGTAACAGCTCCCAAGGCTGGCTAATTGGTTGAGTTCCATTGCAACGTTAAGCATCTGCACCATATCTTTTCTTTCTAATTGGTGGGACTTGGTTGTTAGCTTGTTAGAGATGAATCTATGAAGTCCGAGTAGGAGAACATTTGTAAGTTTCCATTTCTTGTCTCCAATCTGTTGGTTTTGCCTGCAAGATGAATGTGGTACATCACATGTTCAAGTGCCCAGATTGACAATTTATGAAGGGAGAAAATTGTAGCCCACCAATTCACTGTCTGGTTAGACAGACTCATAACTCTCAAGAAATTGACATTCATGCTCAAAAAGGTCAGATTTACCCAGTCCCTATTCAGGGTGCCTAGCAAACGGGGAAACTTTTAAGATCAATCCATGTTTACTTGATGAAGGTTGGGAAAGCTCATAAGATCGATCCATGTTTACTAGATGAGCAGTAAAAGCTCATAAGACAAGGGCAATGTTGTCCAATGGAACAGGGTACGCTATTAAGTCAAATATTTCTTGTCAATGGTGTTGAATTTTAGCATTAGCAGAAATACTTAAAAAATTTGCAGATTAACTTAAATAACAATTGACAAGTGCAGTAAAAACACACTCATCACATCAGCACAATAGACAGAAGTGTTTTTCACTGGGGAAACCTTCAAAGGACAAAAACCCCAAAAAGCATTAGTAGCTCATCTCGTAAATGAGATGACTCAGGAAATTCTTCAAAAAGTTCCTCAAACCCCAATCTAGGTTAAACCACAATTTACAGTAAGATTTTCTCAATAAAAATCAAAGCAAGGGTTTCAAACCCTAGTAACTGAGATTTCCAAATCTGACTAGAAAAGATTAGTATTGTCCAAAACAACAGTGTGCTCAAAAATATCAGATCTGCCCAAAAATATCAGATCTGCCCGAAACTCAGATTATGCCCAAAAATCACAGATCTGCCCGAAAATGGAAGTAAGACTACCCATAGAGAAGGTGGCTACCTGGATATGAATTGTGGCTGCCCGGATCCGGAGAATGGTTACCCAAACCTGAAGATCTGAAGGTGGCTACCCTAGATCTAAATTTGGTTGCCCAGATCTGAAGGTGGTTGCCCTAGATCTGAACTTGGTTGCCCAGATCTGAAGATCTGAAGGTGGTTGCCCTAGATCTGAACTTGGCTGCCCAGATCTGAAGATGGTTGCCCTAGATCTAAACTTGGTTGAAGATGAGGGTTTGGTAAAACCCTTAAGACAGAAAATATAAGAAACCCTAGCTTAGGGTTTGTCTTCAATGGAGGATGATGATGCCCTAGCTAGACTCATCCATGCTAGGGCACAAACACAAAGTTTTCTTCTTCAACCCTGAGCAGTTGTACCTGTGAGAGCAAGTGTGTGTAATAATGAAAGGACTTGATCTTCTTTTATAGCCTTTACTCACTTGTAAGTGGACCAAAATTAGAAAAGATAAAATAATAATATTTTATTCTTTTCCTCATTTCACTTTTACCTTCTTACCAAAAAGGTCTTTTATGTATTTTTGACTTTTACCAAAAATCTTTATTTATCTTTGACTTTCACCTGTGGTCCAAAAGTCCTTATGTACTTTTTAGTTTTGACTTTAGCCTTTTTCCAAGTGCCCCTGTGGTCCTTTTGATTCCAAAAGTACATCATCATAAACCAAGAGAGTTACTTAATGCTTTTATCTCACACTCTATGTAACACCTAGATCCGGTACTAAGGTAACTTAACCAAGGATAGCTAAGCCTTGGAGAAGTACACAAAGCCCATAGATCAAGGGTCAGAGTGTCACACATGCCTAGACCAAGTCTAGGGCTTACAGTGCCTTCCTGGTAACAAACCAGGTGCCTCAGCCATAGGCTGCATAATTTGAACCCAGGTCAAATACTTGGTAACAGACCAAGCGCCTCCATTCTCCAAGAGAATGGCTACTCAGAACTAAGCTAAATCTACCAGTACTAGACTGGTCCACATCGTGGTCCCCGACCAGATGTCTGCCATTCAGCAGAATGGTCACTCAACACTGGGTTGAGTCTACCTAGGGCAGAGTTGGGTCTATATCATGGTCCCAAACCAGATATCTACCATTCAACAAAATGGTCACTCAACACTGGGTTGAGTCTTCACCGTGGTCCTGGACCAGGTGGCCCCATTCTCCTAAGAGAATGGCTCTCGATGCTGCTCAGAAAAATCAACAAATGGAACTCAAAAAGATTGCACCCCAAAATAGTGTCACTACAGCTCTAGGCAACAGCTATGGTCAAAATCTAAACAAAGACAATACATGGGAGGAACTTACATAATGTACTCCAAAAATAGTTCTTTTTTGGAAAATAGAGAGACGAGAATTTGATTAACTGACTAAATTGTGCAAGTCTTTAAGAAATATACAATTAAAAGGTTAGCTGTTTATCAGTTTCACTTCATGTTGGATAAGTAACCATCCTTAGAATAGTTTACACCCAAAATCATGAAGCTCTCATCAAGGCTAGTCAATCAACAAGAGTAATTGAGGTTTGATAGGACATCACTATGGAAAAAGGATACCTTTAAGTAAGCAATGAAGAATAGCTTCTCAGCAAATCAATTTAACATCAGAATGATACCGTTTAAAAATAATAATTTAGATGTTTATTTTGTTAATGTTGAAGAAGTAAAAAAATCTGAAAAAATTCAAATGATTGTAGACAGCACTGTAAAATTCAAAGTTACCTTCTTCTAAGCATTTAACTTGCTTTTAAATCCCACTAATAGAGATATATGTTACTCCTGAACAACATTGCAAGTTATAAATGTACCATACATTGGATCTGACTGGTATGTACTATGAAGTATCAAGGGAAATATATATGAGTCAAAACCAAAAATAACTATCTTTTACCTTTTTACCAGTTGGTGTTCTTAAGTTATCTGAGTTTCCAAAGATGCATGAAGAAACTGCAATATGACAGGTATTCAGAAACTCAGCATCCTTTTCTGATAAGTCAAATCCAGTACTGGGAGACCCTTCAGGCCCTTTTATAAAGCCACACTTCAGTTTCTGATCACGAGCATAAAACGAGGCTTCCCTCTCATCAAGACTTTGATGTCCAGCAAACCTTGGCTCCCAATCATCAACTCCATAAGGTTTTTCTTCCCTTTCCACATACTGCAAAGAAAATTTTGCAAATTTTAGGTTCTCTTCAGGCTCTGCAAGCTGAGATGTGGAGTTTAAGAATCTTGGCTCGCACGAAGCACCTGAAAATTAAAAACACAGAAACAAAATCACTTCGGTTAAAAAAAAAGCAAGTGCTAGGCATTGAGGCAAGCAGATAAAATTAAATTCGCATGCAACTAAAGATAGATAAAAGCAAGTTCCTTAGTCTCCATGTATAGCAATTTTATTAAAGATATTCAAATTTCATCGAATCTCCAGCAGTGGCAAATTTAATCGGCTACACAAATTTTTTGTTAGTTTCAAAAATAAATGTTTTTATTTTTATTAAACTTTAAACATATAAAAAAGAGTCACAAAAGTGTGTATTTAGTCTTAACATTTAATTTGAGTTTTGGTGTATCTTTGGGTCAAAAAAATATTTGTATTTTCGTTTTTTAATATTAAGTTATAATGGAATTCTCTTAATTGTTTTACCGAACTTAAACTTACCAAATTCTATTGCACAGGCAGATTTTTTTTTAATTTTATCGTCCTCAAATTCAAGCACGAACCTGGTGACTTAGAAAGTAACTACAACCCTAGGTCACAACATTTTTTATGTGAATGACACGACCATTCAAGAACCTATCAAGCCTAGCTTGGATCCAGTGATTGCTTGCCTGTCTATCAAACTACCCACATTGTCAATATGAGCCTCACTGTTCCTTCAAGTCTCCCTTCTTGACTTTGCAGAATGTCAGTGAGCTGTTGCAAGGGTTTAGCATATGATGCCATTTCCAGTTGGGGACAACAGTTGGATTCTATAGTGGGATGTGGCCATACACCACACAACCAAATTTCTTTGTCGCTAGGAAAAGATAGTTGCTAGGACTTGTTATCACTCAAAATTGGAAGTAATCAAACGAAGCATACAGGAGAAGTGCCGATGTCACATCACATAGTCCATGTCACTTCACACTAGTGCTTGCTAGCCTCAAGGGGGATTGCCTAGTTACTCTTAAACTCAAGATTGCAAATCCAAATTTAAAGTGACCGGTGTTTTAAGTCCAATGGGTGTCAAAAGAAAGAAATAAAGAAAAAATTGATTGGTCAAGCAATATACCCAAGATCAATCAACTCCGAATACTACCAAACCACTTACAAATGTACTAAATCATTTGTGAAATTGACCACAAAGAAAGTAATCATCTTTATTGCCAAATCTATGAATACAAGGGCTAGTACATCAGATTAAACCACAAATTCCAAGGAGATGTAAAGCCACTTCATTGGATCGCTCTCCCACACTAGCCAAGGATATATATAATCACGTGACTAACGATAGGAACCACCAATACCCATTGTCTAATGAACTCTACAATCTAGATGAAAGGCAGTAGGATGTGAAGTATGGATGCAGGAAAGCAAAAAAGTGGACTCAAGAATAGCCAATCCTCATCTCAATGAATTATCCATCTCTTATTAATAAGAATGGAAGTATACAAAGGAATTCTCCAAGAATCAAATCCAAAACAGAAACCCGATAGCATGCTAAATTTGACCAGGAAAGGGTGTCTAGCTTAGGTTGTCTAATTCTTACCCACGCTCAGAAAAGCCAACACAACTAGAGTGTTCAACACCGACATGAAGTTTGTCTCAAAAAGCAACCAGAAGCTAAGTGGTGCCCCATCTCCCTGCCTATAATAGAATGAGAGGAAGAGGAAAAAAATATCCCAGAAGAGGAGAGTGCATTAGTCATTTCCAAGATAGGGAAAATCTGTCCAGAATAGTCTCAAATGGAGCACCCTCATACCAAGAATAAACAGGTGCATGATAGATAGGATAAGCTAGATAAACTCTAAGGTGGAGAACTCTCCTTTGACTTGAAATAAACCAGCATAGATCCATCTTAAATACGGATCTACCAAGCACCGAGAGGGATCCAATTTCTTGAAGTGTACTTTTTTTATCTTAAATTTTTTACATGTAAAGAATTTTGATCCCTTTAGTGCTTGGTAAATCTAAGTTTAACATGGATTTTTTAATTACTTATTTGGTTCTAAACCCGGATCTACCAAGCACAGAGAGGGATCCAATTTCTTGAAGTGTAATTTTTATTTTAATCTTAAATTTTTTACATGTTTAAAAAAATTTACATGTAAAAAATTTAGATCTCTTTGATGCTTGGTAAATCTAAGTTTAACATTGATTTTTTTAATACTTATTTGGTTCTAATTTTTTATTTTATAATCCGACATAAAAATTTTAAATTACATTCTATTTTTGTAATTTTGCATCACGTTACGCATTACATTATGTTATGTGACAACATCTACACCATACTGGGTTGTAGAGCACTTCGCTACTCTTGGTGCAATGAAACCAGCTCAAAACAAAACGTCGTGAAAAGCACTCCTCCTGTCTTCACATGCAACACCTTGTTTTTCCAGAATTTCAATCAAACTATATAACACAAGTTGAAGATAAAACTCCTAAGTAGAGTGCTCCCCTTCTGGCAAAAATACAACTTGCAGCAACTGTTAATAAGCCTCCAGTGGAATGAACCCTGTTGCCACAAAAACTAAAACCACAAATGCAAGGACTCAAAGGGTTCTAGCTAAGGACAACTATGGATAAAAAATAGTTGTCACCAGTGTCTTCTTCACTTCACTTTAAATGGTCAGATGAACCACTAAGGGATGATTCCCTACTGAACAAAAGTACTACTTTTCCCAACCCAGTTTCAAGTTTGTTTTAGTACATTAGTTTAATGCCCGACCCCATTCATTATCACAGCTGCAAATGGAATTTTTACTCAAACTAAAACTGAGCTTGAAACACTATTAAAAAATTAATCGGAAGAAAAATCAAACTCAGTCACACAAAATATTTCAGACTCAGTATTTTAGCCAAATGGCCCAGGAAAAACCCCGAAGGGAAAACCTGTGAGAGAGAGTTCTTATTTTATTTTCTTCTCAAAAATGTACAGCAAAAAATAAAATCAACAATAAAAAACCAACTTATCTCAACCCAGAAGGTACAGCAATTTCACGCAAACAATCATAAATCTGCCATGAAGTTCGTGCCAGATTTCTTCCTCCGACTATGGAATCTCTCCTTATGCAGCTGTACAGGTGGCCTCAAAATTTGTCCATGTCTGGGAATGTGTGCCAAGGTTCAGACTGATATTCATCCTCAAAAATCGTGCTCTGTCTCAATTTTTGTGCTGCCCACTAAGCTGTACAGAATCACTCCAAACACTACAGACCAGCATTAATTTCAATCATCTTAAATGCTGATAAAACTCCTTGAATTTGTGCCAGAGTCCTGGAAATGCATGCCCAGAATATCTCCTCAAAATTTGTGCCTACTCTCAAATTCCATGCTGTTGGAAGCTCCTGAAGAGTACTTCAATTTTTGTGCCAGTCTCTTAGAAAATTGTGCTCTGCTGCTGTAGTTTAAATCTCCTTGGAATTCGTGCCTGCTATCTCAGCCTGCTTCTCTCTCTCAACTTAACTTGATCTCCAAATCTCTTGGTGAGTGAATAAATGAATGAATGTGATCCAAAATACTTTGGGGATATTCACAAATGCTTGGAATGAGTATGGGATATCAATTGTATCAAAATGGTTGGACAAATGTAAAAGGCAAGCCATTGATAAATATTCTTGGTGTGTCTACTACTGCTGCAGTCTTCCTTCGATCCCATGACTACTCAAATAAATTCAAGACCAGCATGAACATTGCAGAGCTCCTACTCAAAACCACTGAAGCTATTGGTCTATACAATATCATCAAAGTCATAACCGATAATGCTTCTAATTGTAGGGCAGCGGGAGCAATCATTGAATATAAATACCCTAACATATTTTGGTCTGGGTGTTTGCTTCACACATTGAACCTTTTGATGCATGACATCATTACATTCAAAGTTGGAGCTATTGAAGATAGCAAAGACTAGATTTGCTAGCAACTGCCCACCTTCAGGCGCCTTTTGAAGGTAAAAGAGGCATTGGATAGCATGGTATCAAGTGAATCATGGCAGGTCTTGAAAGATACAGCTACATCCACATCTGACAGGCTTGATTTCCAAGTGAACGACACTGTTCTTGATGGTCAATTTTAGGCAAGTGTCAAGCTAAGTCACCTGGTTCGAATTCGTGTTTGAATTTGGCAACCTTGAAATTCGGCAGAAAATCGGCAGTTGGAATTTTGGCGATAAAAATTGGCATAAAATTCGACATTAAGTTCAAATCATTATAAAATATGAAAAATAAAAAATATATAAAAAAATTCAATAAAATTCATTATGCTCATTAAACTATAAACACTAAACCATAGAAGAAAACATCGGCATCGGCAAAATATCGGCAAGGGTCCAAAAAAGATCTTCTCAGCAACATCGGCGAAAAAAATCGGCAAACCGCGGCAAATATTGAAAAACACAAAATATATTCAATTTTTTTATAATTTTAAGCATATAAAGCAACAATGACATCAAATAAATACA
The DNA here is from genome assembly GCA_001517045.1 of Pseudotsuga menziesii. NCBI lineage: Eukaryota > Viridiplantae > Streptophyta > Pinopsida > Pinales > Pinaceae > Pseudotsuga > Pseudotsuga menziesii. The sequence continues at coordinate 418,315 of LPNX010259121.1, forward strand.
TTGGCACATAAATATAGAAAAAACACTGATATATATCATGTAGGCATGCCAAATATAATATGAGACATAAAAGTCGATACTGAAAGTCTGAATATAGTTGTCCAATAGTAAGGTCAAAATTGTTCCAAAGTTTGTAGTAAGGTCTGTGTGGCTAGTATGATTGTTTCAAAACTTAATGGTGTAAGACTGTCAAAATTGTTCCAAAGTTTGAAATGCCATGAAACATTAATGCTAAACGCCCAATTTGCTATTTTACAGAGACTAGAAAAGGCAGATAAAGAATATCATAATGTGAACAATAGAGATTAATGCATTGGGAATTAGATTTCAAGTGGATTGGTTGGTTTTAATTAAGAAGTAGTTAATCTGGGAAAAACAAACGTAATATCCTGGTCAATAAAAGATAATGTTTGACAACCTATTCATGCCTGACATAATCAAAACAATGTAATTGTGAAATAATCCCCTTTGATTATGCTAAAGCAGGTTCCAAACCTGCCATATGTCCATCAATTTATAACCTCCTATGGATTGCTAGGGATTAGTACGACAATTGAAACTTTGTCAAGGCTAAGTAAATCTACATTTAACAATAGTCTCATGATAGAATGTTTTCATTCTATTCCTCCAATAAAATTGAGAAGGTTATATGCATCTGAAAGTCATAACCTCCCAACCACTGCTTCAATTAGTGTCGTGAACAAAGACATAGTGGCATTTTACTTATTTAACTGGAACCATTTGTCTAGAAGCATATCGTGGCGCGATTTACCATAGAAAGAAGAATCGTGATTTCTGATAGTGGGTGCTAACTGCCGGCGAGTTTGCTTGGAACGTGTGGGTTTACCCCTGCTCTGAAGCAATAACCCTCTCGTCACGTTCTCCAACTGAAATGACCAAAACAAAACCTGAAAATCGATTTTAAGAAACCCAGTTTTCGTTTTTTGACAGACCAGCGATTTTACCTATCGTGGCGCGATTTTTTCAGTACCACGCGCGGTGCGATTTTTACTAAAAATCGCGATTTTTTCGGCATTAAAAATCGGCTGCCGTCAAACATCGCGATTTTTCGGAAAGTCGGCGAAAAAATGCCGATTCTTTCTTCTATGCACTAAACACATCGCCAATGAACATGACATTGACAATGAACATGATAGTTATTAAAATCATAGAAATAATTAACACATCAACATTGCATGAAGTAGGAACGTGATAATCATTAAATTGTAGAAATAAAAATATTGCAACAAGAATGATTAAAAATATATTTCATAAACACTAAACATATGAATAAACATATATTTCAAAAACATTTAACATATATTTTAATGTAAACTTAAACATATGATTAAACCTCAACCCTGGAGCGTTGGATGCCGAAGCGATAGATGATAGTTTGAACTGTAGTCTAAGTCACCACTGCCAAGAGAGACTAGGCCCACAGTATAGTGGATACTGCTCAATCTGTAAGTGCTCACTGGTTCATTGCACTCACAAGTCGAAGTCACAACTCACGGACTGTCGACAGTCACTAGAGACTTGGATTCGGGACTCTGAACTTACAAAGTAGCAAGTTGCAAACTTGCAGCAATTGGCCCTTAGTTTCAACTGTCAACAACACCTGGTGGAAGACATGGGAACACTCACATAGAGAATCGACTCTTCCATAGGAACACTTACACAAAGAATCAGCGGCACCAATGTAACGAGCAGTGAAGAATGGCAACAAAAAGAATGACAAGCCTTGACTCTTCGCGCACGGAGGTGTAGGAAAGTAGGGTTTACCCGTGGTTCCTAAAAAGGGCAAAAAATGATTTTAAATGAATTTCTAACGAATTTTATACGAATTCATAAGATTCGACACGATTTAATTCGCCCTTCGATTCGTCTAAAGCAAAATTTCGAAATCGCCAATGAAAATTGCCGAAATTTATTGATTGAGTTCGGTTGTGGCAAAAGTTGACAAAATTTCAATTTTCAAGGAAGAAAATCGCCGAACCCGGTGACTTAGGTGTCAAGTATGTTTTGCAGTTCACAAAGCCCATTTATTACATGATTCAGATTGCAAATACAGATAAGTCGATGATTGGGGAGGTGTATGAGCAAATGGATAGCATGTTGGGCCAAATTAAAGATATTGATGAATAGAAAGATCCCATCTTGTATGACCATATTCACAAACATGTGGTCAAAAGATGGGAACATCTCAATGCTCCACTGCATGCCTTAGCATATGTATTAACACCAAAATAATATTCTCCGTCTTGGTTGGCCAAACCAGCACCTAGGGGTGGGCTTAGGAGAAGGCCTCACACATATCCAAAGGTACAGGTTGGGTACATGGCTACTATAGACAAGTTGGTCCCTGATGAAGAGGAATGTGAATGGGCAGTGAATTAAACAAGTACCTCGGTGAAGTTGGTTTGTTTGGTACTTTGCATGCAATTAGAGATCGAGATAGGGTGCCTTCTATTGAATGGTGGAACATGCATGGCTCAACATGCCCACTCTTGAATAAATTGGCAGTGAAAGTGCTTTCATAGGTGGTTAATAGTTCCTCTACAGAAAGGTGTTGGAGCACCTATAGCTTCATCCACTCAGTGAAAAGAAACCAATTAAATGAAAACCGAGCAAAACTCTTGGTTTATGTACATTAGAACTTGAGGTTGTTGACTCAATACTGTGAGCGGGCCAAAACTGATAAATCACATGTCACTTGGAACAACAATCCGGAGGAGCATAACTTGGAGGATGGAGCCTTAGCTTTAGAGCGCTTGGAGGAAGAGCTTTTGGGCGATTATGATGCCCATGCAGCAGCAGCAGCAATGCCACCGCCATTTTTTACCTTGTTTCCAGATGCACCATCTTTGCCTAAAGGCACAACTTCACAACCTCCATCTACATCAGTGAGGGGAAGTCATGCAAGACCAATCCTTGGACATGGTTCAGCATTGGTGGCTACTAGGGATGATAATTCCACTCCCATTGTTCATACTCATAAAGCACGGGAAAAGAAAATGGAAATTTCCCATGGCAAGAGGAAACATCCATAAAATATACTTTTCTTGTTATTTCTTATTTACAGTACTTTCAAGTTTTTGCACTATTGACTATTTATATTTATTTTATTATGGTATGTTTTGTAAACATTACATGGCAATTCAAGTTTGAAGTTTGAAGTTGAACATACCTTTAAAGTTCACTATTTGCAACTTTGTATGATTAAGTCATTGACCACATAAAAGCATATTATAACTCTTTGGTAATGAATATGATGCTTGTTGAATTGTTTCAGCTTTCAACTTTCATTTCATGGTTGATGTTCTCTATTATAGACTATAGTTTGGTTACAACTACAAGTGCCATTGATGACAAAATGTTATATATTGAAAATTTGAAGCTTTAAGGTTGATGTTATGTAATATGGAATCATGGATATTGGACTTATTGTAGACAAATTCACTACTAGATTATTGATGAATGATGTTATATGGTATTATGGTTTAATTTATGTTTTTATGCTTTCCATAACTAATTCAACACTCTACCTACATTTGTTGATATCTATGCATCAAAATATATAAAAAACATATATTCTATAAAAAAAGCTTCCGAAACGCTTCCAATCCGGAAGCTTTTGAAAATTTCCCTTTCCGCTCCCGCTCCAAAGTAACCTTGGTTTATCCTTCTCAAGAACTATTCTTGGTCGATTTAGAAGCAACAATGAAAGAGATCAAGAATGAAAAATATCTAGGCCTTGATGGTCTCCCAATGGAATTTACAAGATGTGTGAATTCTACAAATTTGAAATTCACTAGAAAATCAAGAGAACATAAGGCACGATGCATAATTGTGACGCACACCACCTAAATTTAAGTTTATGCTGGTATTCTCATTCTTCAGCGAAACAATTGGTTGAAATGCCTTCTCTTGCAAATATAAACAACTCATCTCCTTAAAAGGAATTCAGAAAATAGATAAGTATGAACATTAAGTTAAAACCTTAAGCTGTGAGTAAAAAATCCAGAAGCCATCTAGTTCTTGAACTTCAAATGAAAACCAATGAAGCCATCAATCAAAACACAAGCTAACCTGATCAAAAGCTCAGAGTTTTTAAATAATGGTAAGATATAAATCTGATAAACTGTAGTCATAAGCATTCAAAGATGAAAAAAAATATAAACATCAACATCTAACACATTTCAACTAAAGGAATCTTACTTGGGTGCTTACGCCTTTTGGTTCTTCTCATCAAACTTGTCTTCTTTTTATCAATACTAGCTTTCCTAGAAGAATCCACCAGTTCAGGATTACTCACTAGTGTTCCTTTCCGTTTGTCTGGATGAAAACCACGTAATAGAAGAGTAGATTCTTTTTCAAAATGACTGCCGAGTACCCTCTTTCGCCCTTCTTTATGTTCTGTAAAGTTCAAATTCACTTTATAAAAATCAGGATCGGTCATGTGAGAATCTTTCTTATCATACTGCTGTATATTTTCTGGCAGCTTTTCTGCAGCCCCTACAATATTTTGATCATTGCCAATATCCTCAGCCTCTTCAGGATGGAAAAAATCTTCATCAATTCCATCATCATATTCATCGTCTAAATCAACCTGCTCTTGAGTTGAGAAACCCTTTGTATGTAAACTCCCTGTAATCTTCTTATCCAGTGACCTGTGTTTTTCATCATCCTCTTCACTGTCGATTACCAATTTCTCATGCTTCTTGTCTAAGTCATCTGCACCTTCTTCTTTGCGCATCTCACCAAGGTCAAGTTCATGCTTTAAATCAGCCTCATATTGTGCTTCATATAATTTAAGTTCATCTCGTCCCTTTTCATTGTACAAACCTCCACCAAAATCTTTCCCATCTGACTTTTTAGTCAACTTGTGATGTCCCTCCTGATCTGTAACATACTTTGGTACTGGATTTCCTTTCACTAGTTTATCTTTCTTTACCCCATTTCTTCCATGGTTGTCAAGGCCATTCCCTATGTTCTTTGTTTCCTCCCTGTCGAGACTGGTCATTTTTTGACCAGAATATGAATTAGTATTTGAGAATGGGGAATCCTCTTCATCATACTCTCCATCTCTTCTTCTGTCATCCCTGTCCCAGTATCTAGAGTCCCGACCTGAACCAACAGAACCATGGCCAAAATGGAGAACTTTTGAAATGTGATTGCTGCCATTATCATCATTGTTTTTCCTCTTTTCCATCAGTTCAGGAATCTCCCCTGATATGCAAAAAGATACATTTATTCACTGAAAGCAAAATTCAAACTCTTATAGAATCACTAACCATGAATCATATTTCAAAACAAAAATAACATCACAGACCAAGAAACTACCATAAGTTCTACTCATATTTGATCATGATAGATTACTGAGTTCAGCTGTCAGAAAACAGACTCACTTATCATAAATATTGTAAAACTAATCTACTAGCTTCATGGACCCTGGAAAAGAGAAATGATCAAGAGGTATTCTTACCTGAGACCCCTTTATTTTCATTTGTTGCTCTCAAGGTACGATCTTGCCGTCCTGAATTCCAGAAAGAAAAGTGAGATGAACGTCCCTGCTCAAGCAATGCAGATTCTGCATAATTATGTATTCTGAAAGGAACCTTCGCAATAGCATTAAACGAGAAATGATACACTGCCTATTTAAACTACATTGAAACGACCTTTATAGCTTCAGTAAAAGTTTAAAAACACAAGCCTAAACAGCTATAGATCTAAAAAGGGACATTCAAGACATAGATCCAACTTTGTAAGTACCTCGTCATAAAATTCACCACCTGGAGAAGTTTGGTGTTCACCTGTAAAATGTGGCAATAAACCTTATAAGCCAACACAGAAAGTATGTAAGCAAATTTTTAAAATTTCAGATTGCTGTCAACATTGAAATTATTGTGTTTCAACTAGCTTGGATATGTTTCATTAATGTTTCATAATATAAAAGTAGCTGCAAAACTTTATGCTGATTTCTGAGAATCAACCCAACTTATCAAGCTAAATTTATTAAAGCCACCACTCTTGTATTGAACGAGAAATCTAATGCTGCTCAGGATACAGCAACCTTACATACATTTATGCTGATTCATCGTTCAATGACATAATTGGAATTTGGAGTCAAAAGACAAAAATTCTAGGTAAACTAAAGTCTAAAACCATGATAACAGAAGGTTTAGTTGCCCCATTAGTAATTACTGAAGGCCTCAACATTAAGTTGCAGTGCAGGCCAAGGCCGCAAAGTCAAGTTGTGAAGCTGGTCAAGGCCGCAATCCCAAGGTTATGGGACTGCAAGTAGATTGCAAAAAAGAACACAACCCCAAGCTTGCACATTGCAGGCTAAAGCATGTAGCAGGAGCAGCTGAATACTACAATCCAAATTTGTAGAGCTGACCAGGGTTGCAATACAAGTTGTGGAAGTGAAGACATGCAATCCATCTTTTATAAAGGAACATCATGTTGTGGGAATTAGAACTTAGAAGACCTACAACTTGATGACAGAAGAGCATAGGACCTCAAACCACTTCTTCAGGAAGCTAGTGTTCAACACTTCACAGCAATATAAAGCATCGCAAGATCACACAACAAAATATGAAGAGCCGCAATGCCATTACCCGAAAAAAGCTGAATGGATTTGGTGGTTGACTGATGTACCTTGTACAACACTGTCCAGTACAATCCTTGCAGTCTTCAACCTTGCTAGTCAATCATCTTCCTGCTATCTACATTCTCCCCTCCTTTCACGTGTGTGTTCCTCATACAACTTCTTTGGTGTGTACAACTTCTCCTCCCATCTTGTCCTATTCTGTTAAGGAAATGTAACCGTGGAAGATATTATATTTTGTACTGTTATTATCACCCTTTCCGGAGATGTTTTTCCTCTGATTAGGGATGTCATTAATGTATTTGGTCATGTAAAGTATGTTAAGCATGGTTGTCATTCATGACAAGCCATTAATGACAAAGGAGTGATAAAGGTTGATGACATGGCAAGGAAATACATGGCAGTTTGGGCATTGGAGCATTTGGTGGATGTTTGGAACCCTACACTTGTTTGAGATGGACTTACACCCTTGCATATGATGAAGATTGGCATTTGCATATGTTGCTGATGTTTTTATTCAAACATGCTTTGATGAAACCCACGTGTATTGTATTTACCCTTAAAGATGTCCATTAAAGTCCTTATCATTCTTGATATGAAACCCTTGGACATGATCTCCTTGCATGTGGTTGCTTGTGGCTTGGGACCCACACAATTGATGGCATGATGGATCTTGACCCTTGTAGGTCTTCTTGTATGATTGAGATGATGATAATGGGTACATTTGGAAAGAGTCATTAAAGCCCTTGTATATCTTGCTTGAGGTAACTTGGTCCTTAAGCCCAGAAGGCTTGGGTCTTGGAACCCACCTATATTATGGGTTGAAATGAAGTCATGGAGCACTAGGTGGTCCAAATGACCCATTTTGTCGTCATTTGTGGCTTGATGGGGTCATGAAGCCCACACACTTGGTTGCTTGTTGATCTTTTTCCCACAAGCTAAATGGAGGTATGTTGATGATGTTAATGTAGCCCATGCTCATGTAAATGGTTTGGGAAGTCCATGCGCATGATGAAGAATCCCTCAAACGATTGAAGAAGCCCATACGCTTGAAGACCTTGATGCATTGTTGATTGATGACATGAAAGAGCCCTTACTTTGTCATGGATGCACAATGTTGACATGGAGCTCTTGAACAAATTGAATGATGACATGACAAACACATTACACCTTCAATTAATTATGATGACATGGCAAACATTTATTGTGAGAATATCAAGCAAGAAAATGGATATATATATATATATATATATATATATATACCAAGTCAGCATGCTAAATGGAGATTTGATTGACCAAGTATGACAAGTCGGCTCAGCATGAAAATACTTACAAACAAGTCAGCCTCATGATTAAAAAGTTGACTATTTACACATATATATACCTCACGCCCTTATCTTACAATTGGAGTTTGATGAACACTTAAGCCATTATCCAAAGACTTCCAAGAGTACTCATCAATAAACAAGACATAATATAAACACCCACTCAAGGAGGGTGAAGACATGGGCCCACAAATGTCAGAATGAATCAAATCCAAAATGCCTTTAGATCTATTCTTGCTTCTGGGAAAGGATTTCTTAGTGTTCTTACCTAAAGCATATCCTTTGCAAATTCCTTCATGCTTTAAAGAAACTTTTGGCATACCTATAACCATCTTCTACAATCTTGGGAGAGTTGTGTAGTGAAGGTGTCCAAACCTTCTATGCCAAAGTTCATAGGGATCAACTGAGTGATGTACCAAAGCATGAGTGGAAACTTTTAAAGCCTTGTAGAGATCTCCCTCTCGAACCCCAATCTGTACTGCTGAGTCTAGATCTGTGTCTTTTGCCCATAAAAAGACCTTCTTGTCCATAAAGAAGACTCTGTGGCCCTTGTCTTCTAAACCAACAACAAATAATAGATTCTTCTTTAAACTAGGAACATAAAGAATATCATCAACATGAAGAACCGTACTTGAGTCAAGTTGAAGTGAAGTTGAGCCAACTCCTTCAATCTTGTAAGTAGAATCATCTCCAAGTTCTACCTGAGTGGTAAACTTATTTCCGTAACTGGTGAGGGTACCACGGTTATCTGTCATGTGCCTAGAGGCACCACTGTCAACCAACCAAGAAGTAGAGCAAGCTGAGAAAGAACCAGTTAGAGCAGAAATCAAATAGTACTCTCTTCTAGGCTCATCAGTTTTATTAGCCTTGGCTTTCTTCTTTTTCTTTGGTTCTTCATCTTCTTCTTCCTCTGCTTCTGTAGCAGATGCCTAAAACCTTCTCTTGGGTTTCTTCTTGTTCTGCCTGCAGTCTCTAACATAATGTCCAAACTTGTGACAAGTATAACATTCAATCTTAGACATGTCAGAAAACTTACCCTGAGGTTTCTTCCCTTTCTTTTGCTGATGGAAGGGCTTCTTGAATTTCTTGGTATTTGCTGCAAGTGCAAGGTTATCCTGCTTGATTATCTTATCATTGTTCCTTGCTTCTTCTTGTATGCAATCATGCCAAAGTCGTTCAAAGGTTGGCTGATTTTCTCGTCCACATATGGATGCCATGAACGTTTCCCAACAGCTTGGGAGACCATCAACCACTGTTTATACAAGATCATCATCAACAACAATAACACCAATAGCAAGGAGCTGATCTCTTACCTGTTTGATCTTGGTGAAGAAGGAACCAACACTTTCATCTTTGTTCAGCTTCAAAGTTCGCAGCCTCTTCTTCAAGACTCTCTTTTGACTGGGAGCCTTCTTTTCATAGAGGTTTACCAACGTATCATAGCATTCTTTAGCAGTCTTCAAAGATGAGATGTTGGGCATCAATTCTTCTCTGATGGAATCATAAATGATTCTTCTAGCAAGTCTACCTTGAAAAAGACTGTTGGCTGATGGAATCATAAATGAGCCTTACCTTGCTTTTTCTTGTAGGCAAGTCTACCAGCATCTGTTATAGGCTCTGTTGCCCACCTATTTCGACTAGGTGGCAACTCCATGTACATGTGGATGTACATAATTGTACCTTGGAAAAATCTGAGGATTTTTCACTTCTGCAGGGCTATTGCCCCTTTGTAAAACGAAATGTCCGCTCCTCTGCGTGGGAAAATTAATGTAATTATATGTGCTAGTGTGGGTCATATGATACGGATGCCACACCATGGAACGGGTTGTTAGGGAAGTCCCCTCATCGAGTGTTTTTCCCTTTCCAATTAACCTTGTTGTGTAAACGAGTTTAATCGGTTTGGTTTTCACTCAAAATCCTCCAAAGTGGTGACGGGCGTTCTACCAGTCAATTCCATGAGGTGGCTAAGGCTTCAAAGTGTGATTCATGACCATGCTAGGCATTTGTCGAGAGTCTTGCGGAGTTTCGTTGTGTTGTTGTATTTTTAATTATTTTTTCAAGTTAATTAATTTCACCCCTTGGTGATTAATTAACTTAGCTTTTGATGTAATAATGTAATCGCTCAAGCATGGCATTTTGTAATAGGGGCTATGAATGCAAAGAATAATTGCTATGAAACCCCCTAAGCCACTGCTTCGAGTCCCATGTCATTCTGATGAGTGGTTGAAGAGATAGACCATATTTGTCTAAGCAAGGTCTATTTTTCCTAAGGAATTAATTAAATTCCCCAAGTCAAAATTCATATTATTTGATTTTGAAGGAAAAAATCAAATAATGCCATGGTAATTTTGTTTGAGGGTTGCCAAGCCTAGGAAAATTTATTTCAAATTTTTCCGCCCCCCATGGTCAAAATATGTCTGAAGATCTCCTAAGTGGGGTCTCCCTCTTGTCTTAATAAAAGATAAAAAATAAAAAGATTAAAAAATTAAAGATCAAGAATTAAAAAATTAAAAATAAATAAAAATTAAACATTAGATTAAAAATTAAAATTAAAGTAAAAGATTAAATATATAAAATAAATAAATAAAGATAAAAAAGATAAAATTTAAAAAAGATTTAAAATAAATAAAAGAATAAAAAGATAGAAATTTTAAAAATAAAAGAATAAAAATATAAAATAAAAAGATAAAAATTTAAAAAAGATTTAAAATAAATGAAAGAATAAAAAGATAGAAATTTTAAAAATAAAAGATAAAAATAAAAGAATAAAAATATAAAATAAAAAGATAAAAATTTAAAAAAGATTTAAAATAAATGAAAGAATAAAAAGATAGAAATTTTAAAAATAAAAGATAAAAATAAAAGAATAAAAATATAAAATAAAAAGATAAAAATTTAAAAAAGATTTAAAATAAATGAAAGAATAAAAAGATAGAAATTTTAAAAAGTAAAAGATAAAAATAAAAAGTAAAAGATTAAAAGATTTAAAAGATTTAAAAGTAAGAAGATAAAAATAAAAAGTAAAAGATTAAAAAATTAAAGATAAAATTAAAAATAATTGAGTCAATGGAGAGGGCCCACTCTATTTTGATTTTTCCATTTACCTAAAAGCTCATCTAAGGGTGAGTTTTAAATAAAAAAACTAGATCTAAAGGTTGATATGGTTAAGACTTGGATTAAGCTTTTAAGCCATTGATTTAAAATTAATCCAAGGGCAGAGATTAATGGAGAAGAATAGAAAGCC
>LPNX010259121.1:430916-492643 GCA_001517045.1 Pseudotsuga menziesii
GCTTTTTCCATTTGTTTAATTTACAGTTGGTTCAATCGTTTTAACTCAAAGTGCTTCTCTGCCATATTGGAAATCTTATTTACATTGTATACATTGGTAAACCACCTGTGCATTGGCTTAATATTTGGTTCATTGACGATTATGATTATATCATTTGTTATCTCATTGTTGAACATTTAAGTCGTAGTTTAATCATTGCTGAAATACTTTGATTTGTTATTGTTGTAATCTTATAATCTTTTGACTCCATGTAATATAGGCACTGGTCTTATAATTTTGTAATCTTAATAAAAAGATCCCTTTAATTAATCTTCAATTAATTAATAAACCTGGAACATAATCTTTCCATAGGGACTACCCCCCTTGGCTCTGTTGGGATCTTGCCTAAACGGAGGAGCTGTAGACTGTGGTGACAGTGGTCCCCAGCTTTCGCTTGCCCCCAAGGACACACATAGCAGGTTGTGACTTTCCTGCGTCTTAAAGTGTGAATTAGGCGGCAACAAGCTCTTCTGTGGCATTAAAAACAAGGTCATCCAATTCATTCTCATCTAGGACGGCTGTCAACCTAGCTTTCCAGGAGTTGAAGTTTGCTGCACCGGAGAGCTTCTCTTCCGATTTGAGCCCATTGGTGGCCATCTCTGTCACTTAACCAAATGTTAGATCTGCAAATCTTTATTCCAAGATCTAGTGAGAAACAACAACAGTGTCCCTTTGTTGTGTTTTCACATGCTATGCTCTGATACCATGTTAAGTTTTTAGCATTAGCATAAACTTTAAAAAATTTGCAGATAACATAAATAGATCAGCAGTGCAGTAAGAACACATTCATCACATTAGCACACATGGACACAATATTTTCCACTGGGGAAACCTTCAAAGGACAAAAACCCCAAAACCACTAATAGCTCATCTCATAAATGAGATGGCTTAAGAAATTCTTCAAAAAGTTCCTCAATTTCCAGATCTGGAATTTACCACTGTCATAAAAATTATTAGTAAAAAGTTCAGACTGATAATTCAACCACAGTTTCCAAAAATACACAAAATTTCCAATTTAGGGCTTTTTCAAGAAAAGCATGGATTTCTCTCTCCTGCCCTAAAATCACAGCCTCTCAGTAAAAGATCTCAGACTGTTGGCTGCCTGAAAATACCTGCTGCCTGAAAAATATCAGACTGCCCATAGCTACCCATGTTGCCCGACCTGCCCTTTTATGCTGCCAGACCTGTCCTCCTCTGCCCGTGTTGCCCGATCTGCCTGCCCGACTGCCCTATCTGCTGTTGAGGTGGCTGGGCACTTGGCCGTAGACTGGGCCGATCCCTGCCCTATGCCTTGGGGCCTGCTGTATAGCAGCCCGTGGACTGCACAGTCAGCCTAAGCCTGCTATGTTAGCAGCTCGTGGTCTGCACTGTCAGCCCAGGTCTATTGTAGGGTAGCCCGTGGCCACGGCAGCCCCACAGGGGTATGCCCTAGGCTACCCAAGGGTTGGCTGTGGGCCAAACCCTTACGAGTATGCCTGTGGCAGGCTGCCCGTGGGTGCCGATAAGGCAGTGCCCTAAAGTGGCCTGCCCCAAAAACGAAAACAGCCCAAAAAATAGAAAAGGCTGCCCCAAAAATCTCAGCTGCCTGAAAATGAAGAAGGTTGCCCCAAGAATTGGAATGCTGAAGATGACTGTGTAAAAATGTTGAAGATGGACTTTGCTGATAAAACCCTAGTTGAGGGTTTTTAACATAAGATAGTCTCTTTCACTTGTGAGAACAAAAGTGTGTATGAAATGAGAAGACTTAATCTTCTTTTATAGCCTTTGTTCACCTGTAAGTGGACAACATTAGGAAAAATATAAATAATAATTTTTTTTCTTTCCCTAATTTCACTTTCACTTTTACCAAAAAAGGTACTTTTAATTTTCCTTTGACTTTTACCAAAGGTCCTTATTTAATTTTGTCTCCCACCTGTGGTCCTTTTCCTATGGTACAAAAGTCTTTATTTAATTTTGACTTTTGACTTTGGCCTTTTTTCAAGTGCCCCTGTGATCATTACCTGTGGTCCTTTTTTATTTCAAAAGTACATCATCATAAACCAAGAGAGTTATTAATGTTTTTATCTCACACACTATGTGACACCTCGATCTAGTACAAGGGTAACTAAACCAAGGGTAGCTAATCCTTGGAGAAGCACACCAAGCCCATAGATCAAGGGTCAAAGTGCCACACACATGCCCAAACCCAGTCTAGGGCTTACAGTGTCATCATTCTCCCAGAGAATGGCTACTCAGAACTAAGCTGAGTCTACCAGTCCCAGACTGGTCTACATCATGGTCCCGGACCATCTCTACTCAACACTAGGTTGAGTCTACCCAGGGCAGATCTAGGTCTATATCATGGTCCCAGACTAGATATCTACCATTCAACGGAATGGTCACTCAACACTGGGTTGAGTCTTCACCGTGGTCCCGAACCAGGTGGTCCCATTCTCCGAAGAGAAGGGCTCTCAATGTTGCTGAGAAAAATTAACACTTTTGGCTTTGAATTCGGGTGTATAGATAATTGAGGTTGCAACTGTATACAAAAAGAGCAGCAATAAGTTTTTTGAAGTACATCAAAATTCGGGTCAGTCCACTGGAGCAGCAACAACCACAGGAACATGTTGAGACAGCTGAGTTATAATCGTGTGTGACCTATGCTTTGAATTTGGGTAATCTCAATGCAGCCTTAGCATATATGAGGAGAGCAAGAACTCAGATTCAATACTCAATTACACAGTAAATGAGCAATCCAAGGACACCTTATCTACTACCTTTTTGAAGACTTGTAAAACTATATACAAACTTGTGACAGTAGCAAACGGTTGAAGAGGAAGCTTGAAAGCTCAAAAGCACTGCTGACAGTATCCTTGATCTTAAGCAAGCACAAGTCCTGACGACAATTGTTAATTAGCCTTGCCGATTGTATGCTAAACCAAGATTGTGATCAGTTGGTTTATGAAGTAACTTGAGCAGATCCCTTGATGACTGATTGAGCGGTATTGATTTAGACACAGGGACTTGTATGATAGTTGACATAACATGACTGATGATCAGCTAACTTGACAGTATATTAGAAGCAGACTTACATGAAAGTGAAAAGTTGAATTGACATGATAGTGACTGCAGTGGATAAGTTGTTTCGGGCAGCAATTGATTGATAGTGGACTAAGTTGATGACAGTGATCAGTATGTGAAGGCAAGATAAGCCTTGCTCTCTAAGGTTTGGATACATCACATCTTCTTAGTTGGAGCTAAGAAAACCAGGCTGGGCCTTGGAATAGGAGTTGGTGCTCTTTAGTCAGTTGGTGCTGATGTAATCGCGAAGATTGAAGTCTTCCTTTGTACTTCATATGAAAATATAAGCAAAAGTTTACCGTACTTGTCTGGTGATGTATCTCTTGTTATGATCTACATTGATGACATGCTTATGTAGTTATATGACTATTGTTGATTAGTTGATCGATGATTATGTACTAGGTAGTGTTATGCTGATGATGAACTATGTCTAAGTTTTGATACGTGAAAATTGCTAGAAGTGCGTGCACGCTGATTCACCCCCCACCCCCCTCTCAGTGTGACATTGTGTCCAACAAAGTATTGAGGTAAAATCTCCATTGTAAATCAAGTCAGTAATACACACAAAAGTATTATTAAAATGTATTTTTGAGTCTTCCAAGGCAAGTCGGCCCTATTGGGTTATTAGGCCTCTCAGTTGATTAGTATAAATAGGAGAGGTGCCTCCCTCATTTGGACAAGCAAAGCACTCAAGCAAGTTCGCTATAAAGAGGAGAAACAGTCCATCTGAGGAGGAGGAAGTTGTCTAGTCTTATTCTTTGGGTTTTACACTGTGCTTGGTTGAAGTCTATATCGAAGAAGTTTTGTTGGGTTTTCTTTCCCATGAGGGTTTCCCAAGATAAATATTTGTGTTCTCTTTTGTTCTGTAGTGTTTGTTATTCTTTTAGTGATCCTTTTTGTTTTGGCATAACAACTTTTAAAAGCTTAACATGGCATTAGAGCCACCCTGAAAAAAGACATTGTAGAGCAATTTTCCCGCAGTACAACAAACTAGGGCTCACTAATCCAAAAACCTCCTTCCATAGATCAATCAAAAAAGAACCATTCAACTCTCCCTAGGAGGGGGCATCTTTCTGTCGAAGCAGTTTTCAGTTCTGTGGATTTTCATTTTTTGGCCTACCACTACTGCGAGAGAAACTAGGGCATCATATTTTTCAAGATTCCATCCACAGATTACAAAAAAGCAATATATAGTCTAGCTCGCCTTGGGGAGGCGCCTCTTTTCCTACAATAATCTCTACAAGTGATCTCAGTTGGAAAATTAGGGTTTTCCCATCAAACCCTAGGTCATCCTGAAGCAGATTCCAGAAGCAATCCTAAAATTGGTAAGTTCTATCTCCTCTATTTCCATTTCAGGCTCTCATTCATTAAAGATGACAAACAGTACCAAGCTTGATGAAAAGCTTGAGGGAGAGCAGAGAACTTCAAAGCATGGAAGTACAGAGTCATGCTCATCCTTGAAGAACATGACCTAGAAGGTTATATCAAAGATGAGGTCAAGGAACCAGAGGGAGATGAGGCAAAGGCCAAGCACAAGAAGGATATGATCAAAGCCAAGAGAATCACAGTTGATTCTTTCAAGGGTCATTTAATCCCCAAGGTGTCTTCAAAGAATACTCCAAAAGAAATGTTTGATGCACTAACCAGCCTGTTTGAAGGCAAGAACATCAACAGAGAAATGACCTTGAGAAACCAACTCAAGGGTGTGAAGATACAGAATACAAAATCTATGCAATCATACTTCTCAAGAGTATCTCAGATCAAAGAACAGTCAGAAGCCATTGGTGACATGGTGGAAGAAGAAGAAGTTGTGATGACCACCCTAAATAGTCTCCCGAGAGAATGAGATTCCTTCATTAGAGGAATATGTGCTAGAAGAAAGTTAACCAAGTTCAGCAAACTATGGGAAGAATGTGTACAAGAAGAAGGAAGGATAGCAAATAAAGAAGAGAAGCTAAATGATAATGAAGATCAAGCTCTAGCTACTCATGCAAAGAACGAAAAAACAAAAGGAAGAGTCAAGGATCACCTTCTAGAAGACCACCAAACTTCAAAAGAGGTAAGAGACCTAGAAAGGATTGCTCATCCTTTGAATGTTATTCATGTCATAAGATGGGACACATTGCTAGAAATTGTCCTCTTAAGAAAGATCAATTCAAGAAGAAGAATCGAAAGTACCATGCCCATGCAGCTAAAGAAAATGAATCAGATAAGGAGAGGGCTAGAGAAAATGAAGACTCTAGCGAAGAGTATGTCCTAATTTCAGCGCTCACAGGATCAGTCTCTCATGGAAGTGACACTTGGCTTATAAACAGTGGTGCTTCCAAACATATGACAGGCCACAACAATTCTCTCTCGTGTCTTACCCAAAAAGACTATTCACACAAGGTACAACTTGGAGATGATTATTAGTACCCCATCAAAGCAATAGGAGAAGCCTCTTAAAAATTAAAATCCAGAAAATCAATGAAGATGAAAGAAGTCTTATATGTTCCAAGTTTGAAGAAGAATCTTCTTTCTATTTCAGCGGTAGAAAAGAAAAGTTTTAGAGTTGCCTTTGTAGATGGTTAAGTTCTTATGTGGTCGAAAGGAAAGACAATAGATGATGCTATTGTAATTGGTGTTGAAGAAGGAAGACTTTACAAATTGAAGGGGCACACAGATTCATCCCTTACAGCCAGTACGATCAGCCCATGTGAACTTTGGCATAGAAGACTTATTCATGTGAACTACAAAGCATTGCCAATTGTGAGCAAGGTAGTGACAGGTCTACCAGAGATCCAGATCAATCATGGAGTATGCAAAGGATGTGCTCAAGGAAAGAACGCAATAACCCATTCCCAAGCAATAACAGCAAAGCAAAAGGGATCTTGGATATTGTCCACTCAGATGTGTACGTAGCAATGTCAGCTACTTCCTTAAGCGGGTATGTGTACTATGTCTCTTTTATTGATGACTACTCTCGTAAGACTTGGATATATTTCTTGAAAGGCAAAGATGAAGTATTTGAAAAGTTCAAGGAATTTAAGACTCTTGTGGAAAATCTATCCAAAAAGAAGATCAAGACCTTAAGATCAGATAATGGAGGAGAATTCACTTCAAATGAATTCAAGGACTTCTGTAAGGAAGTTGGGATTAAGAGGGAGCTTACCACACCCTATAATCCCCAACAGAATGGAGTGGCAGAAAGGAAGAATAGATCCATCATGGAAGCAGTCAGAGTAATGATCCATGAACAAGATCTACCTATGCATTTATGGGGCGAAGCAGCAAGAACCGTAGTCTATGTACATAATAGAATATCTCACAATGCTCTTGGAAACAAAACCCCAGAAAAGATGTTCATTGATGAAAAGCCCGAAGTCAGCCAACTAAAGATATTCAGTTGTCTCGTGTACTTACATATTCCAAAGGAGAAAATATCAAAATTGGACTCTTCAAGAAAGAAGGGAATATTTATTGGATACAGTGACCAGTCAAAAGCTTATAGAATCTACATTCTAGGTTTCCATCGGATCGAGATCAGCAGAGATGTTACATTTGATGAAGATACAACCTTCACCAAATCCAAAAAGATCTATGCAGATGAAGATCATGAAGAAGAGGACGAGGCTCCTAGAACCACGGAAGCTACCAAACCACCAGTTAGAGACACTGAAGAAGATCATGACATGGCAAAACCCCAAAGACCCATGGAAACACCCCAAGAGATGATTTCAACAAAAAGAAGACCATCTTGGGCTCGTGATATAATCAGAGAAGCAGAAAGATATGGTGCACCAGAAAGAAGTAAGAGACAAAGAATCTACTCTAACAATGTGGCATTAATGTGCAACCTTGTTGATGAAGAACCCACATGTTTTGAAGAAGCTTCAAAGAAGACGGAATGGATGGACGCCATGATCAAAGAATACCAATCTATAATAAAGAATGATGTTTGGGATGTAGTGCCAAGACCAAAGGACAAGTCAGTAGTTTCTTCAAAATGGATTTTCAAGACAAAGCATTCAGCAAATGGAAATATTGAAAAGTTCAAAGCAAGATTTGCCACACAAGGATTTTCACAAAAGGAAGGAATTGATTATGAAGAAACCTTTGCACCAGTAGCAAAATATACTTCTATCAGAACTATCCTTGCCTTGGCAACCAAGATGAAATGGAAGCTACATCAAATGGACATAAAAAAAGCCTTCCTAAATGGTGTCATAGAAGAAGAAGTATATATTGAACCTGTGTTACTTGGGAACGGAAGCGGAAGCGAAAAGCGAAAGCAAGAAGCGAGAGCGGGAGTAGGAGTGAACAATGAAATTTTCAAAAGCTTCCAGTTTGGAAGCGTTATATTATTTTGAGGTATATTTGTCAACAAATGCCTGCATAATGTTGAATTCGTTATGGAAACTATAAAAAACATGAAATAACCATAATACCATATAACATCATTCATCCATCACCAATCGTCTAGTAGTGAATTTGTCAACCATAGGCCCAGTATCCATAACATCAACCTTAAAGCTTCAAATTTTCAATAAATAAATAGGCTATGAACTAGGGATTCTTCAATAAATAGTCTATAAACTAGGGATTCTTCAATAAATAGGCTATAAACAATAGATTCTTCAAAAACTAGTTTTGAGGCCACCAACATCAAGGCAATCGCATACCCTCATTCATGATAGAACCTAGTGGAAACAGTGCAATCCTGAAATCCTAAAAACTGTTAAGTCTGTTAATTTTGAATGGGATTAAAAATTCTACATTTTGCATTTGAAGGCCGATGAAGTTGGAACCACTCTCAAACATCCTGAAACAATTAATGGTAATGTTAAAAATTTAAGTAAAAGGATAGAAAATGGAAGATAAGGAAGCGTTCTTTTTGCAAGAAAGCGAGCTTCCTGAAAACGCTCCCATATGAAAAAGTTTGGGATGAGCACTTCATGGACGCTTCCTTTAGAAGTGAGCTTCAAAAGCGAGAGCAGAGGGGGGGGGTAGCGCTTTCCCGCAACACAGCATTGAACAGCCACCAGGATTCGAGACTCACAACAAGGGGACACATGTATGCAAACTAAAGAAAACTCTATATGGGTTGAAACAAGCACCCAAAGCATGGTATGGAAGAATTGATAAATTCTTGATGAACTTGGGCTTTACCAAAAGTAAAGTTGATTCCAACCTTTACTATAAGGTTGTAAATGATGGGATCATGATATTATTGTTATATGTAGATGATCTATTTTTTACAAGAGAAGAGAAGTTCATCAACGAGTGTAAGAAGAAGCTTGCGGCAAAATTTGAGATGAAAGACCTTGGCACGATGCATTATTTCCTAGGTCTTGAAGTATGGCAGTTTCCAGATGAGATTTTCCTAGACCAAGAAAAATATACAATTGAGATCCTAAAGAGATTTGGGATGTTGGATTGCAAGGCAATGAACACTCTGATGGTGACAAACCTGAAGCTCCTGAACAATGACTCTTCAGAAAGAGTAGGTGTCACATTATACAGACAGATTATTGGCTCACTGACGTATTTGACAATACAAGACCAGATATATGTTTTGCTGTGAACACCTTGAGTCAGTATATGGTGGAGCCCCGACAGGTTCATCTTGTTGCAGCAAAACATGTGATGAGGTACCTAAAAGGTACATTGGATTGTGGCCTCAGATATGCAGCCAACAATGAGTTCAAATTGTATGGCTATGTTGATTCAGATTGGGGAGGAAGTCTATGTGAACAAATACTAACATTAATAATAATAAATTAAAAAATTACAAAATAGTAAATTAATAAATTAAGAAAAATTAATTAACATTAAAACCCAAATTAATTAAAGAACATTAAACAAACAACATTAATAATAATAAATTAAAATTAGAAAATTGAAAATTACTAAATTAATAAATTAAGAAACATTAAGGTAATTAAGAAATATTAAAAAACTCAAATCGACTACCCTACAACAAAACCCTAAGCAACATAATAACAAATATTAATAAAAAAACAAAATAATGAGCTTACCTTCATGAAGACTTCCAAAGAAGCTTCTCCTGACGATAGACCTACTTCAGGGTCTGAAACTGTCGAGAAAACAAAAACCACCACCGCAGATTTCCTCCTTTTCGAAAACTTTAAAATCTTAACATATTCTAAGTCACACGGTTCGGCTTTGAGTTCGAGTCCGACAATGATTAAGTTCAATTCGAGTTCAAATTTTCCAATGAAGTTTGGATGAGGTTCGCCATAAGGTTATATAATTTTTTCAATATATATATATATATAAACATCAAAATGAAATATATTGTAAAATACTAAAAAATCAACTGAANCAATCATGTCCACTACCACTATACCATTAGGTGCACCCACACAGTCCGCAAGCATAGGGCTGCATATCGTTGACCCCCAACTTACTCATCAAGCCAATATTTATTTACATTAAAAAATTTACTCATATTTACTTTTTGCATTTGATTCTAATAGATAAAAATATAGAGCAATCTACCTACAAACACTATCAGATAGATTAATTAACTTCCATATAAATAGGGGTTTCATTTGGATGAAATTGAAGCCGGTACCTACTCTTACAACAAAGACTCAATAAATATAAAAGCACATATTACAATAGATATTTGTAGGTTGGCTTGGGGCAACTTATACAAGAAGCACTGAAAAAGTAGAAAGAGAAACACATAAACCCTTTAGGCTGTAATAGAAATCGCAGCAGCAGGGTTCAGGCTCGCAACACGACGGAGGAGAGCATCGTCAAAAGTTGCGATGCAAAAGGGCTCACAACATGGAGGAGACAACACCAATAGACTTGAAAAGGACAGTTCAAGCATGCGATAATTTTTTTAACGAACCTAAACCCGAACCTCCATGAACTTAAATATTTTTTCGAGGTTCATCGAATTTCAAACCTCAAGGTTAAAATTCAGTGAACCTTGTGACATAGGTCCTATTTATGCTTTGAGAGATATTCATATAACTAATCTCCTCAATTCTAGTAACCAACTTCCTTGATTCTAGGAACCAACTTCCTTGATTCTAGCAACCAATCTCAACTAATCTCCTTAATCCTAGCAACCACCTTATCTCAACAACGAGGTGTACAACTAAGAATATATCAAATATAACTCACTAATATTCTAAAATCTCTTGAATATTTCATTTATATTTCTAAGACTAGAAGATCAAAGGAAATTAGACTTTCACTTTTATCTGTTAAGTGAAATTACAAAAAGGTATTATTTCACACTTTTGCTAAGTGGTCACGAAGAAGTTGTCTCGAACTACTTCTCACACGTTCACACCTAACATGTGCAAGAAGCTCCTACTCGAGCTAGATTTTTCAACCCTCTCTCTAAGTGAGGAAAGAATTCTGCACCAATCCAAGTCTGTCTCTAAATGCTTCAAACTTCCCTTTTGCTAAGGGCTTTGGTCAAAATGTCAACTTCCTAATGATTTGTGGCTATATATCGAAGCTCTATTGCTCCCCTTTCAATCTTATCTCGTATGAAGTGGTACCTAATCTATGTGTTTAGATCGATCATAAAATATTGGATGATACAACTTTGATTGTCACAATAGATCATTGTGGGATCCAACTCCTGATCAAACAATCCTGCAAGTAACTTGTGAAGCTAGATGGCCTTACAACTTGTTGTACTAGCCAACATATACTTTGCCTTTACTAAGCAAGTGCCACGAAAGTTTGCCTCCGACTAAACCATGATGTCACTATTGATCCCAAGCTAAAGCAACACCCTGAGGTGCCTTTTGTTATCTGATGCACTACCTACCCAATATATACCCCTGCAACTTCACTTCACCATCTTCAAGATATCTCATCCCATACTCCATTGTGCCCCAAGTATCTAGGCACATGTTTCTCCTACCTCGACTCCACCATGAATTGGCTCAAGGTGTTCACTATAAAACATATATCCAACCTATTGTTGACCAAATACATCAAAGAACCTATCAGTTGCCTATACAACATGGGATCGACCATATTTGAATCTCAAGTAGTGACCTTCTTTAGATTAGTGATCATAGGCATGGCCATGGGAATGCAGTCCTCCATCTGAAATCTCTTCAAAATCTCAACTACATACTTACCCTGCCCAAGGAAAATCTCCCATGGTTTTTGCCAAACCTCCAAACCCAAGAAGTAATGCATCATGCCGATGTCCTTCATCCCGAACTCAGTTTCCATATTTGCTTTGCACCCTATATAAGGTTCTCTACACCTGTAAGAAACAAGTCGTCTACATACAACACCAAAATGAGCAGATCATCCTCAACAAATATGAAATATACGTTGGGATCTACTTCACTTTTGGTGAAAACCATGCTCTATAAGTATCCATTGATCCTTGAATACCATGCTCTCGGTGCCTACTTGAGTTCATACAAGACTTTCTTAAGCCTATAAACATGGGACTCCTTCTCATTTACCTCAAACTCAAATCCGTGAGGTTGCTCAATGTACACTTTCTCCTAAATTATCCCATGAGCAACATTGTCTTTACATCCATCTGATGTATCTTATATCCCATAATGGAGACTAAAGACAACACTTTTCTAATGGAAGTGCACCCGACTACTGGAGCAAACGTCTCCTCGTAATCCACTCCCTCTTTCCAGGAGAACCCTCTCGCCACAAACCTCGCTTGGTATGTCTCTATGTTGCAATCTGTTACATGCTTAATCTTGTAGAGCCATCTAGGAGTCACCATTGACTTCCCCTCTTATCTAGGCACAATGTCCCAGACATCATTCTTCATAATTGAGGCGTACTCCTCCACCATGGCATCCCTCCAAACCTATTGGTCGGCTGCCTCCTGAAAAATTGGAAGGCGATGAATCTATGATGATGCTCATCAACACCATGTAGTTCAAAAACTTCTTCAAATGCCTGCTCTCCCTGAATGTGCTCCTAGGAGCCTCTACATTGTAATGTCCTCTTCTGCTTAGGCATTTGAGGACCAACCCACTAACCAATGTGATTCCTATAGGTTCGAGCGGGTACTAACAATCAAGGAATCAGCCGAAGATTGATGCCATATATAGAAGATCTAGGGCATCAATATTATATCACCATTGGGTCGAAGAGGGCCACTAGAGCCAAAGGCCACCTGCATGCATGACATCCTAGCATTATTTAATGATGCATGCACCCGATTAAGTCTCCATGCGCATGCATGCAAGTCAACTGCAAATTAGAAGATAAAGTGACCTAATTAGGTCAAAAGTTAGGGTTTGCACATGCATACAAGTCAACTGCAAATTAGAAGATAAAGTGACCTAATTAGGTCAAAAGTTAGGGTTTTCGCGGTTGAAAGTTATAAAAGAAAGATAAAGTGAATGGAGAGGTCACTTAGGTGATAATTGATTTGTCGAGTCGAATTGGAGAGCTCGGTGAGCTAAGTTGGGGTTGAGCACATGCTCAACTAACTGGTGTATTTCGGCAGCGAAATCTATCTGCCCTAGTTCATCATCAGATTGGATCATCCAGGTTCAGCACTAGTTCATCATCAGGTTATATTCAGCAGTTATTCCGGGAAGTTGATTATTCATCCATCCAGAGGGTTTCACCATCACACCGTGTCACCGTGATTAGAGACAAACCAATTCGTTTTCCTACCTACAGGGTTCATAACTTCTGCATGCTGCTTCCATCATCATCAGAGGGGTATTATAACCCTAGTGCACATCATCCGAGCTTCCAGCAGCAGCTTATTTATTATTCTGGAGCTTATACATTTTGAAAGGAGGGCACATTCACCTGTGGAGGAAGATTTGGTGTATCTCCTAATTCCTCCGGCAGAATCCTTGCATGCTGGGACCAGTCTCTTCACCATCGGCTGATCTATATACTGGTATGTACATGCATTGATTTCTCCTATTTTATAGTATCTCAGTATTTTTCTAGGGCACATATTTGCATGCAACTACATGCATGCAAAGTTCAGGGTTTGCTTTCCTATTTGATTAAGGAGTAAGTCTATTAGCCATCTATAGTATACACATAAACAGGTAAATATCAATTTGGGATATTACATACATACTCTTGAGCATGTCTATGTTAACAATTAAGGCCTACTGACGTAATTGATAGGAGTTGGTGGCTCCTCTATATATGAAGGTTGCTACCCTGAACTAGAAGTCACTAGGGACCTTGGCTCAACCTTTGGACTTCCTGCTCCTCATCCTCTATTACTAGAATAGGCTCATGAGACTTCTTAGATGCAAAATATTCCTTGAACTTTACATCCTTATTTTCAATTTTTTCTCTCCTAGAATATAGATCTCGTAAGCCTTTGAATTCTCATTGTAGCCAACAAACAAACCCTTCTTGCCGGAGGGCTCCAACTTGGTCCTCTTCTCCACTGGTAGATAAATATAAACTAGACAGTCAAAGATGCATAAATGACTCACCTCCAAATTCACACCAGTGAATGCCTCTAGTGTCTTGTCCCCCAAAACCCTATGAGGACACTTGCTATGAATGTAGACTCTTGCATCGCATGCTAATGCCCATAGAAACATCGACAAATCCTGGTCATGTATAGCCTTAGTTGCACCTATGATGAATCAATTCTTCCACTCTGCAACCCCATTCAATTGTGGGTTGTACGAAATAGTAAACTCCCTCTTGATTCATGCATCCTTGCGAAAATTATCGAAATAATTGGAGGTGTACTCACCCCTGTTGTCTGATCTCAAAACCTTGATCTTTTTCCTGTATAGTTCTCCACGAGAGCCTTGAACTTCTTAAACCTACTAAAGACTTCATCCTTGATATTCAACAAGTAGATCCATGTTATGTGAAAGAAGTAATCAATGAAGGAAACATAGTACATGCTTCTTGTGATTGATGTTAGTGACATCGGTCCACAAACATCTGAATGCACCAAGTCTATAATCCCCTTAGATATGTGCTCACTGCTTGGGAAATAAACTTTGGCATGCTTGCCAAGCACGCACCCTCTACATACACCTTGGTGCTCAATGATGAGCTTTGGAAGGTTTGTAACGATCTCCCTTAGAATAGGCAATGCTTGATAATGTAGGTGCCCCATCCTCTTGTGCCATAACTCACACAAGTTATCAATGTTATGAACTAGGGCTCATACAGGTTCACCCTGTAACCTATACAAATTGCCTTCTCTAACCTTGATCAACTGAGTTGATCCTGGGCTAGACTCCTTTGATCTAACGAGGACTTGTTGGTTCTTAAACTCTATTGTATAGCCTTCATTTTCGATGATCGAAACTGAAAGCAGATCCTTTATGAGACCTAGAACAAATAACACATCATCAAAGTCCAAGAGTTACCTAACTAGAGTTGGAAAGGAATGGTACTAGCTCTTGCTACCAGGTACTTGGCATCATCACCAAGCTTCACCTAAACCCCAAAGTTGTGCTCTTCCAAACTTCAAAATAACTCCCAGGCTGAAGTCATATGCCTTGATGCTCCACTGTCCACACACCAAATATTCCTTGGAACTACGTTGGTAGAAAGGCAAGATACCATCGAGAAATCCTTCTCGAACTTGGTAGCAAACTCACTTTCTGCAGAGGTCGCCACCTACTTCTACTATTGCTTCCCTTTGCCCTTCTTCTTGTTTGGACACTGTGATGCATAATGGTTGTGCTTATGACATATGAAGCTGACACTTCATGCTTCATCTTAGTGCCCTATGTATGTATAAAGGTTTCCTGCAAAAACAACTACATATGTCACGTCCCCACCCCTCTACCAGAGAGCGGATGCGACTATAATGCTATCAAATCAGGGCAATCTAAGCCCCATGAACGTAATATAAAAATGCATTGAACATAAAACGACATATACATATGCAATATACAACAGAAGCAATCACATTAATTCAAGCATTTAACATGTTCATATTAATTCATAAACACATACAGTTGCAGAGATAACATAGACAAGAATACTTATCTTGAAAAAAACGTGTCCCGCAACTAGCTACGTCGCTGCAACGTTCCACCCAACCATAGGCCAGTGTGCTCATCAATCTCTCAGCACCACTGCCACCCCCGAGTTGGACATGATTCCCACAAGGAATAAGGGAACACTAGCAGGCTCACACATAAGCAAAGATGTATCAAAATCCAGCCAAGACAAAACTGCATTTAAGTTTATCAGGCTGCTAAGGAGGTGGAAAGCTTGAGCTGCTAAGCTAGTGAGCTCAACCACAGAGCTATGGACACCTACACCAGATCTGGCTTGGCTTCTAAAACATCTACACACCCAACACAAGGAAGCATCCCCTTCTCAACTAGACAGTCCCTCGGGCTATGCCTTCCCTTCCAATGCTCTTTAGGGTGTGCAAAGAAGAAAACCAATCCCTCTAAATCTGTCTGTAAGGTTCCTTCCTACACTAGGTTTATCAAGCTAGTTCAGACCCAATTCCACTCCAAACTAGTTCAGACCAAAGCAAAAGATGCACACACAGCAAGATACAAAATTCTGGGTTGGGGAAAAACGTTTTGCAACTAAAAATGGATTGGTAAAAAGGGGAAAAACAACCCAGGATGAGCAATTCGAATTCAGCTACGATTATGGGCATTGCATGAACCAAATCGACTGCTACAAACCCCAAAATCGTAAATCTTCACTGGCCATTCACTCCACAGCACCAAAACGGATTTCTTGGGCATGCACAATGAGGAAAACGGCAGCAATTCATGAATGAAAGAGCCCAGCACTGAGCATTACCAAAACAACTTCCCAACCATGGGGAAAAATGAAGAAAACTGCTGCCCACGTGAGGGAAAACGCACAGGTAGACAAAACGTGAAGGAGAGAGCTCTCCAAGCTTCCACTGCATGAGGAAATGGAGGACGTGGGTGAACAATAGATTGGGCATGCATTTTTGGGTGTTAACTTGCCCCATAAGTCAAAAGCACGTTTCCCAAAAACTGATGGCTTCTCCAATTCGAATTTGGACTGCCATACTCTTCCCATCCCCATGCAATAACTACCTCAACCAATTTCTGGCAAAAATAAATGATTGGGTGAATAAGACAAGAAAGGTAGTTGACAACTTGATGGGTTCTCCCTTTGACATTTGGCTTTTCCTTATTGGCTCAAAGGTTTGAATATTTCCCCCCCCCTTATCCTTGGGAAATCATGCCCCCATCTCATTAATGTTGCATTGACATAACTAGTTGTGGGTATATTTAAGTAAATTGCATATTTACATGATGTCCAAAATTATAATGTGCCGGTTAGCACGAAATACCATCGACATCGATTTTAATTGCCGAAACATAACACTCTAAATCAATGGCAGGGATTTTGCCTTTAGCTCCAAACCACGATTAAATACAATATGTACATCATATACATTTTTAATGTAAACGGGGTCAAAACCAGGGTGTTACAACATGTGGATATGGGTCCCTCACCAGACCAGGCCATTCTACAAGGTATCCACCACATCATTGGTAGGAATTCAACCCATGCAGCTGTATGGCACCACAGGCAGATTCAACTCAAGACCAAATACAGCATCTGTCAATAATGTTATGGTTGTCTGATTTATGTACTTGGTTTTACTATGCAGAGTGGTTAGGTTTTATATACTTGTTCAGTCTCAGTTTCTTGGTCTGTTTTTGCTTAAACTGGAGGTGCATTTCAAAAGGGCAATACTGTTCTAAAAGCCTGGTTTTTTTTGGAGACCAGTGATATATCCCAAATGACTTTGGACATTCAATTCATAATATACAAAGAGATTGTTTTTCTTTATCCCAAAAGAAACCAAGCAACTGTCAACTGGATCTCGCTCGTACAGTCGGGAGAAGTCACGAGAAGGATAGCTAAGCAAATGTCATTTGTGAGGAGTGTTATCCTCACACGGTCCACCCATGTTCAATCATGTTGAACTCTCAATTAGTAGTTCAATTATATCATGTTGAACTCTCAATTAGTAGTTCAATTATGATATGTTGAGCTCTTAATGTGTATATTGTTGTAACGACCTCTTGAATCTTGTTGGGAATCTTGTTGAATCTTGACTTGAATGCTGTATGTTAATAATAACAAAGCCCATACAAAGCCTTGAGTTTGTGCGGAATACAGTGTACATTGGGTACTGGGTACCATTGAGGGGAAGTGTCCTAACAACATGTGTATTTCACCGGATTTTTAAAAAAATACCAAGCAAAATTGGTTCAAAATTTACTGCCGTTGTCTGAATAAATTCTATCTAATTATTTAAAAACAAATAAAATGGATCCTTACCCGGGAAATTAAAATCCAGGGAGTTCAGCACACTAAAAACAAACTTAAAATAAGTACAGTATTTTAGGATTTCCTTTTCAAATTATAAATTCATGCTATACCTTAAATACATCCAAAATATGGTTCAGTATTCAAAGAATTTCTTTATAATAAAAAGAATATATATTTATACGTCTTAAATAACATCCCAAACTTATACGTCTAAGTATTTCAAGATTTTGTTTCCATCTAAAAATTCCTAGTATACGTATTACTAATTAGCATCCAAAACTTAAAATACAGTAAATCATGAATAAAAACACAAAATAAAAGACAGTATATCCACGCACTGGGCGAGATTCGAACCTCTGTCGTTGAAAGGATAATTGCTTCCGAGGATCGTAATAATAAGAACTGTGAAAAGAATAAGCGCAAATACAACCAACGAACACTGCGGGATCCCTGGCAGACGGCTAAACCTTCTGCCGCGGTTAAACTTGTGCCTGAAGCCGCCATTCCCGTGCGCTTGTGCCCTAAATGCGGCCCTGTCCACCTGCACGGACCCACTGCCTTGCCTGTGCAAAGCCATACACACATTTTAATCCGTATACTTCGCAGTCATCCTTTCTATTTCTTCCTTTTCTTTAAACGTTTCGGTCCCGTTTGTGTCGATCTGTGTAGGGTTTGGCTTCTTCGGAACCTGGGAATCACGGGATCGAATCCTTGGGACTGTGATTCGGTTCAGCGTTACGGAATCAAACCCTCGTACGGTGATTTGCCTCTATTTTCGTTTCTTGTTGCAGGCAGGCTCTGTTTTTGCTCCGATAACACCCTTCACTGGGAAATTAAAGTTTTAATATCGGGGATTGTCAGTGATCTCACACGTCACCGTTGGTTCTAAGCTCACGCGGCTTTTGTGTGAAATTGGCTTGCCACGTCAGCGTACGTTTTGGTGATGTCGCACGACAAATGTGTCGGAGGCATGACAGGTCAGTTTCCTTGGCCAGTTTTAAAAAAACGGATAAAACCATAAACTAAAATGTTTTATATAAGTAATGTTGTGAAGCGTGTAGAAATTATTTTTTTTAATTGTGAAATAAAAGTAAATTATGAATATGTAATTAAATGTTAAGGTAAAATCAGTTTGTAAGTGGGAGTACTCTTAAGTGGGAGTACTCTCAAGGCATTTTTTTTTTTGTGGGGTGGGATTTAAATTTTGCTTTTTTAAGAAGAAAAAAATCATATCTTTGGTATTCATGATGAATCAAAGGGCATATTACATAACTCGTGTAAGACTATACAAACATCAACATATGAAGAAATATAGATCCGAAAAAACTGAAAAATGTTAGCCTGACCGTGAATGGTCAAAAACTCAGCATGGCAAGAGTGAGAACATAGGAGTTCTCCAAATAGACATCCAGACATTCATCCAGAGAGCACAAAGAGAGACTAGATGGCTCCTCTAGAGAGATCCTCAATCCATGTCCAAAAGAAAAATCCAATGGATCTACCCCATAATCACAATGCCCAAAAAA
Source organism: Pseudotsuga menziesii (assembly GCA_001517045.1). Classification (NCBI taxonomy): domain Eukaryota; kingdom Viridiplantae; phylum Streptophyta; class Pinopsida; order Pinales; family Pinaceae; genus Pseudotsuga; species Pseudotsuga menziesii. Next base: position 449,810 of record LPNX010259121.1, read on the forward strand.
AGAAAAGGAGACCAAGCTCCGGCACATAGCTCAAAAGAGCTTAAACTCCCCAAACTCAATAACATAATCGTCAAAAAACTCAGATATATGACAAAGGCCTAAGTCCAAAACCAGGGCCTCTTTGGAGAAGCCATCTGCACTCTGATTGTGCTCTCTATATACATGTCGCAAGTCTAGGCTGAGAAAACTTGACATCATTTGGCTGATGGCCTCACACCAATTATCTAAAGCAAGGCAAGCCAAAGTTGCCTTGCCAATTGTCCAGTTGATGATCACTAAGGAATCTCCAAAAATGAGCAGGGAGGGAAGCCCCAGAGCTTTTGCCCTCCTACAGAAGTGCCTACAAGGCCAGCAATTCAGCCCTTGTGTTGGTACTCGAACCACACCCCAGCTTGATATAAAAAGATGAATTCTGCAGATAGTTAAAAACACCCCAACCCCTCCCTTCCCCTCTGCTACAACACCATCAAAAAAATGGTCGGATATACCAGTACAGGTTCAGGGTCAATATTCTGGACTTTTTGCTTTTTTTTCCGGTACTGGGAAGCTATGGATAAAAAATTCCACCTTACTGGTTAGAGCACGGGGAGTGGTTCTTTCTTCCTCGAAAATGCCCTTGTTACATGTATTCCAAACGCACCAGAACACAAAGTAAGGAGTGTAGCGGTGAGTGGAATTGTGTATTGCCCAAAATTCCAGAAACTCTACGATGGAGCCATCAAAGACAAGCATCTTGTAATGATAGATCTTCCCCAGAGCTGCAAAAATACATTTTGTAAACGAACAATCCACAAATAAATGTTGAATAGATTCTCCTCCCAAGTGACACAACCCACATCTACGAGGACCATGCCATCCTCTGCCAACCAAGTTGTCCCATGTCAATATTCGATTTTTTAATGCTAGCCAAACAAAGCATTTGATCTTCAGAGGGAAGTTATGGCACCATAACCCAGTCATGATCTTATCCTCACTCGAAACCAAGTGGGATTTTACAATCAAGTCATAGACAAGGGCTGATGTGACCCTCCCATCCTTTTTTTATTAGACCAAATCAAAGAGTCTGAAGCCTCAACCAGACGAATACCACCATTCTACAGACCCAAAATGTAAGATTCCCATACTGACCTCCATTCACCCCCCAGCTCCAAATCGTCGACAAATAACCAATACGACTGAGAATCCTCAAAGGGGTTCTGTGCATGATGAAGAGTCGAATTCCCATAGTCACAGAGATAACTCCTTAAATCTTGAGCGAAATAGTGGCATGCAGTTGAACCAATGACTGGATCTGTGCCAGTAAGAATATCTTGTCCATTACCCACCTTCCAGCTCAGGCATCTTCCAAGCCAAGTGAGGGTTTTTAAAAACCCATTCCAGATAATAGAGGTTCCTCCTAAGCCATACATCCAGAGGTTGATCCTTTAGGTACTTTGCAGTGATAACATGATGCCAAATACCATAACCCTTTAGGGCCATCCAAAGACTCATGAGTCTTAAGGAGATACTAAACCAGAATAAAAAAAAATTATGCCTCAGCCCCCAAAATCAAGTGCCCTAGCCAAGGTCTTCCAATCCACTAGATGAAAACGAAATCTATTCTCACTAGAGCAGGGTTTAAATTTTGTTATTCTTATATATGTGGCATGTAGGGAATTGTGGTAGTGGACAGGAATCAAGCATGTATCATTTTTTTCCCTTAGGAAAATATCACAACTTTATATTAGTAAAACCATATTGTTCAATGGTCAACTAGGTCATACACATCAAAAATAGAACTGTACATGGCATCTGCCAAAGTAACAACTATAGAGCAAACACTATCAAAAACTAAATATATGTCAGTTTGTAAGTGGGAGTATTGAAATTATGAATATGTAATTAAATGTTAAGATAAAATCAGTTTGTAATTGGGAGTATTGTTAAGGCACTTTTTGTGAGGTGGGGTTTAAATTTTGTTATTATTATATATGTGGCATGTAGGGAATTGTGGTAGTGGATCGGAATCAAGCATGTATCATTTTTTCCTTAGGAAAATATCACAACTTTATATTCGTAAAACCATATTATTCAATGGTCAACTGGGTCATACACATCAAAAATAGAACTGTACATGGCACCTGCCAAAGTGACAACTATACAACAACACTATCAAAAACTAAATATATGACTGTCTATCAATTTTGCAAACATAATATATCTAAACATGAAAATAAAAACTAGAAACGACTACAACCCAAAGAAACCATGGAACCATCAGTTGGCTCTCATTTGTCTATAAGCCGCAGGAGAAGTCCTTTCTTGGAGAGTGAGTCAGCCTCGATGTTAGATTCAATGTATATGTGTTGAAAGGAGAGCCTGTGAAAGTGGAGTCTAACTCTATCAATGTCCTCGAATAGTGGGAGGAGAAAAATATACATTGGAGGCTTGTACACTTTAAGGCAATCCACAACCAGTTTAGAGTATCCATAAACCTAAAGTTTGTCCACTCCAAGAGAAAGAGAGAGCCTCAAAAGGATTTTGAATGCAGCAAATTCAGTTGGTTATTTGAGACATCCCCCAAACCAGCTATGAAATGTAGAGATCTATAAGTGGATAGATGGATAATCCCCCCTGCACCACTGACCCGTGGCCTACCTTGGGAAGAACCGTCTACGAAATCCCACGAATAGGAATCATCCACGTTGGACACAATGATGATACAGATAGGTTTATGAATAGCCGACAATGAAAAAGCTTTAAATATGTCGAAGTTACATCCTGTAAACACTTGAGCCGGAATGAGAACATCATCAAAAAAGCTTCTTGTTATGAGCTAACCAGATACCCCACACTGCAAATACTAGTAGAGCAACAAATGTAGAATAGGATGAACTACAAGTCCATGCCTTACAAGAAAACATAATATCCAGCAAAGTCCAAAAATGAAGAATACCTAAAATGTATGAAAGATGTCTCCACACTTCTTAGGCATATGAACATAATATAAATAGGTTTTCAATGGATTAGGACTCAAGTTCACATAATGGGCATCGACTGGGCCCAGATAAAAATCAGTGAGTCAAGGTTTCCCAAACCGAGATTTTGCCATCTAAAACTAGCTTTAAAAAAAGTTTGATTTTGAGGGGACATGAGAGCTTCCAGATATTACGACACCACCATGCCGACAAGGGATTATCCTCGATTTCTCTTAGTGCTAAGTAACCTAGTTTAGGCAAGTAAGACCCACCCTTAGCATTTTTGGTCCACAATAGAGCATCCAGCTTATTAGACAGACGAACCAAACATATCTGCAAAGTATGTATTGCTCCCATATGATAGACTCTCTAGTCGATAGATCGAGGTCAACTGCCGATAACCAGGACTGATAAGATAATAAAAAAAAGGAGCATTCTAAATATGGATATGGTGTAAATGAGCAATTTCACGTTCAGACAGTTTGTGTATCATGTCAGTAAGAAAACATACGAAATCATTGCCTCCAACCCATGGGTCTTGCCTTATTCTAACAGATACGTCGTTGCCAATCTTCCAAGCCAACTATCCACCTATAAGGTCAAAGGATTTAATAATCACCTTCCATATGATAGAAGAATGCTGAGAGGACTTATCCATGACACATATCCATTCAATTATAGAGAGAGGAGCAATATATTTGAGTTGGGTGATACGATTCCATAAACCAGAACCACTGACTAAGTTCCATGCACACTTAGCAACAAGTGCTTTGGCAAAACATGCAAGGTCCTTTATACCCCAACCACCCAATACTTTGGGACCGGAAATATGTTTCCAATATGTCCAAGAGAAAACCTGTACCTTATCATTGCCACCCCATAAAAAGTTTTTGCAAAGACTCCTAAGCCTCCGAAAGATACTAGCAGATACATAAGCCAACATAAACCAGTTTACAGGAAGGGCTTCAATGATGGAATTGATGAGAATCAGTCTACCCCCGCGTGAGATCCATTTGTTACACCAATGCTTTAGCTGATTCTTAATGCGTGCGACCAGCCAAGCCCAGTCCTTTTTAGAATAATCTTTAGGCTTTAAATAATATTCGAGATATTTGATGCCAGAAGCCACATTCACTGCTAGGTAATCAAAATTATGAGCATGCCATAACTCCTCCCCAGGTTCTATATAAATAAAGAACATCGATGATTTTAGTTTGTTATAGATCATTCCTGTAGCTAAACATAATATTGTAATAGAGGATTTAAAGATAATCCCATCCCTATGGGATCCATAAAAAAAGAACATCAAATCATCCACGAAGAAAAGTTGGGAAACATAGTTGTTACCATCAAACCTGAATCCTTTGAAAAATCTGGAGGAGGTAGCTTTGGTCATCATACGACTAAGGCCATCCATCATTATTATAAATAATAATGGAGCTAGAGGGCATCCATGTTGAAGGCCACGTCCTCGTTTGAAGAAGTTAGAGGTCGAGCCATTTATAAGCACCATGAAAGAAACAGATTGTACTAAAGGAAGGATCCAGTTGGCCAGGTTAAGTGAGAAACCAATATGAAGAAGGATTAATCTAACCAAGGTCCAGTTCACATGGTCGTATGATTTGGATAGGTCTACTTTGAAGAGAGCCAAAGGCATTTTCCATATGTTGGCAAAATGCAGAAACTCTCGAGAAATAGCAATAGGTTCATGTATATGCTTGTGCTTGAGGAATGCAAACTGATCAATACTAATATATCATGACAAAAAGCTTTTAACTTTGTTGGCAATGATGTTATCTATCAGCATGTACACTGCATTGCATAGTGAGATGGGTCGATAATCATCAAGGCTCATGGCTTTGTCTTTCTTTGGGATTAGAGATATGAATGTACTGTTAAATATATGATGAATCCTTCCCTGTACCCTAGACTCTTCAACAACTGCAAGAACATCACCCTCAATAATATCCATGAAGCCTTTATAGAATTCGACTGGGAAGCCATGAGGCCCCAGGCTTTTATCTGCTTTCATTGAGTTGATCACGGCCTTAATCTCCTCCAAACTAACCTGCTCAGACATGAGTTCATTCTACTCCTCTGATATAGAATTAGGAAAGAAAGCCACCATATCCATCATATTTCTAATAGAAGAGCCCATATATTCCTCGTATAAAGCATAGAAGTGTTTGGTGCCTAACTCAGCTAGATCTTCGAAACCATAGACCATCCCCCTTGTCCAATTGCCAAATAATATTATTGTTTGGTCGACAGTAGTTGTGAAAGTATTTGGTGTTACAATCACCTTGTAGCAACCAAGTGGCTCTACTCTTAAGTCGGATAGTTTGTTCATTTTCAGCAAGTATGGTCTTCTTTCTGGATTCCAGATCCATATAGTACTCTTTTTTAGCCAAAGAAACAAATCCTTGTGGATATGCAGTTGTGAAATTGAACAATTTTGTTTCTATTTGTAGAAGATCGACCTCTAGGGAGCGTCGATGTTGTCTGGCCCGAGATCTAGAGGTCTTCTTGACCTATTTAAGATTATAGGAAAATTGTTATGTAGTCGAGGAAGAGCTACCATGGGAATGTGGAATCCACGACTTCTTAACCATATGCTTGTAGGATTCATGTAGTAACCAAGCTGAGTTAAATTTAAATGGTGATGCAGGTTTATCAGGAAGAAATCTGAAATCCAAGAACACTGGTTGATGATCAAAGAGACCACCATCTCCAATCCATTGTTGTATGGTAGGAGCCATATGTAGTACACTGTTGTTGATAAGAAACATGTCCAGTCTTTTGGAGACACGGTTGTCCCCCACCCACTTGTTGCTCCATGTTGGTTTTAGGTGTATAGGAGGGAGGTCTATAAGTCCATTCTTTGCAATCAACCTCGTAAAAACAGTTTGTTAAGGGGTCTTTAATGGCATTAGGTCCCCAAGTTTCAGCTTCTTAAAGAGAAAAATGTAGGTCACCACTCAAGATGAATCTTTCCGGGAGATGGATGCCTAAACCGAGCAATCGATTCTCTACCAACATTAGGTCCATAAATATTCAGGATTGTAAATGAAATCCCAAGTGCAAGAAAATAGTTGTGTCGAGCCCTGAAGTAACAGACCAAGTGGTAGTGCATAAAAGTTCCTTGGGAGCCCAACATGTAATCACTCAACCAAAGCGACCAATAGTGTCAGTACAACTAAAATCCCAGCCAGGAAGTAGTTGTCTAAGTTCAAAAATTATAACATCACCATAAGCAATGTTTCTTATAGTAATAAAATGACAGGTCGATGAAGAGTTACCAGCCTTTTGAGGGCTAGTTTCTTGGAGAGTTGACCAAGCCCTCTACAGTTCATTGAAAGAGTGAGCATTTAAGAAACAATAAGTTTGCAGGCCTGTGCTCTAAGTGTCCATGATATGGTACATTGTTTACCTTTGGAGATGTCCCTAACACTTTGTTGTATATCTTTGTCCATAACCGAAACTCGACCCCCCTGAGTTTAGGAGTTGTAAAAGGTTTAACCAAACCCAATCCTCTTTGGTTAGTGGCCGTCGTGGAGGACCATAGAGTGTACCTTGGATGATCGATAGCAAAATTAGGAAGCTCAACACTCTCCGCCAGAGAAGCTAGCATGGCCGCGGGAGAGGTGAGAGAAAGTATCGGAGATGGAAGCAGGGTAAGAATATGTAAAGGAAATAATGTAGCAGGTGGAGCTAATGGAAGTTCTAGCGTGGGAAAAAACTAAGTCAATGGGGGGAAGAGGAAAAAATTGAGGGTTTGTAGGAGGAAAAATGGGGAACTATGCATTAGTCGAGAAATCTAGAGGACTCTCTTTCGACAACAGGTTGTTGGTGCCAAGGCCCTCCTCAGGGGGATAAAAGTATTTGATAAGCTTAAGGGCGAAGCAATCGGTCTGGCAAGGACCAGTCTCTCTTGAAATTTTAGTAGAAGGGAACAAAATTGCAAAAGCAAAAGGGCTCCTATATGCCTCCCCCGCCCTTTGATGGGCCTGCAGGTCAGTGAAAGAGAAAATATTATAAGAAACTGTTAATGTAGAAGCAGATTTTGGAGGGTTTGACAATAGAGCAGGTAGCTTAGGGTTCTTGGGCAAGGTCAAATGGGGTCCCTGTTCGCCAATATTATTAAGTGATAAAGAAGGGTCCAACAAGTGTTCAAACATACTCGTGTACTCATCGGAGTTGTGTTGGTATGTCAGAGCATGAAAACACAGTGATCCAAAGGTAATATTTTCAACATCAACATCATATACCTCTTGGGAAACAATAGAGCGTCCACCGCCGACAGGTCTTAGTAAAGGTAACTCTATAGTCATAGACTAAATTTCCACCACCGGTGACAACCCTACCTCCATGTGACTCGGGTCAAAAACATTAGTCTCTTTGTGCCAGTACTGACTGATGAAAGGCAGGTTACAATCTTTAACCATGTGACCATAAGTGTGGCACTTATTACGCCGGAAAGGAATTATAGTGTAGTCCAGTATTTGTTTGTACTGATAGACCCCTTTATTGATAACTATTTCGTCCCATAGACCTTTTTGTAAGTCTAACTCAACCAGGATATTGACCACCATCGTAAGGCCAGATTCCATGAATGTATAATCTGCCTTGATATAAGAGCCAATGGCGTTCCCTATGAGCTCGAAGATTTCCTCATACCAAAGTTCAGGTGGGAGGCCAGGAAGCTTAACCCATATCGTTTGACTTGATAATTTGGTAGAATCAACTTTGAATGAGGGATGTCATCTAGATAAATCAAAAAAATATTTATCTAATAACCAATGTCCCTTTGGGATAAGACTAGCGTCCATCGAGTTCTGGAAAATAGTAACGAACCAACCTTTAGTTAGGGCATAACTGTCCGGGATGTAGCTAAGTATTGGAATCCAAAGGTCCCTTGACCAAACCCTAAAAATTTGCAAAGAAACCCCTCGACCACCAAAACGACCGACCAGAGTTAGGCCCGACAATGGTATGACATTCGCCATACTGACATCATCCCCTAACGCTAGGTTAAGAGGACTGCTCTTCGTTTGAACGCACTTCTTCTTGAAGATTTCTTTTAAACCCTCATTGTCAGTCTGACTGACTATTGAGCCACCACTACCCGACCTTTTAATAGCCTCCATTTGCAGGATGTCAGGATCATCTTGGAAAGCAATACCAAACCCCGAAGAGGCTAGCTGATGGTCAAGACCCAAACCCCGAGAGATAGGGGTAGATTTCTTCTTGCCCATAGTCCTGGGTGATCAGGTGAAACGTAGAGGAGCTAGAGAACTAGCAAGCACTGCTACTGACTGGTACTACAACTGTTAAACAAACTATGTGAACCAAAATATGTAAACCCCCATAAACTTATGATGAACCCTAAAATATTTAAACCCTAGATGAGATGAGTAATAATCTCCACGGCTCATCCGATAAAAGGCATCTTGTTACAGGCCCATATGGAGAAAAAAGCATACATACCACATTCCCTCCTACATACCCGACATTCATCTCCGATATTCAGCTCCATTCTCTCCTCGAGGAAAATCCCCTAGCTATAAAAATCCTAGATAAAACTAAATGTTAAAAAAGACCCACACGCACAATAATAATGTTGGTACATGCAAGTGTGAGAGTATGTTATTATATTAAATTTTAAAATCTATTGTTTGTTTGACTTTTTTGAAAATATGATGTACTTTTACAATGTAGAGCATGAGTGGGCCTAATGGTTAAGAGCATGTGTTTCCTCTTAGGAGGTCACAAGTTCAAATCCAGAGGGGGGTAGTGTATGTACACCTCTGTAGACTTTAGCAGTTAAATCACTGCGTAGAGGGGGGTCCCTTGTCCCACAAACAAGGAGGTCTCATACACCAAATTGGTGTCTCGCTTGGCGGTGACCTTGAAAATATATTATTATTATTATTATTAAAAATGCATTTTTTTTGTTTATGAATTTTAATTGATTGGTAAAGCTAGAGTATTGCTATTTCTTATATGTGTTCAAATTTCTAAAGGAATATTTATTTATTTGTATATCAATGCATGTGTAAGTAGGGTATTTGTCACTTTTTAACCCTCGCGCAAAGTTGATGCAATTTTGGTGATATAGATACTCTAAGTAACAGTAACTTAGTTAAAGAACAACGAGATTTATTCATTAAACTGTGATTAAAAAAAAACTATTAAAAAAATGTGTCTATGTTGACCAAAAGCATTCATCCAAAAAAACAGTTTATATAATATATGTTATTTTACAACTCCTAGACGGTCTACAATGCTCCCAGAAAACAACAAATAAATAATGTATATTTACCACCAAAGTAGTGGATCATAGTGGTTAATCAATTTTGTTAGTGGGTTGTAGATGGCCAGTTCTCCAAATATGTGAGAAGTGGGTTATTGTAGATGATTGATTCCTTGAGTGGCTGAGTAGTGGGTTTTTTGTGGAATCGATCATGATTGTGTTAGTGGGTTTTAGATGATCAATTCCCCAAATATGTGAGAAGTGGGTTATTGGAGATGATTGGTTCCTTGAGTAGGTGAGTTGTGGGTTTTTTTGTGGATGATCAATTCCATGAGTAGGTGAGTAGTAGGTTTTGGGAAATGATCGCTTGCTAAAGTAGGCAAGCCATGGGTTTTTTATATTATCAACTCCCTAAGTAAGAGAGTAGTAGGCTATTGTAGATTATTGATTCTTTAGGTATAGGCAAGCAATGGGTCTTTGTAGATGACATGTTCCCTAAGTAGACAAGTAGTGGATTTTTGTATCACTTGAGTAGGCTATTAGTGAGTTTTTATAGATGATCAATTGCATGAGTAGGGGAATTGTGGGTAAATTCCCTAAGTAGGAGAGTAATTAGTTTTTGTAAACTGTTCAGTACCTAAGTGGAAGAGTGATAGTTTTTCAGAGATGATTTATTGTTTGAGTAGATTAGTACTCAACTTTCTGGATGATCAATCATCAAAGTAGAGTATAGTGTGTTTTTTAGATAATCGATGTTGAAGTAGACGAATAGTGGGTTTTTATAGATGTTTAATTCTCTAAGTGGGCAAGTAGTGAGAATTTTATAAACAATGAATTGTTTGGGTGGGCCGGTAGTGGGGTTTTCTATTAGGTTCCACTTATGCTCTACTAGTCCTTTTAACCTCCTTTTAGTTTTTGGGTCTACAAGAAAACGTGAGATGGAACCCACATATAACTATTTTAGGTGCATTGTACACCATTAAGAGAGTGTGTCATATCTTAAGGAGCAACAAAAGTTCTTGGGTTGAGTGTATAATACCACTATAATGGATCACTCAATTATATGTAGGTTGGTTATTTATAACAAATAAGGGATATAGACCAAGATGTAAGGAAAGGTCAAGTCTCTAATAATAATAATAAAAGTTGATCCCTTACCTCAAGTATCAAGTATAAATATCGGTGTTTGATTTTATAAATATTTTTTTTTTCAATAATTTGATAAATGAATTAATTTTATAAATGGTTAATTGCTTAAATATGAAAATAATAATTTATATTTGTTTAATTGATTCACTGTGTAAAGGATAAGTAAGTAAATAATATATTATAGAAATAATCAATTTTATATAATAAATAAAAAATCAATCTTTAAGTCTTTTCATTTTTCTATTATTTCTTTGAGAGATTCTTATAAACTAAAATAAATTAACAAAAAGAGCTCAGAAATATGACATAATTTTCTATTATTTTCATTAAGATATGTCCTACAAGTCCCGCAAATGATAACAAAAAGAATTAGGAAATGTGGCATAAACTTTAATTGATTGATACAATAGAAAAGACAAAAAAACTTTAATCGATTGCTTCAAAAGAAGAGTCAACAAAAAGTAAGCGAAGAAAAGACAAAAAAACTTTAATCGATTGCTTCAAAAGAAGAGTCAACAAAAAGTAAGCGAGCTTGTGTTTAGTCTTATAAGATAGGAATGGAAAGTGAGTTCTATTAAAGTTAAATTATTATATTTTGTTAGCTTAAATATTATAAGGTTGGATTTTTTTTCTTCGGAAATAGTGTCAAACTTCATATTATATTGATATATAGAACCACATTGTACATAGGTCATCGTCTTTCAAGCACAAAATTATATATATATATATATGAATGAACCTTAGTTTATAAACTTAGTTATTTTAGTCATTTACTTCGAACTTGTAAGTGCACAAAACATGGTACAGAAATCTGCATAAGTGAAACTCAAGCTTAAACTAGAAAAACATAACTCTTTTATTTTTTTTTGAGTATTACATATTTCCTAACAAAATTTCAAAAAAAGATTAAAACTCCATAAACTAAAGTAGTCATTTTCAGCCAGGGTAAGGTCCTGGGTCTAATTTTTCCATGGAATCTCCAAGCATTTCCCACCTACTCTGACCAAGTTGCAGACCTTCCTTTGTTAATTGAGCAACCCTCACATTTATTTCTTTGTATATATGTTTGAAAGAAACCTCGTCAAATATATATATGAGCAACATAATACAATCATACAAAGGTCTCAACTGTATATTCCTAAGAGGTCTCTTTTGACTAAACCAGCACACAACCAGTTTGGAATCACCAAAGACTTGAAATTTGAGTAAATTGTTAGATAATGCTACCATAAGAGTTATCTTTAGGGCCATCATCTCAACATTATTATTTTTCCTTTGCCCAATTGCAGCATTAAAAGACGTCTAATGATCATCATCATTAAAAATATATCCCCTGCTTCACTTATTGGAGGATTACCTTGAGAAGCACCGTCAAATTAACCCCATCCTCCACTTTGATCTAAAACCTCTACATGGATCCTTCTATGATTATCATTATCAACAAATTGAGGGAAATGACTCGGGATAGATAATCCTTTTATAGCACAGTAGATCATAAAAAATAGCCCTATTTTTGTAAAGCAACACTGCCTAGATAAAAATGAGTGGTAATGCAATATAATCATTACATCACGTATTGTTTGTCCAATTTAGAAAAGTCCCTTTAAGGTGATCCCTATCCCAAGTAAATTGAATTCCAGTGACCTTAGAAGCTTGTCCCCAGACCTCAACAAAAAACTAGAGGAAATAAAAAGATGAGAATGGTGTGCTCTTCCCAAAACATATTTTCTAAATTGTTCCAAATGGGAACCTTGTTACATAAAGTTGGCTAGAAGAAAATTGCTTTTAAGAGGGCACTTGAATTTCCATAGAGCCTTATACCACCATAGAGGTTCATTAAAATCTTCCTCCACTTTAATTACTATGTAGCCTGTTATCCCTAAAGTTGAACCTAGACTACAGGGGTTCAAGCTTAAAGAAATCTTTTAAAAGTAATTCAATAAAATCAAAATAAAAACTGAATTTGGTATGAAATCAAAGATATGGGAAAATCACATAACCATTAAAGAGCTGCATGACATAAAATGGAACACAAAATTCAATAACCAGGGAACTACAAGCACGAATTTATGGAATGAACCTGACTCTGTCACTAAAGGTTTGAAAGATAACTGTATTTTATCATAAGAATCATGTAATGGAATGTAATTGACGATATCTTTGATTTCATACCAAATTCAGTTTTTATTTTGATTTTATTGAATTACTTTTAAAAGATTTCTTTGAGCTTGAACCCTTGTAGTCTAGGTTCAACTTAGGGATAACATCTTCTGGCGCCGTTGCCGAGGACGAAGGAGTGAAGATATCTTCCCCGGGAAAGAATGACAACGATCAGATCCAGTTCTTGATGGTGGACAGGAGCTGGACACTCGTTTGACTACATATTTATTGACTAGGCGACTCCATGTTTGAAGAATCCAGAAGCGATTTTACAATTCTAAGATGTCAAAGGGTTTTGATACTATTTTGGCACAAAGATTTGCTCCGTTCAATTTCTCGGGTGTTCCTGGATTTCCAAATACAGTACCTATCATGGACGAATGGGGAGATTTTCTTCCGTGATTCAGAGAAAAGGAAGAGGACAATCCAGCACATCATGTAATTAAATTTCATCAGTACATGGATCAGCTGAGTATACATCATGAAGATATATTGATGAAAATGTTTATGTATTCATTAGATGGTTGTGCGAGACAATGGTACAAAACTCTTCCTGCTTCCAGTATTTCCTCTCTGAAAGATTTTCATGATGCCTTTTATTCATATTGTAAGAGGATTTACCCAGCTGAGTGTCTTTTTTAGCACTGTTGTAGGGGATATGCATTATATATCCAGGGTTTAGTAGCAGATTCTTCCAGTAGGAAAGATGAAGCGGGTGGTTATGCTATGGAGAAGGAAGAAGATCTATTATCTTCCTCTAATTCTATTTTACAACAAGAAATTTTTCAAAATTCTGACATTAAAGTTGATGATAGCATCATAAAACAGAAATCTTCATCTTTAGAAATTGATCAGGATGCCCCAATTTATGATAAATACAATGATGATAAAGAGAATGTGGTTTCATTTGATATTACCTCAAATGTAAATATTGCCCTAGATTCTTATGAAGGTCAGCATGTGTTCGATGAATACTCAGATGAACAATTGCAGACTTGTACATTAACCTGCAATGAAGAACATTTTTATGATGTACTTGAGGATATTTCAGAGCAACAGATTTCTACATCAACATTTGTTGAATTTTTCAACAATGATCTACTCTTTGACTGTAATCGATCAGGTGTTGAGGAAGGAAGTGACAAAGAATTACTAGAACCGTTCATCCAGTCCTCATCAGTCGAGCAATACTTTTCAGAAAATCAGTTAGCTTGGATTCACAGAAGACAAGCAACACGAAGAGGTTATTTTTGGTAAATTTTATGATCCTGTTGCAGGTTATTTAGATTCAATAGTGAACTATAAATCTTCTATCATTAATTTTTTAGAAACAGAGTTTGATGGAAGCGATTATGAGTTATACTTTTCAATATTTTTGATTGTATATATGCTCAAAGTTGGAAGCAAGTTTTGGTTGGTTGATGAAATTTTTGTATGGCTACATTGGAAATGGGATTATACTTGATCAAGCAGAGTGTAGTTGATTAAAATAGTAGTGTGGATAAATAATCTCATCTTTGAGCATTTGTTTCAGTTTGCATAGTGTGATTAGATGGTTGTGTAAGGATTGTTTCAGTTGCAGAGTTGTTTGAATTTCAACATTTAATAAGCAATGTATTTTCAAGTTTTTGAAGACTCCAGCCCAATGGAATGGATATAAGGCACATGTCTACTTGTTCTTGGCAGCTCACAGGGAGCATGCCATCCCTAGACGAAGCCAGATGTTGTCACCAGGTCTGCTCCAACAAAAGTTGTAAATTTCTGGCAGCACACAGAATGGTTTCATCTAAGTTTCAGCTACAAATGAAGAAATTAAAAATATGGCTTAAAAGTCCCTGGTCCAAATCGTCTTCTGGGCATTGTCTGTAGTGTGGACAACACCTTTAGTAGCCACTTTGGGTTTTTGTAGGATTTATGATTGCAAACCTTTCTGACCGGTGTTGGACCAACACAGTTTTATAACTTAATGATTGAATTTGAGGAATACAGTTTGATATGCTTAGTATCGACTGGTGGGCATACAATTGTAGAGAAGCTTGAGGTTGCTTGTATAGGAACTGTCGAGGCTGGAAAAATGACAAAAGACTTGGCAATAATCATTCACGGTTCCAAGCTTTCTAGGGAGCACTACATAAACACCAAAGAATTTATTGATGCAGTTACAGAGGATATGAAAATGAGACTTTCTGCCAAACCAAAGTTGAGTTCTTAAGGGATTGTGAAATGTGTGGCGATTTGAGTTTAAGCAACAACTTAAGCAGATCGACATCTTGAAAGAGAAAAGAATCGCCGATCGGGAGCTCTGACCCCTAACCTGTCGGCACCCCAAGCATTAAAGTTGTCGCAGTATCGACGTCCTAAATCACTAGCGTTGCAATGCTTTCTTCATCGGGGATCAGAAGCTTAGTCTTATAGCTCATCGACGCCTTAGACCATAACGCTCCCGCTACTTCAGAGGGGAAATGAACTAGTTTCATCGCTGTCAGAATAATATGTGTCATTGATCGAAGGCCGTGTCCGTTGCCTTATCGACACTGCAGAGATGTTTAGTTGGACTGTCTCCCGCCGTTCCAGTTCTTTAGTTAACTATCTTACCGATGAATGTTGCCGCTGCTACGGAGTTCAAACACATGAAGACTCAGAGTAAGGATGCGTACAATCAAATGGAGGACAAAGATGCTGAGTTTGCCAAACTGCAAAAAAGATCTCGGGATTTAAGTGATCTAACTGTCTTGGCAGAGGCTTCTAAGAGTCTTTAGACTTAGAATCGTAGTTAGTTTTTGAAAGCAATTAGGATATGACAGATGTCTATTTCTGTTTGTATTTTGTATTACACTTGTATTTAGACTGTTTTAAGAAGATCGATTTTGCTATTTTTGAAAGATTCGATCCATAGAAATAGGATGTGATAACTATCTCAGAAACTCAGAGGTTTTGTATATAAGGGATAGTAGCTAGATAAGCAAGGGGGGGTGGAAATTGGAGATGGGAATCCAATTTTGATGTATGGTGTATGTCATGAAACTCTCTACATCTTCAATACAGGTTCTGCTTTGATATGATTATGATTATGAGCTGATTTTGTATTTTATGAATTGTATTTTTTATGATTTATCTTGTATATGGTCAATTACATTCCATTACATGATTCTTATGACAAAATACAGTTATCTTTTAAACCTTTAGTGACAGAGTCAAGATCATTCCATAAATTCATGCTCGTGGTTCCCTTGTTATTGAATTTTGTAGTCCATTTTTGATGTCATATAGATCTTTAATGTTTATGTGATTTTCCAATATCTTTGATTACATACCAATTCAATATTCATTTTGATTTTATTGAATTATTTTTAAAAAAGATTTCTTTAAGCTTGAACCCCTGTAGTCTAGGTTCAACTTTAGGGATAACATCTTCTGGAAAGCCAAGAACACCTCAGAAATTGAACGAAGCAAATCTTTGTGCCAAAATAGTATCAAAACCCTTTGACATCTTAGAATTGTAAAATTGTTTCTGGATTCTTCAAACATGGAGTCGCCTAGTGAATAAATATGTAGTTAAACTAGTGTCCTGCTCCCGTCCACCATCAAGAGCTGGATCTGATCGTTGTCATTCTTTCTCGGGGAAGATATCTTCACTCCTCCGTCCCCGACAACAGCGCCAGAAAATGTTATCCCTAAAGTTGAACCTAGACTACAGGGGTTCAAGCTTAAAGAAATCTTTTAAAAATAATTCAATAGAATCAGAATGAAGACTGAATTGGTATGTAATCAAAGATATAAGAAAATCACATAAACATTAAAGATCTGTATGACATAAAAAATGGAATACAAAATTCAATAACAAGGGAACCACGAGCATGAATTTATGGAATGATCCTGACTCTGTCACTAAAGGTTTAAAAGATAACTGTATTTTATCATAAGAATCATGTAATGGAATGTAATTCATCATATACAGGATAATTCATAAAAAATACAATTCATAAAATACAAAATCAGCTCATAATCATAATCATATCAAAGCAAAACTTGTATTGAAGATGCAGAGAGTTTCATGTCATGCAACATACATCAAAATTGGATTCCCATCTCCAATTGCCACCCCACCTTGCTTATCTAGCTACTATCCCTTATATACAAAACCTTTGAGTTTCTGAGATAGTTATCACATCCTATTTCTATGGATTGAATCTTTCAAAAATAGCAAAATTGATCTTCTTAAAACAATCTAAATACAAGTGTAATACAAAATACAAATAGAAATAGACATCTGTCATATCCTAATTGCTTTCAAAAACCAACTACGATTCTAAGTCTAAAGACTCTTAGAAGCCTCTGCCAAGACAGTTAGATCACTTAAATCCCGGGATCTTTTTTGCAATTTGGAAAACTCATCATCTTTGTCGTCCATTTGATTGTACGTGTCCTTACTCTAAGTCTTCATGTGTTTGAACTCCTTAGCAGCGGCAACATTCATCGGCAAGATAGTTAACTAAAGAACCGCAACAGTGGGAGACATTACAACTAAACATCTCCGCAGTGTCGGTAAGGTAAAGGACACGGCCTCCGATCCATGACACATATTATTCCGACAATGATGAAATTAGTTGATTTCCCCTTCGAAGTAGCGGGAGCGTTCCGGTCTAAGGCACTGATGAACTAGAAGACTAAGCTTCCGATCATCGATGAAGAAAACATTGCAACACTAATGATTTAGGACGCTGATATCGTGGCAGCTTTGATGCTTGGAGTGCCGACGGGTTAGGGGTCAGAGCTCCCGATCGACGATTCTTTTCTACTTAAGTTGTTGGCTTAAACTCAAATCACCACACATTTCACAATCCCTTAAGAACTCAACTTTGGTTTGGAAGAAAGTCTCATTTTCAGATCCTCTGTAATTGCATCAATAAATTCTTCGGTGTTTAGGTAGTGCTCCCTAGAAAGCTTGGAACCGTGAATGATTAGTGCCAAGTCTTTTGTCATTTTTCCAGCCTCGACAGTTCCTATACAAGCAACATCAAGCTTCTCTGCAATTGTATGCCCACCAGTTGATACTAGGCATATCAAACTGTATTCCTCAAATTCAGTCATTAAGCTATAAACTTGTGTTGCTCCAACACCGGTCAGAAAGGTTTGCAATCATAAATCCTGCAAAAACCCAAAGTGGCTACTAAAGGTGTTGTCGACACTACAGACAATGCCCAGAAGACGATTTGGACCAGGGACTGTTAAGCCATATTTTGAATTTCTTCATCTATAGCTGAAACTTAGATGAAACCATTCTGTGTGCTGCCATAAATTTACAACTTTTGTTGGCGCAGACCCGGTGACAACATAGCCCATACTAGGAGAGTAATGGCCACCAACAACATTCCTAGACTAGATCAACACATCCTCGTTGTCAGATAACCTCACATGATTATTGTGAAGGGCCTTCAAATAAGCTAGCCATTGAATCCTTTCCTCGGCAACAAACCCAAACCTCTCAGCAATGTACCAAGCTTGTCTCATAGGGGTTGTATTCCCATGATCGTCAATTTGATCTAAGTGGATGAATATTCCTTGATCCCTTAAATAAATGGTCATAGCATTTGGAAACCTATGGGATGCCCCCACTACCTACCCAGGGGATATACAAATCCTTAGTTTCCTTCCTGATCCAACTCACCAAATTAACCAATCAACTATAGTATAAAGGGCAAGTAACATAGATTTCCATATGATAGAGATGTTCCTATGAGATTTGTTCTGATCCCTAAATCATTCTTTTATGGTTAGAGGAGTTATGTACTTTTGGTATACAACCTTCACCCACAGACATTGACCCTGCAAAATTCTCTAGACACCTTTGGCTGCAAGGACCTTTGCATAACATGGAATGTGTTTAAGGCCCCAACCACCAAATTATTTAGGTCTGACAATTTATTCCATGCCACCCAATGGTGATCTTGACCCTCTGCATTCCCTTTCCAAATAAAGTTGTAGCACAACCTCCCAGTGACCCTTTTGGACATACGACATAATGACCCAATATATAGGAATAGCCTCCAAAGGAGACTTCACAAGAATAAGTGCACCTCCTCTTAAAAACCATTTATTACACCAAAATGAAAGCCTTTACCGCACCCTCCCTACTATCCATCCCCAATCTCTTTGGGTATATTGAAGCGAATATTTATTCACTTCACACAATCAATATTACCAGAACATCGGGAATATTCGATAAGCCATTAATAGGACAAATATATATTGATAATTGGATAGATACAAGATGTTTTACAAGAATTAGTGTCGGGTATTTTATACCCTAAGTGGTAAGGGTTGTGACTTTTCAAGTCACCTCTTGAGTAATCAATTAATTTCCCTAATTAACATACTTAGTATTAAATGTTAATATTTATAAATTTTACATTTGTTACACTCTTTGTTAAGAGTTATTTATTTAATTATTAATAGTTATTTAGTGTTTATTTATTATATATTTTTGTTCATTACATTGCCTCTCCCTTATAAGTGCTTTGTCCTTAAAGCATAGTTTATTGTATGACTTTGTTCTCTTGCTCGTAACGACTTTTCATGATGTTGTGAGCTTGGAACTACGATGCTTGATGGAACTAGGCGGTATAATCTTTGGATTACTGAACTAATGTGTTGCATTTTTTGGGAAGTGATCCATCCCAAATCGACCTTCATTGGAATTGTTTGATGATTGACTGCTCATATATAACTTCTTAACTTAGGCTTCCATAAAAGTTTTTTGATGTTGTTTTTGTTAATTTTCAAGGTAGTAGTTGGTTTGCCTATAAGAAGAACGATGTTTATTTTCTGCTTTAATTTGATGTTGGTTGTACGACTTCTGTGATTTGGGTGACGATAAGGCATTTGATCTGTTTGTGGAATCCTTGTAGAAACTTCAATTGTTTATGATACTTGTGATTTACTGGTTTGATAATAACTCCACATTTTTTTTATTTTTTTATTTGTTCAGTCAACCCTTGATTCAAATTTTTTAATCGAGAATTTTCTTCATTTTTTTGTAATAGATTCTTATTGAATTCATTTTGGCGATCCACTTCCTTTTGGTGGAATTCCTGTTGGATTTCTTCTTGCGATCTTTTTTCCTTTTTAATTTCTTAATTTGTGTGATCAAGTCTTGACTATGATTCTTCAAACGAGTAATTTCTTCATCCTTACTAGCGACAATTTTTTTAACTTTTTTCTGCTTCTTTTGTTCTGACTTCTGATTACCCTGTGAAATCATCTCTAATATATCCTTGAATTCTTCAGATGTTGGAGCTTCTATGTAATGCCCCGGTTTTGACCTCGTTGCATTAATGTATATGATGTAAATATTATATGGAATCATGACAAGGAGCTTAAGGCCAAGGCCCTGTCATTGATTAATGTTTGGTATATAGGCAATCATCGTTGATGCCTATGGTTTCTGTGCTAAGTCAAGCACGCTTGTAAACATCATGTAAAAATGCAACTTAATGAAAAACCCACAGCCAACTATATCAATGCAACGAATAATGAGATGGGGGCATGATTTTCTTAAGGATAAGGGGGTGGGAATGTTAACGTTGAGCCAGTTTTGGGAAAAGCCATGTGTCATGGGGAGAACCCATCAAAATTGTCAACTACCCTCTTTCTTGTCTTCTCTTCCCAACCATTTATTCTGCCAGAAGGTGGTTGAGGTAGTTATTGCTCGGAAGGGGAAGAGTACGAGCAATTCAAATTGGGCAGAGCACCTAGTTTTGGAATGTCACGTTTTGCTTGCATGGCCAAGAAAACACCAGAACAGTATGTCAGTTTGACTCATGCATTCACGTTTTGGTTTTATTCTCACGTTTTGAGAGTTGTGGGAGGTTGGGGGGCTCATTCACCATCTTCATTTCCCATTCGCGTGACATTGGGGTATCGGCAGAGCTCTTCCTGTGTGTATCCTTCGCGTTCTGCAAGTGTTTTTCCCTTGGGAAGACTGTGATTTCCATGTTGCAGCATTATCTTAACTACAGAGTGTATGAGACTCTATTACTTGGTTCTCGAGTAAGCCTGAGTTGTGGAGTCTCCCTGTGGTTGTTGTGTTGTGCACCCTGGTTTGGGTCTGAACTCTGCACAAGACTTAGGAATGGGAGAGTTGTAGAATGTACTTGATAAACCTAGTGTGCAACCTCATAATAAGATAAGAGTGGCAAGTGAACGTGCTATGCACATCCTAAAGAGCACTGGGAGGGAAGGTGTAGCCTGAGGGACTGTGGAGCAGAGAAGGGGACACTTCCTTGTGTTGGGTGTGTAGATAGTGGGGAAGCCAAGCCAGATAGGTCTTGTGAAGGTGTTCTTAGCTATGCAGATGAGCTCACTAGCTTAGCAGTTCTTCCTGCCCATTGCCTTAGAAGCTTGATAAACCCAACTAGAGAGATGGCTTGACTGGTAACTTGATAAAACCATATGTTGGCTTGGTTGTGTCTTGTTGAGTTTGACCTTGTGAGTAACCTTTGACTGGACAGTCTGATAAACCCAACTGTGATTGCTGGCTTGGCTAGTTAGCCCGATAAACCTAGCAGTGAGATGGCTTGACTGTGTACAGTCTGATAAACCCATCTGTTGGCTTGACTGGTCCTTAAAGGTGAATGTTGTCTTGACTGTGTTTAGTCTATGATACCCAACTATGAGATGGTTTGGCTGAGTGGCATGTGAAATCCATTTATTGGTGTGTTTTCCCCTACAGCTTGATAAACCCAACTGTGTTGGCTTGGTTGAGTGTTATTGCACCCTTGGCTATGTATGAGTTTGCTAGTGTTCCCTTTTTCCTGTAGGAAATCATGCCCAGCTCGGGGGTGGCGGTGTCATTGAGAGATTGATGAGCGCATTGGCCTATGGTTAGGTGGAATGTTGCAGCGACATAGCTGGTTGCGAGACAAGTTCCGTTCAAGATAAGTGTTCTTGTCTATATAATTCTCTGCAATTGTATTTCTTGTATTGTAATTGCTTGATGGAATGTGATGAACATGTTGATGTGCTGAATTGATGCATTGTTCCTTTGAATAACTGCAATTATAGGCATCGATGTATGTTTTCCCTCAATGCATTTTGAACTAAGTTGCAGGGTAGATTGGCCTAATTCAGTAATGGCTTGAATGATCAAATAAATCCAAGACTTCAGTTAAAAAGTTAAATTTCCTGCTAGAAATCTCCCTTTTCACAGTTTGAGGGATGCGGGATGTTGGGTGGCAGATTTTGGTTTCCGCAATCTTCTCTTCCGCAACTTCCTTTCTACAACTTGCGGAATGCAGGATGTCTTTTGGAGAATTACGACTTTT
The DNA here is from genome assembly GCA_001517045.1 of Pseudotsuga menziesii. Classification (NCBI taxonomy): domain Eukaryota; kingdom Viridiplantae; phylum Streptophyta; class Pinopsida; order Pinales; family Pinaceae; genus Pseudotsuga; species Pseudotsuga menziesii. The sequence continues at coordinate 471,652 of LPNX010259121.1, forward strand.
CGCAGTTTTCATTCCGCAACGGTCCTGTTTGATGTGGGATAGCGGTGTTGCGATTTCCCCAATTCCCAATCCTGCAATTCAAGTTTTTGCACCGTTGATCTTCGCAGGATGATTGTCTGCCGTTGATCTGTTTTCGATGCTGGATGCGGGTTGCGGGAAGTGAGATTGCAATTTTTGTAACTTTTCGATCCCGCAACTCGGGCTTTTCACACCGTTGATTTTTGCAAGTGGATTCTGAGCCGTTGATTTGGTTCCAGCTGCGGGACCATTTGGGGTCGTTGATTTTCGTCGTGTTTTTTCTCTCCGTTGTTCGATCTCCTCTGAGACCTTTCCTTGTAGATTGTCGAACTGCTCAAGGGAATAAGGGAGGGAGCATGATAGTGTTGGAAATGTTGAGAAGTGATTCGCGGCCATGCCCTGTGTTTCGATGAATAGTAAAGGTTCTCGATGAATTTTTTAATTCTGCATGATAATGGGGTATGGGTACGTGACATTGTGGTATCAGAGTTGCGGGTTGCAGCATTGGGCCTATATGGGCTGGGAATCAATCAAGAGTACCCTCTAATACCAACTTATAGTACACTACATTGTGGTATCAGAGCCGCGGGTTGTAGCATTGGGCTTGGATGGGTCGAAAATCAGTTAACAAAGCTGTCGGTTACAACATTAGGCCTAGATAGGCCAGGTGACAGTAAGTAAATGGTTTTGATTTTGAATTACTGTGTATCTAAAAAATGGTGTTGATAACACATTTTGCAGAGTCATAGTACATTTTGGAAAAGTGGGTTTTGGCTCAGCCATGAGAACCTATGACAGATATGAGGCATAGGATTCCTACAAGTGTGCACAAGACGCTGTGGGAGAAAATGTCTGAGCTAGAAATGATGATATAGAATTTAATGGAAGGAAATTTCAAGAGACGCCACCGGACATTGCAGCCACCATGAGAATCCTGAATAAAGCTCAGGAAGAGCAGCATCAACTGAACGCTACCATGTTGCAAAGTTTTACAGACATCCAATGACGGATGAGTTTGGAATGATGTCCAGCAAAACCAAAAGGTAGTAAGAGTAGTACCAAAAGAAGAAGAAGGTATTCTAGTAGATCTCTCGACTCAGAAGGATCCACTGAGGATTCCAGGTCTTTATCTCATGGGGAAAAGAGAAGGAGACGTTATAGGAACAACTCACGGGATGATTTTAAGAAAGCAAGGTCACCTACCTTCAATGGTGAGACAAAGAATGGTCAAGAAGTTGAGGCTTGGCTTCTTGGGATGAGGAAGTATTTCCAAGTCCAGGATTATTATGGAAATATGAAGGGTAGAGTAGCCATCTTCAATTTGACTAGAAGGGCATCCATATGGTGTGAGCACTGCATGTAAGTGAAGAAGATTAATGAAATAAAAATTATGTGGAAACGGTTCAGAAGTATTTCAAGCAGAAGTACCTCTCTGACAGGTACTATGATGAGAAGATAAAATAATTCCATGAGATGAGATTGGGACAACAGACATGGAAGAGTATGCAAACGAGTTCCTAGAACTGTTGAGATATGTCAGGTACATCAAGGATGAGAAAGTGAAAATCCAACATTCCCTTAGTGGATTGCCTCAGTCTTACAAAGATAAAATTGAATTTTATGAACCTATAACTTTGGAAGAAACAATAAGGAAAGCTAAAGCAGAGGCAAACCTGACTATTGGAAGACTTGGAAGGACAAGAATAATGAGAATTCTGACCAAAGGAAGAAAGGTTTCAAACCTTCTAACTTCAAGAATCAGCAGAAGTAGCCATCCCAAGCTGAAAAGAAACCAGCTAGAGTGGTGGGAGAAAATCCAAGAGATCCACAACAGATCAGAGAACCACTCCAATGTTGGAGATATGGAGGAACCCACATGCACCGGTATTGTCCACTCAAGAATGAGAATGCAAGGGAATCTTAAAACCTTCAAGAGGCAGAAACGGTGGGTCAAGTAGCGAGGGTTGTCCTTAGGACTTACGCAGTGCTGGAGGACTGCAGGAAGATCAACAGTTAACTGTGGTTGAAGTTGCATGTAAGATTGTTGAGCAATCTGTTTCTATTTTGATTGACCCTGGTTCTACCCATAGTTACATTACTCCTAGAGTCGTGGAGATTTGTGCTTTCAATAAAGTGAGGCATAGCAAATCGTGGTTAGTTCAGCTCGCCACTGGAACTACAAGAAAGGTTAGTGAAGTGATAGAGAAATTTCCATTGGTGATGAGTGAATTGGTCAGTTGTGTAGATCTGAATGTTCTACCCCTTGGTTCCTATGATGTTCTCATTGGAATGGATTGGTTAGAAGTTCACAGGGTAAAGCTTGATTGTTACCATAAGACTTTTGAAGACACGGATGAAAAAGGGAACCCTAGAGTGGTAAGAGGCATTCCAAAGGTAATTTCTGTGAGGCATATTTCAGCAATGCAACTGAAGAAATTTTATAGGAAGGGTTCCCAGTTGTATGCAACTCATATTGTGGAGGCGGCAAAGAATGAAACTATTAGGTTGGAGGACTTTCATGTATTGCAGGAATTCAAGGATGTTTTTCCTGATGAGATTCCAGGGCTTTCTCCAAAGAGGGACATTGATTTCACAATTGAACTTATGCCAGGAGCAACACCAGTGTCCAAGACACCTTATAGAATGAGTACGCTAGAAATGTTAGAGCTGAATATGCAGCTACAAGAGTTGTTAGAGAAGAATTATATCAAGCCGAGTGTGTCTCCTTGGGGAGCACCGGTTCTTTTTGTAAAGAAGAAAGATGGTACACTCAGATTGTGTATTGATTACAGACAGCTGAACAAAGTCACAGTAAAGAACAAGTATCCTTTGCCTATGATTGATGACCTCTTTGATCAAATGAGAGGAGCAAATGTATTTTCCAAGATTGACTTGAGGTCGGGTTACCATAAGGTGAGAATCAAGGATAAAGACATTCATAAGACAACCTTTAGAACAAGGTATGGAAATTATGAGTTTGTAGTGGTACCATTTGGTCTCACAAATGCACCAACTACATTTATGTGTCTTATGAATAGTGTCTTCAACAGGTATTTGGACAAGTTTGTTCTTGTTTTCCTTGATGACATTCTTATTTATTCTAAGAATGAGGAAGAACATGAAGAGCATTTGATATTGACATTACAATTGCTTAGGGAACATTGGTTGTATGCAAAGTTGAGCAAGTATGACTTCTACAGAGATAGAATTCAGTACTTGGGTCAGATTATCTCAAAAGAGGGTATATTTGTGGACCCTAACAAGATTGAAACCGTTATGAATTGGCCTACTCCAAGAAATGTGACGGATGTAAGATCTTTTATGGGACTTGCAGGATACTGCAAGAGATTCATTAAAGGATTCTCCAAGGTTGCACATGCCATTACTTCTTTGCAAAAGAAGGGCATAAAGTTTCAATGGACAGTGAGGTGTGAAGAAAGCTTCCAGCAGTTGAAGAATCTTCTCACAAGTGCACCGGTTTTGAAATTTGCAGAACCAACGAAAGATTTTGTGGTGTGTACTAATGCATGTGGTCAAGGGATTGGAGGAGTCCTTATGCAAGACAACCACGTGATATGTTATGAGTCTAGAAAGTTGAAGGAACATGAGAAGAACTATGCTACTCATGATATGGAACTTGCAGCCATAGTACATGCTCTATAGATGTGGAGGCATTACTTGATGGGCATAAGATTTGAGCTAAGGACAAACCATTGTGGTCTGAAGTATTTGTTTGATCAACCTACTCTAAATGCTAGTCAAGCTAGATGGATGGAGTTTTTATGTGAGTTTGATTTTGAGATCAAGCACATAAAGGGGAAAGAGAATAAAGTAGCTGATGGGCTCAGTAGGAAGGTGCAGGAAATGCATGTGGCATCCGTTAGTGTTTGCCAGTTGGAGTTGATGTAGCAGATTGTTAATCATGTTGCTGAAGATGAATTGTATTTATAGGTTAAGGACAAATTGCAGCAACAAAGTCTTGAGAAGGGATATGAGGGATATAAATTGGAAGAAGATGGAATTCTTACTTACAAGAACAAAATTTACATTCCAAATGTAGTAGATTTGAGGAGAGTTGTTATGGACGAAATCCATCAAGCTCCATATTTTGGTCACCTAGGATATTAGAAGACAATTGCTACAGCTAGAAAGCAGTACATTTGGCCAGGAATGAAAAAGGACATGGATGAATACATTTCTAGGTGCATGAAATGTTAGCAGCTGAAGGTTGAGCATCAACACCTAGCGGGTTTGTTGTAGCCTTTGTCAGTTCCTGAATGGAAATGGGAAGTTATTTCCGTGGATTTCATTACAGGGTCGCCAATGACTTGGAGACAACATGATTACATCATGGTTGTGGTGGACAAGTTGACAAAGGCAGCACATTTTATACTGGTTAAGTCTGCAAATAAGGCTGATGACATTGCAAAGATCTTCATGAAGGAGATTTTCAAATTGCATGGATTGCCTAAGGCAACAGTTAGTGACAGAGATGTCAAGTTCACTTCCAATTTTTGGAAGGGTTTGTTTGCGGATTTGGGTACAAACCTGAACTTCAACATTGCCTACCATCATCATACTGATGGGAAGATAGAGAGGGTAAATCAAGTGCTTGAAGACATGCTCCACATGTATGTGATGGACAAACCAACCAAATGGGAAGACTATTTACACCTAGTAGAGTTTGCATATGACAATGGATAGCAAGTATCCTTGGGGATGAGTTCGTATGAAGCTTTGTATGGCAGGAGGTGTAGGACACCAGTGACTTGGGATAATCCAGTGAACAAAGTTGTGATTGGTCCAAAATTGCTCAAGGAGATGGAGCAGGAGGTTGTAAAGATCAGGGAGATTCTGAAGGCAGCCCAAGAAAGATGAAAAAGCTATGCTGATAAGCATAGGGTGAACAGAGATTTTAGTGTTGGGGATCATGTTTACCTCAAAGTGAGAGCAAGGAAGAGTTCCTTGAATCTTGGAAGTTGTGACAAGCTGTCATCCAGATATTGTGGGTCGTTCGAAGTGCTTGAAAGAATACAACCAGTTACATATAGAATTGCATTGCCTGCTAGCACTACGGCTCATAATGTTTTTCATGTCTCTTTGCTTAAGAAAGATATACATGACCCTAACCATGTGACAAATTGGGATGTGATTCAGGTGGAACCCGAGGGAGAGTTCTGAATTGAGCCAATGCGCATCCTCGACAGGAAGGTCACCATGCTTTGGAACCGAGCCATAGGACAGATAAAGTTGTAGTGGGAGCACTACGGTCTTGAAGAGGCACTACGGTCTTGAAGAGGCTACATGGGAGCTGTAGGGTGCCATGCAATTGGCACATCCATTTTTGTTCAAATCTGTGGAGCGTTGAGGCGATGCTAGTGTAGCATTTTGTTCAACTTTGTAAGCACTGAGGACAGTGCTATTGAAGGGGGAGGGGAATGTAACACCCCGGTTTTGACCTTGTTGCGTTAATGTATATGATGTAAATATTATATAGAATCATGACAAGGACCTCAAGGCCAAGGCCTTGTCATTCATTAATGTTTGGTATATAGGCAATCATGGTTGATGCCTATGGTTTCTATGCTAAGTCAAGCACGTTTGTAAACATCATGTAAAAATGTAACATAATGAAAAACCCATAGCCAGCTATGTCGATGCAACAAATAATGAGACGGGGGCATGATTTTCCTAAGGATAAGGGGGTGGGAATGTTAACCTTGATCCAGTTTTGGGAAAAGCCATGTGTCATGGGAAGAACCCATCAAAACTGTCAACTACCCTCTTTCTTGTCTTCTCTTCCGAACCATTTATTCTGCTAGAAGGTGGTTGAGGTAGTTATTGCTTGGAAGGGGAAGAGTATGAGCAATTCGAATTGGGCAGAGTAACCAGTTTTGGAATGTTGTGTTTTGCTTGCATGGATAAGAAAACACCAGAATCGTATGCCAGTTTGAATCACGCATTCATGTTTTGGTTTTACTCTCACGTTTTGGGAGTTGCGGGAGGCTCATTCAGCATCTTTGTTTCCCATTCGCATGACATTGCGGTATCAACAGAGCTCTTCCTGTGTGTATCCTTCACGTTCTGCGAGTGTTTTTCCCTCGGGAAGACTGTGATTGCCATGTTGCAGCATTATCTTAACTACAAAGTGTATGAGACCCTGTCACTTGGTTCCCGAGTAAGCTTGAGTTGTGGAGTCTCCCTGTGGTTGTTGTGTTGTGCACCCTGGTTCAGGTTTGAACTATGCACAAGACTTAGGAATGGGAGAGACATAGATTGTTCTTGATAAACCTAGTCTGTAACCTCATAATAAGATAAGAGTGGCTGGTGAACATGCTATGCACATCCTGAAGAGCACCAGAAGGGAAGGTGTAGCCAGAGGGAATGTGGAGCAGAGAAGGGTACACTTCCTTGTGTTGGGTGTGTAGACAGTGGGGAAGCCAAGCCAGATAGGTCTTGTGAAGGTGTTCTTAGCTCTGTAGATGAGCTCACTAGCTTAACAGTTGTTCCTGCCCATTGCCTTAGAAGCTTGATAAACCCAAATGGAGAGATGGATTGGTTGGTAGCCTAATAAACCCATTTGTTGGCTTGGTTGTGTCTTGTTGAGTTTGAATTTGTGAGTAAACTTTGACTAGACAGTATGATAAACCCAACTGTGAATGTTGGCTTGGCTAGTTAGCCTGATAAACCCAATAGTGAGATGGCTTGACTGTGTACATTTTGGTAAACCCATCTGTTGGCTTGACTGGTCCTTAAAGGTGAATGTTGGATTGACTGTGTTTAGTCTGTGATACCCAAATGTGAGATGGCTTGGCTGAGTGGCATGTGAAACCCATATATTGGTGTGTTTTCTCCTGCATCTTGATAAACTGATGCAGCAACATAGGAGCAACCAAGGACTAGAAGAATTATTAAAGAAAATACAAAATATTTACAAGCAATAGAGTTGGGTGTATTTGCCGTCAATTGAATTTCATAATAAGCTAGAATTAAATAAAAGGACATAAAATCCTCATTTGATTGTAATAGCCTATAATAGGTTTAGTTGAGATAGTTGAGGAGAATACCTTGTAGGGTGGTTGAAAGGATAAGACGGATCCAATCCTTGTATTGTGGATCTAATCTATTTGATGTCGTATATAAGTAAATACCCAAGTATGTAATAGGGGACTTCTTCTTTAGAAAACTTGGAAAGGGTCGGAAGATTAGAAGATTAATCCATGGAGAGGAATTTAAAGGAGTCCGGTTTGTAATTTCAATACAGGAAATTGAATACAAAGGATTATGGATATTTTCATAGCTTTAAAAGATTTCATAACTAAGTATGTTATGATTTGGATATGAAGGATCGACATAGATTCCTTTATGAAAATCTTCTATGATAAATAAGTATGTGTAATCAATTGAAATTGTCATAGGGTTATTACTTTTCTAATTCATCAGTTGAGGGAGATATCCAACTGTTTAATGGGGTTCGATTCTTGATCGAATTGATCAATGTAATGATCAACTTTGATGAGAATCCTGTAGCAGGTTTCAGATAGTCATTTGATAATGCCAGCCGAGATCTAGTGACGTTGGAAGTCGACTGGATATAGCAGAAGCAGGTTGAAGCATGACTTTCTGAAGACAGTTGTGAAGGAAATCAACAAGATTTGATCACAAACCTAAGAGTTACAAGATCACATGCCGATAGATACGATCATAGAGCATTTGCAAATTGCAGACCCTTGATCTGGAAACAACAGATAAACGAAATCCTTTGCAAGTGAACGCAGAGAAAGAGTAGAATCACGACCATATGGTACAGGTAAGCACTCCCAGGTTTTTTTATTCTTGAAATACAAATATTGAAATTCATGAAGGATTGAATGTATGCCAATTGAGACTGAGATTGATTTAAATCTCGAGCTTGAGAAAATAATAGGAAGAATTGAAGGACTCAATTTAACCGTCGATACCCTACATCCTAAGTCTGCCCCTATCTCTACACCATTTGTGGTATAAGAGTGGAAAATTGTCACTAATTAGAATCTCAAAACTAGGGGAAAGGGATATAATATGGCTTTTAGAATGCGTGGAGGCTATGGTGGTCGCAGAGGAAGGCCCATAGCCAATGCCCAAGTATTAGAAGTCATGGAGAGAGTAACAACAAGGTTAGAAGCCATAGAGTTAAGAACTCAAGGGAAAAATCCAGAGGGAGATGTTAGTGAACCTGAGATTGAATCCCCAGATGAGGAAGAAGTTGTTATATTGACTCCTGAGATGAGGTTGTTGAAAAATGTGTTTGGATCTTCTTCAAAACCTAGGCCTGAAGTTTCTGTTTATAAAGGGAATCTTAATCCACAAGAATTAATTGATTGGATTAATGAGATGGAAAAGTTCTTTGACTATGAAGAAATGGAAAAAGAGAGAAAAGTCAAATTTGTTGTCACAAAGTTGAAGGGACATGCGACACTTTGGTGGGATGGAGTGCAGATAGAGAGGAGAAGGTTGGGTAAATAACCAATTTGAAATTGGACTAGATTGGTAGTGAAATTGAGAGAGAAATTTATACCAAGTGACTATCAACTTGCGTTGTACAGACAAATGCAGAATCTCAAACATCGATTGCTGACAGTCAGAGAGTACACAAAGGAGTTCTATAAAGTCGACATTGGGGATGGATAGAGTCAAGACACCCAAGAGAAGGTGGCTAGATATATAAATGGTCCCGGGATGGAGATTCAGGATGAATTGAGTATTATGTCTCCAAAGACAGCTGAAGAAGCTTATCAGATGGCACTGAAGGCTATAGGAAAACTTCTAAGAAAGCAATCTGCCAAAGGTAGGGGGACTTTCAAAGGAAAGGAAGGTCAAGGTGGTAGATGAGGATCTACTGCACCTAAAAATGGAGCTAGTAGCAACTCTAAAGAGCAGGCACCTACATATGGTGATGCTAGAGGCAAAGGAGGTTGGTCTAGAGGACAAGGAGGCCGAGGTAGAGAAAGAGAATTTTGATGCTTCAAATGTAACAAAGAAGGACATAAATCCTATGACTGTCCAAAAAATGGTGGTACTAATCAGAGAAATGTTGTTGTTTCTCTAGTTGAAGGAGAAGAACATCAGATTCCAGAAGCAGAAAACATACTAGAGTTAGGACAATTACTGTTGATGAACAAAGTGTTACTAAAGCCAGAGAAGGAAGCTAGTGAGCCAGCTCAGAGAAAAAATTTGTTCAGAACAATATGTAAAGTTCAAGGGAAAGGTTGCTAGATTATCATAGACACTGGTAGCATAGATAATCCGGTATCCACTGAGGTAGTGGAGAAATTGAAGCTGAAAATGATAAGACATCCTACACCGTACAAAGTACTTTGGCTTCAGAAGGGACATCGATTGCTAGTTAGCAAGCAATGTGAGCTAGAGTTATAGTTGGGACATTACACAGATAAAGTTGTGTGTGATGTGATGCCTATGGATGTGTGTCATATATTGCTAGGTAGTACTTGGCAATATGACAGAGGAGCCATACATGATGGTAAGAGAAACACATACAGGTTTCATAAAGATGGAATTCATCATACATTGGTTCCAATGAAAGATGAAGGAACCTCAACAAGTCATGGTCAAAAGGCATTATTGTTGAGTGGAAAAGAGTATTTGCAACAAATTGAAGAAGGTACATTGAACTTTGCAGTAATTTGTAAACCAAAGGTAATTCTTACAAACGCAATGATTTCTTATTTTCCTTCAGAAATTTAAGACATGTCGAATGATTATAGAGATATCATTGTAGATACTTTGCCTGATGACTTACCTCCAGTTAGAAGCATTAGTCCTCAAAAAGTAGGTGCAAGAATTGGTAGACAAGGGTTTGATTAGAGAAAGTTTAAGTCCTTGTGCTGTACCAACAATCTTGAGTCCAAAGAAGGATGGTGAGTGGAGAATGTGTATTGACTCAAGAGCTATAAACAAGATAACAATCAGGTACAGATTTCCTTTGCCCAGAATTGAAGATTTGATGGATTCTTTAAGTGGATCCAATTATTTCAGTAAGTTAGATTTGATAAGTGCCTATCATCAAATAAGAATTAGGGAAGGAGATGAATGGAAGACTGCTTTCAAGACTAACGATGGACTGCATGAATGGTTGGTAATGCCTTTTGGCTTATCAAATGCTCCCAATAATTTTATGAGACTAATGAATGAAGTACTGAAAGAATTTATAGGGAAATTTGTAATAGTATATCTGGATGGTATATTAATTTATAGTCAGTCCAAAGAAGAACACTTAAGGAATTTGAAATATGTCTTATGGAAGTTACATCAGGAGAAATTGCTAGTGAATATGAAGAAGTGTACTTTCATGAAGAAAGAGTTAGTATACTTAGGATTTGTTGTCTTTTATGAGGGATTAAAAATGGATCCAGAGAAGGTTAAAGAAATCACAGAATGGTCTACACCAAGGAATGTGTTCGAGGTAAGAAGTTTTCATGGCCTTGCTAGTTTTTATAGCAAGTTTATAAGGAACTTTAGCAAGATAAATGCTCCTATTATTGATACTATCAAGAAGGATAGACAACCTTTCAGGTGGACTGATGAAGCTGAAAGAAATTTCCAACCGTTGAAGAAAAAGGTCACACAAAAACCAGTTTTGGTTTTACCTGATTTTAACAAGCCATTTCAAGTAAAACGTGATGCGAGTGGAGAAGCTATAAGTGCTGTATTGAGTCAAGATGACAGACCTGTGGCATATTTTAGTGAGAAATTGAATGACACAACAAAAAAATATTCGTCTTATGATAAGGAATTCTATGCAATTGTCAAAGCATTGAAGAAGTGGAGACATTACTTGATGGCTATAGAGTTTGTACTATATTCTGACAATCATGCATTACAGTTTATAATGCAGTAGCCAAAGCTTAATCAGAAACATGCAAAATGGGTAGAGTATCTTCAAAGTTTTAATTTTGTATTGAAGCATATTAGTGGCCAATCTAACAAAGTAGCATATGCTTTGAGTAGGAAAAATTTGTTGATACAAGAAAGTCAAATTAGGCTTTGATTTTCTTAAAGAATTGTATAAAGAGGGTGCAGATTTTAGAGAAGCCTTTGAAGCATGTCAGAATCCTTTTTTGGTGGACAACAGTAAGTGGATGGAATATTCTTTACAAGCAGGATATTGTTCAAGAGACACCAGTTGTGTATACCAAGTTGTTCCATGAGAGACAATCTGATCAAAGAGAAGCACAATGGAGGACTTGCTAGACATTTTGGAGCAGACAAGACTTTTGAACAATTGACTCATTTCTATTTTTGGTTGTTGGCCACTTTTCCCCCCTCGTACGACTCAGGTTCTGCGCAGCCCGCCAATCCAACAACTACCCGAGATACCGGCCCGATAGAGAAACCCCATCGGCAACACCTGCGAAGCAGGTGCAGCCTCACCCGAGATATCTCATAGATGGGTAACCGTCGGAACCATGTTTCCGTGATTGTCGAGGGAGTATAGTCCCTTGGCTCGTAGCCAAGGAGATCAACGAAGGCAGTAAGATGGCTGGACAGAGGAGTCAGTTCTACGTGACCGAGCACAAACATATGTCATCGCGCATGGCCTGACCTTCCTTTCCACCTTGCAGCTAGCACAAATCGTGCAGTGCAGCTAATTCACATCAATCGACTCTATGAATTAAGTCGAGATTTAAAACAGTAATCATACAGACTGATATATATATATATTCATTTCCACAAGGCATTCCGATCATTCATTTACCAATTGTAGGATGATGATAGAGATTCAAGCAACATTGAACATTATACAGAAAGCAAATAGTAATCAATTACATACACATTCACCATATTCACCATTCATTCAAACACATGAGATAACATGGAAACCCATTTGGGAAAAACCACCAAGGTGCTCTTCATCTGGCATGAGAACAGATATAACACCTTGCAGTCTGCGGGATGTAGACTGATCTTGAGATGTGTCTTTAAGTTCAAACTTATGGTTCTCATGCTCTTTGGTTCGCTCTTCTATTCTACTCCTACTCCTAGCAGTTTGCTCACACAGCAGGCAGATTCACAGCTCAACAACCCCTCTATTGCTACTATACTCTTCCCGAGTCTCCTCTCTGATCACTATGGTATTACAACAAAACGACATCCCTCTCCATGGATTACCTCTGAATAGCAAAACTACTACTGGAAACTGAACAAGGATCAACGGAAACCTCACAAACCAACCCTATAACCATTGCATCCCTCCTATTTATACTAATTTACATGGCCACACAGGGCCAATTGCATACTGGCAGTTTGTTAGCCATCACCATCAGCCACCCCTTTGGTTACAGCTGTGGTGATCATGACTTGACACGAGGCACTATCGGCTTGACTTACAAATATCTTCTCATACATGCGTAGCTGCAGGCTTACGGCACCGTATACGGCCATGATATGGATTTTGCACCCGTTGCTTTTCGGCCATTTTCCCCTTGTGCGCTTCTGTGCTTGCCTTTCCTTTTCCGTGCACCTCTCTATTCTACCTTCACGATCTTCCTTTCCTTCTATCACATGCGCAAGGCATTTTCCTTGGTTGCGCGATTGAACGTCCTCCTTATGCTCCTTTCCCGGGCCAATAAGCCCCTAACACTCACCTATGGCTCGTCTCGAGCCACGAAGCAAGGAACATATGAAGCGACATGACCTGCGCGACATATTTTGCAAAATTTTTGTTGTTGTTTTTTCTTTTTTGTGCGCAGCTTCTGCTGCCTCTTAGATTGCACACCCTTTTTTTTCCTTGGGTTTATTTTCATGCACAACTTAAAGTTGTTGGTGCCGACTCAAGTTGCGCAGCAGTACGGACCTTGTCTTGGAATGCCTTTGCCATTGTTTCAACCTTAGCAACTTCCGCCACAGCTTCCTCTGCTTGCGCGACCAACTGCTCCACACGGTCGGAATGGGCATGTTCCAAGGATACCTCCGCTATCGATTGCACTATGCTTTGAATTTTCTACTGCATCGACTGAATATGCCCTGTGAGCTACTTAGTTTCTAACTGGAATGCCTCAACCGCGGCTTCCTTGGATTTTTCTTGCTCACGAAGGGCCTGCACTTCCTGTTGTAGGCATTTGATCTCTGCATTCTTAATGACCTTTGTGGGAGGGGCAACTTCAACATTTTCATCTTTGCAGCACTAATGCACTCATTTGTTTCTCGCACATTCTGTCTTATTTTCTCAGCTGTGTCATCTTCGAGAAATGTTTCCCAAATGGTCGCAACGGCATCTGCGGCCTTTGCGCATAGTGCCTCTCCATCTTTGATTTTATGAGTAGCTTTAGACACTGCTCTGTTTCTTTTCGCCAGCACTTCCAAGGGTGTGCTTGGCATTTGTCAGGCTTACAGATCTTCGACTTGGTGCTGAAGATCTTGTGCGATCTTTGCAAGCCTAGCGACTTTAGCCAGGGAGTATTCATCTTCTTGTTTAGCCTCTAGGGGGAATGTTGTAATGACATTCTTAATAGAATACACCAACATGATACGACTTTGTTCCTGGGCTAATATTTCCTTCTCCCTCTCACCTAGGAGGTTGATGCAGTCCTGTAATTCTTGATCCTTTCCTTCCAATAGGGCCTTGCGCAGCTTGGCCTTCCTTTGTTGCTTTGCTGCCTGGTAAGCAATGACATTTTGCCTTAGCTGAAGTTTGGTTGCGGCTTCCTGCTGGATGCTATAGACCTCCTCTAAGAGCAACTTGGAGAAGTCTATCTCGACGCTATTATCACCAATACCCATTCTTGTTTCTTCATTCACTCTGAGTGCTTGCTTGTGAATGATCACTTTGATCAACAGTACTAATGTCAATGTGACTAGTAGCATGCTAGGATCAATGCCATATGTTTCGGCCTCCACAATGTCCTTGATATCGTTGATAATCGACGTCAACTTATTGAGGTGGTCATGGACTTCGGTAGCAATGCTCACTTGTTGGGCCCTTAGACCGTTGAGGTTATCTTGCGCAACTTTCTTAACAGCGTTGGCAAGTTCCTGTAACTCATCCTTAGTTAATGTAGTGGTGTTCGACTTTCTGTCGGCTTTTGGCTTCTTTCGAGATGATTGGCCTTCCTCTGGCTGTACATGGGTCTGCGTTTGTGCCCGATCTCTAGTGGGCGGCTGTTTTGAAGGATGCTGGTCTGATTCATCCATATCATCATCGTCCTCGAAGTGATCTTGCGACGAATTATCCTATAATCATTGGCTTCATTCTCTTCAGCATTAACCTGATGAATTGGTGGTTCTTCTGCGTTCTGTTCTTCGGGCAGTGGTTTTGCGAGTGGGCCCCGCCATTTCTCCAGCCAAAGATTGATAATTGCATCTACATCGTCATCTGTCGCCATAAAGCTTGCTTGGTGTACCTGCTGAAACGCATCTTTTGCAGGCAACAGGTTTATATTATGCACATTAGCTTGAAATTTGACAAAGGTAGCGTACCTATGCACAGTTCTGGCGTGAATCTTGTGGGACTGCTGGACAACCTGTCGCAACGCTTATGCGTGCATGACGAATACAATATTGTTATCCTGCTGGTGATTACTGTCCGCCTTATCTTCCCATAGATTCTGGTACCTTGCACCAAGGCACGAAAGTGGGACATCCATTTGTACATAGTCGGAAGGGTCAGCCCAGACATCGAAGGAAATCAAAATTAGTAACCAGGAATAGTAGAATTTGTGGTCATCCTTGTGCTGAGCCAGCATCGCATCTTCGATCAGCACATTTAGCAAGTATTGCGAGCAGTTGAATTTTTCTCCTTGTGCACATAAATTCGTAATTTCCACTACTACTGCTGAACATTGCGTCGGGATCATCTTAAGAAACATTTTACAGGATAATATTTTTGCAGCAACATGGACACTCTTGTCCTATATGGGCCCAAGCAAGTAGCCCCGGCATGCTCGCTGAAGGCTATGCTTCTGCTTAATGGGTTTAGTATTGTGCTTAGCTAAGTAAGGGAGAGGATCTTTGCCTTGATTTGGGAGCCCCGTTATCCTTGCAATTAATTCAACATTAACTGGATAGGGCCGATCCAGCCATAAATATCCTTCATGGAAGCATACCAGTAACTGCTTCATGTATGTAGTGACTTGTATGCTATGGCCAAAGTTAGGGATGAATAGCATGTTGGTTAGACCTGCATTGGCCAGTCCCTCGACCCACTTCTCTAGCTCGATCACCTGGGCATTGCATGCATTGGCCTGCTTTATACTCATGCAGTCTTTTATCTGTAACCCTTGTTTTAGAGTTTCGTAGCCTTGGAATTTCAATACAACCAAGTTCGGAAGGATGTCATGCAACAAGGTCATGCCGACATGGATCCTCGGTACTATCAGGGTGGCCACCACCTTCTTGGGAAGCTCTGCCTCCACTACATCAGCTCTTCTTGGCGGAACGTAACAAGGGAAATTCAGGTCAGCCCGCGGTAGCACACCTTCATCTCCAACATTATCTCCTTGCTATGCAACATGCACCTTTCCTCATTCATCTAGAGTGGTAAGAACCTTATGTTTCCTTTTCCTCGGTGGTGGTCGTGTAGATGCCTATCCTGGTTGCGTCTGATTGGGCTGCCTCAACTCTTTGTCATGTGTCATAGCTGATTGTTGTGGTCTTGGAACAACTGGTATTCCCTGGATTGGGTTCAGCACATGATGCGAGCTAGGGGTCAGAATGGTTTTATGCTTCCTTGGTCTTGCCATTGTGTCGATCTCTGGTGGCTGTTGTGGTTGCGGACCTTCGACCGATTGCATTTCTATTTCCTCAGAAATGGAGCAACCAGAGATGACAGTTGCTTCTAATGCCTCATTATCACTAGGAATGTCAATTACCATGGGTGTCGGCGTAGCAGAACATAGGTGACAGGATTTAGTTCTGTAATGACTCAACTCCTATGCTCATTGTGCGTAAAAGAAAAATGCTTGATGGGGAAGCCGAATATGTACATATTCTGCAGTGTCTTTCAATCATCATTTAACACAAGGTTTAGGTCTAATCAATATCTCGTGTTGCCTTTTCCAATGCTTTCTTCATTAATTTTTGTAGCTGGCCTTTCGAGTTGTACTTGTCAGACTAGTTATGGTAATTAATGTTATGACGGTTGATGAGATCTAGAAGTACGCCGCCTTGCTCCTCATAATACGTTTATTGAATGCCACGCAGGTGTCCTAGTCGTACAAATATTTGGCATGGATCCGCTGGTTAATGCTAGCTAGTCTGTCATTCTTGCTTTTTGCATCCTTTGGCCCCTTCTTGGCTTGCCCCATATACCAACGACTTTTTGTTTTGCTCGCCCCTTGCACACTTTGTTGCGGTCGCTTGGGTTTATGCGATGACTTGATTATTGGGCGGCTTATTGTTCATGCTTTCTGTTGGTTCTGTCGCAATCCTGCAACATAATAGTTGACATATTTTGGCTATTTTTTTTTAAATGGGTCGTAGTAAGGTTTCAGGCAACTGTCGTTCACCAAACTTACGACGTGGGTACCATCGACTTTTCTAGGGTTGTGCTGTGCCCATATTCATAGCTTGTGCGATCGTATATGACCTTAGCCAATTTGTCTTTAGTTTGTGTGGGTGCTTGAATACTCTGCTGTCATATTGTAGGATAAGTCTTCCTTCTGTGGATGGATTCACCCTAATATATTGATAATGTCTTTCCAGCAACTGTTGCTAACTTGGTCTGTAATCGCAAGGGTATTTTCATCCCCTCTAAGTCTTCGACCATTCCCCTTTTTTCTGTGCAGTTGAGAGGGAAGAGGGTCTGGTATTCCTGTAGGAGATCTGTGATTTGTACAACTGCTTCATCCTGCGAACACTTTTGTGTTATTCTGTGATCTTTAATTGTTTCAACTATTTTTGGCCTGTTGTAGTTAATCAGATTATCTTTTGCATCCCTGGTTCTATTGTCTTGTTGAGTAGCTGCGTTGTGTTGGTGAACCTTAGTGTCTTTGATATTCTCAACTATACTCCCTTTTTATTTCTGGAATGTATCATGAATTGTAGGGTGTTTGTGAGCACTTACAACTATATGTGCAACCTACTGGGTTCCTTGTCGCAGCTACTTAGAGGTATCGCAGGTCTTGGGTGCCATTTCCAAGGTGTATATGAAACTCTCATAGGTGGGTAACTCCCTTGACTCAGTCTCCACCTGTTGCACAGACCTTGTAACTCTTGCACATCTTTGCATGGAGACTTCATGTAATCTATTTTGCCAATTCTCTAAAGCCTCCCCTAAATTAGACGTACATGAACTTGCACACTTCCAACTTAGGTTCCCATCTGCGGTCGAACTGATATGGTCTTCGTGCATAGCTGTAACATTGTAGATTTGATCAAGATAATCAGCCTGCCCCTTGTTATAAATAGGCTCAACGTATCTTTGCCCCTCAAATGGATCAATGGGCGAGACTACCCTCATTTCCTCATATTCAAAGGAGAGGATCCTTTTTTTGAAATTTATGATTGTTTGATTGTCTATAGCCCAATCTATCCTTAGCAGTATAGGGTAAGGGTTTTTATCATCCATAATGTTGATGACCTCAAAGTCTTTATATGTGCACAATCCTTCAACATCGATAATGGCATTGCTCAATCGACCAATGGGTAGTACGTTTGCCTGATTGGCAAGTCGCAGCTAGATAGGAGACCAGTCTAAGCGTGGCTTGCCCATGCTTTCCCAGGTCTAGCGTGTTAGGATATTGACATTTGACCCCAGATCTAAGATGATATAATCCATGTCATAATCACCTATCTACGCCTTCATTCTCAATTTACGGCCATTTTTATATTTTCGTCACACCTGGTTAACCTTATTCTCAAGTTGTGGCTCTACAGGGATCTCATCTATTATTGCTTGTAGCTCTGCAATAGCATATTTATCTTGGATTAGCATCAAACAACTTGATAGAAGAGGTCTCAGCTTACTAACCTCAGGTGAAACCTTCTTCTGTAATAGGTGTTTGACCTGTCAGGCATGTCTTTGACTTCTGTGAAAGTTGATGGTACGTCTGGGCTTATGAAGTCTGATTGCACATCTTAGAATATTTCTTTCTGCTTTTGGTCGGTCGGTGATTCCGTTTTCTGCGTCGTCGGCCTCACTTGTGGCTGCGGTTGTTCTTGTGGGTTATCTTATTCTGCTCTAGTTGTCGCACCTCCTCTAGTTACAATAGCAATGTTCAGGTCTCGCGGTTCAACCACGATCATCTAAACATTCACATTTGCATTCGGGTTCAAGTTTGGTGGGGTTTGGGTGCGACAATAGTCCTTGCTTGCCTCTTTGCGATCAGTTGAGGCCATTGTTCAACATCATCGTCTTGTCCCTTACAATATGAGCATGTTATTCCAGGATCTAAACAATCTCTAGCAAAGTGACCTAGTTGTCCATAATTATAGCATGTAACTGGACATCTTCCCCTACCAAATCCTCCTCCGCCACCTCATCCTCTAAAGTTTCCACCACCCCTTCCCTGAGGGTGTAGTTGCTGTGATGGGTACTGGTTCTGCTGGTAGTTTTGCTGATAGGGGTTTTGTTGCGCATACGACTGTTGGTACTAATTAGCTGGGAACTGTGCAGGTTGATACAAGGCTTGCATCTGTTCAACCTGAGGGAACCCCTCATTTTTCATTAAGTATGTATCAACTATTTTTTCTTTCAAGAGTTGGTATGCTCTAGAGTCTTTTTCGTCATGTCTTACTGATTTACAAAATTTACAGAATAAGTTTGCAGGGGTACTTACAACTTTGTGCAAATACACACATTCTTCATCACAGTGGCCTCTTGACTGGCATATATGACACCATGGCAGCCCATGGACGTTTAATGGGTTAGGTGCACCTGATGCAACTTAGTTCATGAAGGTCAAATAGTTATCCTTGGTGTGCCCGTCCGTTCTACATTTTGTGCACCACAAGTCCTCCTTTGCTTCTTTGCCCTTCTTGATATCGTGAAGTTGTATAGTGAGGTTGGCAAACTATGACCAAATCTGTACCATGCTTGCGGCGCCGTCACCAATGGGCGAGGCCTCTAGCTTCATTGCCAGCTCCAGTGCTTCTGTCTGTGATTCAATCTTTGCCTGCTACAACGACCCGTGGATGTGTTGTAGCAGAGGAGCAATAAACCATTCCTTATGCTGTACATCAGACATTTGGAAGCTTACTTTGTCCATCAGTGTCTTGAATCGCTGATCAAAGTCCCACACAGTTTCTGCTAGAGCCTATTTAATCTCCTTAATCTTAGTAATACATTGTGACTCTGATTTGGGTTTCCTGAACTCAGAGATCATTGCAACTCGGATTTCCTCAAGGGTCTTCTGCAGTGTCCCGGCTGGTGTAGGACAAAATTTCATGAACCAGTCTAGCACACAACCCCTTAAGGTCATGATCATTTGTGCTTTCTTGACGTCTGTGCCATGGACTAAAGGTACCATCCACACAACTTCACATAGGAACCAATGTTGTTCGGGGTCTTCCATTCCATTGCCATTAAATGTAGGTAACCAGATGTCTGTCACAGCCATTGAGTTGGCGTTAGGGTTTTTCAGGATAGGGTTCAACAGAGTTGCACTTTCTTGCGCACTAGTTCTAGGGCTAGTGCTATCCGTATTAGAGGTCCTTTCAGTGGATGAGACTCTAGATATTATCTTAGGTGATATTGCTGGTGTTATATAGTTGTGCTCTGATCCCGATGTCTCATCGGAGCTCTCTGGATCTTCAGGTCCTTCCAAGATCGGGCTATAGTCCTCCTCTTCGTTGCAAGACCCTTCATCTTCGCACAACCGAAGTTCATGTTCGCTTCCTTTGAACAAACTAGGATTCCATCGGCCCCTTTCGATTTTCCTTCTCTTTCCTGATTTGAATCTTCTCCCTCTCCTTAGGAGTCCATCCTTGAGTTCAGGTTCTGTTCTTCCGGGGAACATTTCCACACACTTTTCCCCATGTTCTTTACCTTTC
The DNA here is from genome assembly GCA_001517045.1 of Pseudotsuga menziesii. Taxonomy (NCBI): domain Eukaryota; kingdom Viridiplantae; phylum Streptophyta; class Pinopsida; order Pinales; family Pinaceae; genus Pseudotsuga; species Pseudotsuga menziesii. The sequence goes on from LPNX010259121.1 coordinate 491,656, forward strand.
TGTTAGGAACATAGCCCCCTCATAGATACACAACTCAACTATCCAAGTGAAAAAGACCCTTCTCATAAGCAAGTAATTTTATCCATGTACTTATACTCAATAAGTATCTCCTTCATGGTCCTTGGAAGAAATTTCTTTTAGTTTCACTATATGAAGTTATAGTATCTACTGCAAACTCAGTAATATACCCTTGCAATATACTATCAACCCAGAAATCAACAGCTCTGGAGACAGAGTTACTTACATTGGTTACCTCCTGAACCAGCTGGTCACTCCAATCATTAATCTCCCTTCTTTGGAAATTGGTCTGCTTAGCTGCCAATCCTACTAACCATTCATGCAATAAAATAGGGAACTCAACAAAGAATATCTCATGAATATTAGTGTATATATATTCATCTAACCATCTTTCTACGCTCAATCGTGTCCCCGCGCTTTCTTATTGCGTGAACACCAGTGTTTTAGCATCCAGACAGTCTTCTATCTCCTCCTTCATTGGGTGCCACAACATCTCCCTCGATTTAATCAATAGGTCCCTGCAACAGAACCATTTGTTGGCCACTTTTCCCCCCTCATGCGACTCAGGTTCTACGTAGCCTGCCGATCCAACAACTACCCGAGATACCGGCCCGATAGAGCAAGCCCCATCGGCAACACCTATGAAGCAGGCACAGTCTAACCCGAGATATCTCATAGATGGGTAACTGTTGGAACCATGTTTCCACGATTGTCGAGGGAGTATAGTCCCTTGGCTCACAACCAAGAAGCTCAACAAAGGCAGTAGGATGGCTGGACAGAGGAGTCAGTTCTGTGTGACTGAGCACAAACATATGTCATCGCGCATGGCCTGACCTTCCTTTCCACCTTGCAGCTGGTGCAAATCGTGCGACGTAGCTGATTCACATCAATCGGCTCTATGAATTAAGTTGAGATTCAAAACAACAATCATACAGAATGATATATATATATATATATATATATATATATA